>JAQFVV010000001.1:12875224-13360134 GCA_028023455.1 Epiperipatus broadwayi
TAATAAAAATAAGCACTATGTCATAACATTAATTTTAAAATTAATTAAAATATATTTTGCAAATTAGTTTTTCTTATTGTAGCAGCCTAGTTAAAGTTGGAATAACATTTTTTTTAATAAAGTAAGCTGAAGAGTGCATGCTAGAAAAAGTGTTTACTAAGATTTTATTAATATTAGATAATCTATTATTAAAAATAAAAAATAGTGATAGAATAGCTAAAAGTTACATCACATGATCAACACTACTATATGGAGAGTTTTGCCTGTTTTAAAATCTAAAGGTTGTTATATATATATATATATAATTCATCATTTATGAGAAGCTTTCTATATTGTCAGAGATGCATGTCTTGCATGAGGTTAACTGATTTTTCAAGCCATATATGACAGTTAATTCCTATAAAAATTTCTATAGAAAGTATAAGTAAAATAACTATATATCTGCCTGATTCTTTGTAGCTTGCCATCTGCACTTCACAGCTGATTGGTTGAAATTTTTTCTTTTTTAACATGTGTGAAAACTATAAGCTTGACATCAACAAAAATCCCAGCATTTTTTGCTGCTTGTTTCCCTCTTTTAAATAATATATCAGAATTAAAAATCGAATAAAATTTGAATTTTTTATTAATTCTTTTGTTAATAAGCACATTTAATTTTTTTATATTTTGGTCAATGTTCTAGTTTACACAAGAGCGATAAAGGCAGAAAATTTTTATAGACCTCATTATCTAAGGAATGTGGATTAAAAATATGCTGATATTTGCATTCAAAGCCTGCAATGAGATATGAACGTAATCACAGAATATCCTAAGTATACAATTTTAATTTTTATAATATTTAAATTGTTCTTTAATTATTTTGATAAATGGCAGAATTTATTAATTTGTTTGCATTTGTATTTTCATGTCCGTGTCCTATATATATATTATATAATATTAAATCATTTATGCTCTTTATTATACAGTATATAAATTTGTATTCATTTATAACAAAAGTGGTTCTTGTACAGTGTAATTTTGTATCTCTGATCCAAATTTGAGGCAACCCTATTTTATAGACATAATGATTCTCAAAAGGTTTAATAATTTATTACTATGGCATGATGTGTTTGTGTTTTCTCTTGCATGTTCTATTGGTGTTCTTGTGTTTTCTCTTGCATGTTTGTATAACAAGTAATGATTTACATAAATTTTAAAAACTGATAATCAAATATACAGAAAGATTGCAGTTGATAAAGAAATCAAAAAATTTATTGGACATAGTACAATGTGAAAATATAAACACTTAAAACCAATAAAGAGAGATTTCAAATGTTGTGTTTGTAGTAGTAACCACAATGGTTATGCATATACCACATGGAATTGTATGCAGGCAAAGAATCAAATTGTTGTGGAGTCAGTAGTTTTTCATCACATTATTTTCAAGACTATAGTTAGCAAATGAGCTGTATGCAAATAAATTATATCTATGTGGGACAATAAATAGAACAAGATAGCATCATTGGTGTCAATAAAGAATATAAATATCACTGATATACACAAAAAATATAAAATGAAGAGATAAAACTTATTTTATCAGTGATACAGACAGTAGTCTACAATTTCTAGTTTTAGATAGACAAAAAGCCAATTTCTATGATGACAAATGCATATTCATCTTCTGGAAATGATTTATTTTGTATCTTTTATTAGGATGAATCTTTTTCTTGTAGATGCCTTTGAGATTTGATAACTTTTGGGGTACAAGATAAAAATGAAGAAGTCATATGTGACTTGTTTTGGAGATTCTGAAGCTATGGATTATCTCAGGTAAGAAGTACTACATGTGGTTTGAAAGATAATTTTATGAATAATACAAAGAAATTATTAATGAATATGTAATTTAAACATAGTTAAATTAGAAATTATGAACAAACAATAAAGTAATAATTATGTCAGATGTTGAAATTTCTTTTTTTCTTATTTTTTGAATGGTAATCACTATTTGTCTTAGCCTTATTGTTTTCCTCAGTTTTTCTAGTTTCTAGAAATGTAAAGTTTTTTGCTCTAACATTATTAAAACTGAAGTTATTGCGAAAATTGTATCTCAGGTCAGTTTTTTTTAAAATTCAATATGGCTCCTGGAACCATACCAGATATATTATAATACCTAATCGGTGAATGCACTGAGATATTCTTAAAGAATAAAATGATCAGTTTGTACATCCAAAAGCTTGTTATTGGGAATTATCTTATTAGGAAATTTTACTTTTTTATTGCTTTTTATTTTTTGGATCTACATATATTTATTTTACAACTGTTCATGAAAATTGAAATTATAAATATTCTTATAAATATTATAAATTACTTTATTTTTATTAAAGATATCTTCAATCCCATCGCAATTACTAATGTTTTACAGCACCCTCTCAAAATTGCATTTTCTTATTTAAAAAAACAAAAAGTACATTTTGTAACATTTTAAAAATAAATCATTATCATTTCTAATGTACAGAATTTTAAAACAGATTTAAAAAACTTAGTACAAACGGTAAAAAAAAAAAAAAACATTTTTTAAAATGCAAAAATAAAATTTGAAATTTCGTTTTTTTTCCAAACCTAATGAAAAAGAGATATAAATATAAATGCCAACTTATCTATTATAGAATAATAAATTCTAGAGTTCAAGATTTATGGATCACAATTCAACTCTATCACTTCTGATTCTTGAACTTCTTACAAATTTTCCAACAACAAACCATTAATTGGTATTACTTTTTTTATTAAAGTTTGTTTTCCAGATTAATTAATGTAAATAATTTTTCAAATAATGAAGCAATTTTAAAACATTACAAAATATGTTAGTTTCTATTAAACCTTTCACGTGAAAAATGAGTAATGCTATCAAAGATAAAATTTTGTCATTTTGGCTAAGTATTTTTCTATTATATTAGATTGTACTCCAGATAGAAGTTACACTGAACAAACGACAATTATCATTAAATGTTCCCTGCAATAAAAAAGTATCTATTGAAGTTTGGAATTTTTAGCAATTGAGAAGTCTACAGTGAAAATTTATATAATTTAATAATTAACAAACTGCAAAATTGGAATTTAGATATAAAAAATATAAGAGGCCAAGGATATATATGATAATGGGGCTGATATGAGAGGAAAGAAAAATGGCCTGCAAAAATTAATTTTAAGTCAAAATCCCAGAAATGTTTTTTGTAATATATACAACTCATAGTTTAAATTTAGTAGTAATGATGCTGCAAAAGAAAATTCAGAAATCATAATTTTTTTTGGAACTATACAAGAAATTTATAATTTTTTCATATTATGTATTAAGTATTGGGCTATCTTAAAAAAAACACACTACCTCATTAACATTAAAATCAGTTTCCAAAGTCACATAAATACTCTTCAACCACTGAGACCTCAAGCAGCAGAAATATATGATGCTTTGTATGAAATATTCTCTGATGACAAATTTGATCAAGAAAGTAAACATGAAACTCAGATATTATGTAGAAAATTACAAGATTATCAGTTTCTATGTTCTCTTGTTTTATGATATGACATACTACATTTGATAAATCCTGTAAGTCAAATGTTGCAAAATTCTCAAACAAATATTTCACATATTTGATCATCATTATAAATCTAAAACAATTTTTTAGTAATTACTGCACAGATGTTTGTCCTTACTTTAAACAACTAAAAATCTAGGTGAAGATTTAGAAGGAGAGCCACACTTCAAAAGTAATAATTTAGTGAGAAACAGAAAAAAAATTAAGTCTATTATTATGAATATTGAGACAAATCACCATAAATACTTGAAGATAAATTCAGAATAAACTTCTTTTTTAGAATATTGGATAAGACATTGCATCTCTTGATGAGAGATTTATTTATGCAAATGAAAACCCACAACAAATAGTTTGAACTTTTGTCAACTATAAATAAACTTCGTGAAGCTGATTTAGAAAAACTTAAAAAGAATGTTTTAACATACAAATTCATTTGAGTGACAATGATAATGATAAAGACATAAATGGAAAGCAATTGTATGAAGAACTGTGCCTATTTAAAAACGTATTTTCAAGTGAATTATTTCAATTCAAAGAGCCAGTTGATGTTCTAAGTTACATTCTAGAAAATGATTTGACCATTTCATTCCCAAATTTGAGCATATCAATAAGAATTTTATTAACTCTTTCTACAAGCATAGCTAGCTAATGGAGAGAGGTCATTTTCGAAGTTAAAAATCATAAAAAATGATTTACATTCGACAATGACACAAGATCGATTGGTAAATTTGTCAATGATAGCTATAAAGAATGACATATGCAATACGCCAAATGTTTATGATATTGTATCTAAATTTAGTTCCGAAAAAACTTGGAAAGTAAATTTATAATTATATATATTATCTTTAATAAAACATTAAAATGTAAATAAAATCACTTAGAATTTCTTTTTTTCTTTTTTTTTGAGGGAGGGGAAAGACCAATTCCTGTTTTGCATAAGAGCACTTATGACTCTTCCTCCTGCTCTTTCTACTATGCATTCTTTATTAACTGCTAGCTACCACTGACCCACGACTTATACTTTAAATACAGCCGTCTTTTGCCGGGTAAATTGTTAAAAATGATTCTTTAAATCTTTGAAAGTTAAATTCACTTAATAACTTAAATAAAGCATACTATCAAATATTTAGCAATCATAAATAATAAAGACTAAAATTTCACCGCTGGACTAATACGTAAGTACCAAATAAATTATATACATCTATATATAGGGGGTTTGAACTCCAACTTTTACACGATCCTCAACTATCCATGCTAGTTCATACTGCTGATACATTTGATCACACACATGCTGAAAAGATAAATAATCACCAATATGCATATTTCTTGCAAAACCAGCACTCAGTCAGTTAGTCCAGATTATCATCTCCACACATAGCACAAAATACGTGTATTGGTGATTAGTTATCTTTTCAACATGTGTGTGGTCAAATGTGTCAGCAGTATGAGATAGCATGGATAGTTGAGGGTCGTATGAAAGTCTGAGTTCAACCTCTCCATATATTACATATTAGAGTGCAGGTATGAAAAAGCCTGTACTTTAGGGAAAAAATTATATATTAAAATATAGTGCTGCAAGGTCTGCCCATCCCTCGTTTATGTATGTAAATGGATTATGTCCTGCACATGGGTAGGATGAGAAGATTGGCACCAATCAGGGCTTTGAACATTCCATCATCAGATTTTCAATGAAATGAACAACTGAAGAGTTGTAGGGTGGAGTGGATTGAAGTCAGTCCCTTGAAGTACGAAGATTGGCTATCTTAATATAAGCTGGGCATTGATTGTATATATGTGTGGAAATGATAATCTGGACCAACTGACGAGTGCTGGTTTAGCACAAAATACGTGTATTGGTGATTATTTATCTTTTCAACATGTGTGTGATCAAGTGTGTCAGCAGTATGAGATAGCATAGATAGTTGAGGGTCGTGTAAAAGTATAAGTTCAAACCTTTTATATATTACATATTGGAATGCAAGTATGAAAAAGCTTGTACTTTAGAAGAAAAAAAATTATATATCTATAAAGTTATATTTTATGTGTTCCACTTGAAATTAAAAGAAAAATTTATATGACTTAACATATGATGGAAGAAAAATATTATATATTAATTTAATATATTTTCTGTTAACTAATAATAAAAATTTGATATTTTATTTCTAAATTCATTTTTAGCCATCACATAATAAATTGCATGACGGTTCTCTCAAGTAATATTTAATTACAACAACTGATCTAAATTTAGTCGTTTTGTTTTTAGTTAACCTTTCCCTAGAAAGATCTATCATTTACTCTATAGAGTGTTAACTGCTCAAAGAACATTTATTATTATAATAATGAAGTTAATCCAAATGAATTATATTGCACTGAAATGCTATAATCAAAATAAAAAAACTTTAACCTGGTCATTTATGTTTCGAATGAGAGTTCAGACCATTCGTTCTTTTTCTTTGCAGTTCTTGATATACTCGCAAGTTTTTATCAGCACAATAGTACTTTCTCTTATTTTTTTTGTTTTTCTGCAACTTTGACATTATTGGAGAATCACAGGAAATACCACAGATCGGATAAGATTGATCCTGACTTGCATAATATATTACATTGGATTTTTTTTAATATGAATACTGCTTTCAAATGATAGCTAATATTTGGATAGGTGCTTGCTTGGTGATCCCTAAGTGTTGTGGCCCAGAAATGTTTTGGTGAAGAGTCTTGTTGTGTACTATTTAACTTATTCACCTGCCATGCTCCTGAATTAGGATTTGAATTTGGATAAGGCATAAAAAATACTTTTTTCAGATAAATAAGTTATAGCCAAAAACTCTAACCACCTAATTCTGATTATTAAATGGATATCTAAACACTCTTAGTTAAAAAGTAAAGTCTCAAATTAATCTTGATTGGTCAGTTGATTGTTAATGGTAGACTTTAAAAAAATAAAAATAAGTGAATTCATGTAATATAGACTTTCCTAATGACAGAAAAAAATGTCATACTTTTACAAATATTGGGCCTATGGTTATCTTTATTTTGTCCTACATCTAAAAACTTTTTCTAGTTTTTTTATTTAGTTCTGTTCAGTGATAGCATGAAATACGTTTTTTGACTACTGTTTCTTTTATTGATGGTGAATAATCCATGGATGAAAAAAATTGTCAATCATTTTTATATCTTCATTAACAATTTTGAAATTAATTGCTGTCTTGCCTCATTTTTTTTTATATGTAGCCAAAATTTCATCTTTTCACTTTGTTTTGTAACTTTTCTAATGCAATTCTTGAAATATTTTATGCATCATTAGAATATTAATGTAGTTTTATATATATACTCACAAAAGTATATTACCTATATGTAATATTTGAAATATAGACATTCTTCATACACTTGAAGCTTAAATGTAAATATATGAGATTTGAACCCAGACTTTCAAGCTCCCTTCAACTATGCACACTATCTTATACCACTGATTCACATGATCACACACATGTAGAAACGATAATTAATCACCAATATATGTATTTTGTGATGAACCTGCACTCATCAGTTGGTCCAGATCCTCATCTACCACACATATATAAGCAATGCTCAGTTTATATTAAGATAACAAGTCTTCATACTTTAATGGGCAGGCTTCAATCTACTCCAACCTCCAACTCTCCAGCCACTCATACCACTGAAAATCTGATGATGAAATGCCCAAATCCCATGCTGATGCCAATATTATTGTTATATCCATGTTGACCTAAAATCACTCTGACCTCTCATGTATAGGACATTATCTATTTTAAATACATAGAAGAAGGATAGGCAGAATGCAGGTATGAATGGATGAAGAGTTGGAGGTTGGAGTAGATTGAAGCCTGTTCATTAAAGTATGAAATTTGCTATCTTAATATAAACTGAGCACTGATTATATATGATAACCAACTGATGAATGCTGGTTCAGTATAAAATATGTATATTGGTGATTATTTATCTTTTCTACATGTGTGATTATGTGTATTAGTGGTATAAGGTAGTGTGGAAAGTTGAAGGGCACATCCTATATATTTTAATTAAGCTCCAGGTATATGAAGAATGTCTGTATTTCAAATATTACACATTAAGCCTGCATCCTGCCCATCCTTCTTCTATGTATTTAAAATAGATAAGGTATTATACACAAGGGGTCAGAGTGACTTGAGATCAACATGGGCATAACAATAATATTGACATCAGGATGGGATTTGGGCATTTCATCATCAGATTTTCAATGATATAAATGGTTGGAGAGTTGGAGTAGATTGAAGCCTGTCCATTAAAGTATGAAGATTTTTTATCTTAATATAAACTGAGAACTGATTATAGATACGTAAGGGGGATGATGATCTGGACCAACTGATGAATGCTGGTTCAGTTGGTCCAGATCACTTTTCACACATATATAATCATTTCTCAGAAATATTACAGATTTAGCCTGAATCCTATCCAACCTTCTTCTGTGTATTTAAATGGACAAGGTTCTATACATGAAGGGTCAGAGTGACTTAAGATCAACATGAACATGACAATAATATTGGCATCAACATTCAATCGTATGGATAACTGAAGAATTGGAGGGTGATTATATTGAAGCCTGTCCCATTACAGTTTGAAGATTTTCTATCTTAATATTAACCGAGCACTGGTTATATATATATATATATGATAAACAAAAATGCAAGTTAAAAAACTTGCTAACGCTTGTATTTATGTCCACAGATGGCGTCCTACCAAGACTGCCAATCAAGCGTATGTTTTGTTTACATAAACGTCAGAGTAGTTAGTATTCACTATCTCTAACTATAATTCCACTTTCAGATCATGATTTCAAGCTATTTCTATCGTCAGTGAAAGACAGGAATAAAGAAACTAGATCTGAATACAAACTCTGAGCGTTTATGAAACAATTTCTATTCAGCTTGCAAGCGTGAATTTTTTAGACACGTAATGTCTTCAAACTCAGCATAGCAAACCAGATAGCTACATGGGTCTGATCTCAGTTCAGCATCACCACATAGTAGAAGCCTCTGCAATCTATATCATTGCAAGAAAGACCTCAAAGGTACATTTATGATAAACAAAAATGCAAGTTAAAAAACTTGCTAACGCTTTATTTATGTCCACAGATGGCGTCCTACCAAGACTGCCAATCAAGCGTATGTAATCTACTTGGTTTATGTAAACAAAACATACGCTTGATTGGCAGTCTTGGTAGGACGCCATCTGTGGACATAAATACAAGCGTTAGCAAGTTTTTTAACTTGCATTTTTGTTTATCATAAATGTACCTTTGAGGTCTTTCTTGCAATGATATAGATTGCAGAGGCTTCTACTATGTGGTGATGCTGAACTGAGATCAGACCCATGTAGCTATCTGGTTTGCTATGCTGAGTTTGAAGACATTACGTGTCTAAAAAATTCACGCTTGCAAGCTGAATAGAAATTGTTTCATAAACGCTCAGAGTTTGTATTCAGATCTAGTTTCTTTATTCCTGTCTTTCACTGACGATAGCAAATAGCTTGAAATCATGATCTGAAAGTGGAATTATAGTTAGAGATAGTGAATACTAACTACTCTGACGTTTATGTAAACAAAACATACGCTTGATTGGCAGTCTTGGTAGGAGCCATCTGTGGACATAAATACAGCGTTAGCAAGTTTTTTAACTTGCATTTTTGTTTATCATAAATGTACCTTTGAGGTCTTTCTTGCAATGATATAGATTGCAGAGGCTTCACTATGTGGTGATGCTGAACTGAGATCAGACCCATGTAGCTATCTGGTTTGCTATGCTGAGTTTGAAGACATTACGTGTCTAAAAAATTCACGCTTGCAAGCTGAATAGAAATTGTTTCATAAACGCTCGGAGTTTGTATTCAGATCTAGTTTCTTTATTCCTGTCTTTCACTGACGATAGCAAATAGCTTGAAATCATGATCTGAAAGTGGAATTATAGTTAGAGATAGTGAATACTAACTACTCTGACGTTTATGTAAACAAAACATACGCTTGATTGGCAGTCTTGGTAGGACGCCACTGTGGAATATATATATGTGTGTGTGTGTGAGTGTGTGTGGAAGGTGATAATCTGGATCAATTGATAAGTGCTGGTTCAGCATGAAATACATATATTGGAGATCCTTTATAATTTTTCACGTGTGTAGTTAGTTATATGTGTCAGTTGTATGAGATAGAGTGGATAGCTGAAGAGAGCTTGAAAGTTTGTGTTCAACTCCCCTATATTACATTTAAATTCCAACTATATGAATTATGCTTGTATTACAAAAAAATATTTAAGACAAGAGTTGTAAATTGAATGATAGGAATTGAGAAAACTGTATTAAACTATTTTTTATTTCCATATATTTACATCATTGAGTTATCAGCTCATGACAATTTCATAGTCACTATTTTTAATTAAAAACTAAATAATCATATGGTCAAGTGAAAGAGGGAGAAAATTTTATGTAATAATTGAGTAGTGAATTTTTTTTTTACTTTACTCGGCTGAGAATGTATTTACATTTCTTCATTTTTTAGGCTACACTACTTTATTCCTGAAACTAAACTGCAAAGGGAAAAGTAAACAAAAAGTTAGTTTACTTAAATGATGAGAAATGTGTGCTTTATGTGCCATTATAGTGTAATATCACAAGAATTTAATGAGCAATTAATTTAAGTACCTATACTTTCAAGAAATAATTGAAACATCCAGTCACTTAATATTTACTCAAATTTTAATCCCTCTCCCTCAATTATATTTTATATTAAGTTTAGTCCCGTTAACAAATATTTATAAATAATATATTTTCTACAATAACATTACAAAAAAAAAATAATTGACGTTTAGAATAAGTATTGTAAGATAATTTTTAAAGGAAAAAGAAAACATTTCTATTTTGTTTATTAAGTTGTAAATTTATAACAAAACTATAGATCTAAACAACAGCAATAAATAAAATAATTGGCCTTAATAAAAACATATAGAAGAATTCATGTCATATGATTAATGTGAGATATATTGGTAGTAAGTAATGACAACTGATGCTAACAATAAGCCTCTCTTTTTTGGTCACCAAAAGTGCTTCCTGCATGGGCTGGGGCAGCAGTAAAGTGGCAGATTTTGATGCTCGAGATCCATGGATTGCAGTTCAATTTTGCTGCTTCTACAGTTCATTCCTTATGAATTTCTGAGTAATAAATCATTCGATTATTTTATTTTATTAATTTCAGCACACTTTAAACATATAAGATTATGCAATCTTTCTTTTCTGAAGATCAATTAATATATTTAAAGTAAAGACTAAATTAGTAAATTTATATTAGTTTACATTTCCCATGCCTTTCTGGCAGACCAAAAAGGTTCCAATATTGATATAGTGGGATGAAACTAATTTCCCAAAATATTCAAAGCATGCGCCCTGGTGAATAAGTAATTGAAGAAAATACTATAATGTGACTGATAGAATTATGAAAGTTCATGACCTTATGTTTTATAGTAGTATATTTGATAGGTATTTTGGTGATCATCAATCACAATCTTTTCTACTAAAAAATGAGCATTAATTATACTATTTTTTCTCCTTCCAATATACAGCTCTTATGTTTCCAAGTTGAGCTGTTTAAAGTGGCAATTCAACTTCTAAAACTCATGAAGGCAGATTGTTTTAATGTGGTGACTCTTTATTTCTGTAACTGCGGTTTTATGCTTTTTTGGTTGCAATCTTTGATGTTTTCTAACACTTTTTTCTAGTAAGCCCCGATTTTCAGATTACATTTTGATTTTTATAGGTTTTATTTTATCATCTTGAATCAGTTTACAGATGTTAAGGCTTCCATTATTCAACTGTCACTAATTTGACTCATTTTAAATTCATATAGGTCCAGTATTTTTTTTCACAAACTTATAAAGCTGGTATCAACTTCCTGTTAGATACGCATTAGGCATATTATTAGAGTTCCAATTGTAAAGGAAATTAATATTTGATGTTTTTTTGTTTTTTTTTTCATTTATATCTATCTCTAATTAGTTAGTGTTCTCATTATTCTGTCCACTTTTGTAACTTTTTCTAATTTTTTTTTTAAAAAAAACTTTTTTGCATAATTTAAAATTAAAGCTTTTTTTTTTTTTTTAATTATATAGCTGAAAAAAATTTAGCAAACTTAATTTGCGCAAAACAGTAAATGCTAATTTTTAATTATTTAATTATTTCTATTTTTCCATTTCTCCATTAAGAATAATTTGTAAAATAAATTATTTAATGTCTAAAACATTTTTATTATATTTCATTTTTCTTTGGCATTGTATAAAAATGTTACATATAATTATTTTTGATTAAAGTATAGATTTTAAAAGATAAAGTAGAAAAGTTTAAAGATTCACAATTGATATTTGTGTTAAAATTGACAACATTATTATACGACTCAGATGCGTTGATAAAATCACATCTCATTAATAAAAAAAAAAAACTGGTATTTCTAAAAAGATGAATCATTACCTTGACTTACAAGGTAGAATATTTATCATTATATTGTATATATCTATATTTGGTTTTATTTGATGTAATATAAACTAAGAATTTCTCAAATTATTAACTGCATCTACTAGTTACGTGCATATAATTACGTCTAATCATAATATAAAGGGACTTGTAATATAATAATTAACAAATTCATTTGCCATGTACCATGAACATGCATTTGAATCCTGGTAAAAAAATTTAAAAAAAAAAATTAAATGGTTAAGAATGTATAAGGGAGCAGCATTTTTCCAAATAGCTATTCCAGATCCAACCTATGGATTTAAAAATTGAAAGAAAGAATTGCATTAATCTAGTGAGTATTGTAGTTTTTTCTTCATTGTTTGGCTGTGCTGAAATGTTCTCGTTGAGCTTTTTAAGGCTATTATACCATTTTTTTTCATGTGTCATAGCATTAGCCAGGAAGTGAACCCACTAACTTGGGACAACTGCTTGTAAAGCAGCTATCGCTGACCTCTCGGCCACCAATGCTTGATGGCTATTATACCATTACCTAATCATAATTCTTCTTTACCATTATATAACATCTTTTGCATATAAAGTAGATATTTTAAGATTAATTAGCTAATAGTACAAATCTATAGCTGTTCATTTCCTAAGAGTCCTGCATAGCACCTGAATTGCAGCTTAACTCTATCACTTCTGGCTCTTGGATGCCTAAACCACATTTTATGGACAGCACAATTTAAAGTAGTGATATAATGATAGCCCCAAAAGTTAAAAATTCCTGCATTCCAACTGCAAGTTGTCACATTGGTGCTCAATGTGTAATGATCTTTTAATAAAAAGTCATTAATAATTATTATTTCTCAGAGAGGGGTAAAAATCTATTTTATATGTTAATTGTCAAAACCTTCATTATAATTTCATGAGTGAAAATAATAAATTAATGGTCTACAATATTGCTGATTTGCATTTCATTGTCTCTTGAATTAGTGGTAAGTTATATTTTACTACATAAGACAAAGATAAAACATCCTTTAATAATTCACTTCAATGCAAGTTCTCACTACCTTTCCAAATGCATAATGATGAAGGTTAGAGGTATTTACTTTTATTGTTTCATCATTTACATCAAAATATTCTAGATTTCCATTTAGTGAGCAATGTTTCATGGTTAAATTTGTTATCTATGGAACTTGAAAAGAAAAGTAAAATTTATGCTGTCTGAATTAGAATCTAAGCTACAGATAAAGTATGTGGATGCCCTACAATTGTATTATAAATCTCTCTCTCTCTCCCTCTCTCTCTCTCTCTCTCTATATATATATATATATATATATATATGTCCACAGATGGCGTTTCTACCAAAAACACCGATCAAGCGTATATTCTGTTTACATAAACGTCAGAGTAGCATTCACTATCTCTAACTATAATTCCACTTTCAGATCATGATTTCAAGCTATTTGCTATCGTCAGTGAAAGACAGGAATAAAGAAACTAGATCTAAATACAAACTCTGAGCGTTTATGAAACAATTTCTATTCAGCTTGCAAGCGTGAATTTTTTAGACACGTAATGTCTTCAAACTCAGCATAGCAAACCAGATAGCTATATGGGTCTGATCTCAGTTCAGCATCACCACATAGTAGAAGCCTCTGCAATCTATATCATTGCAAGAAAGACCTCAAAGGTACATTTATGATAAACAAAAATGCAAGTTAAAAAACTTGCTAACGCTTGTATTTATGTCCACAGATGGCGTTTCTACCAAAAACACCGATCAAGCGTATATTCTGTTTACATAAACGTCAGAGTAGCATTCACTATCTCTAACTATAATTCCACTTTCAGATCATGATTTCAAGCTATTTGCTATCGTCAGTGAAAGACAGGAATAAAGAAACTAGATCTAAACACAAACTCTGAGCGTTTATGAAACAATTTCTATTCAGCTTGCAAGCGTGAATTTTTTAGACACGTAATGTCTTCAAACTCAGCATAGCAAACCAGATAGCTATATGGGTCTGATCTCAGTTCAGCATCACCACATAGTAGAAGCCTCTGCAATCTATATCATTGCAAGAAAGACCTCAAAGGTACATTTATGATAAACAAAAATGCAAGTTAAAAAACTTGCTAACGCTTGTATTTATGTCCACAGATGGCGTTTCTACCAAAAACACCGATCAAGCGTATATTCTGTTTACATAAACGTCAGAGTAGCATTCACTATCTCTAACTATAATTCCACTTTCAGATCATGATTTCAAGCTATTTGCTATCGTCAGTGAAAGACAGGAATAAAGAAACTAGATCTAAACACAAACTCTGAGCGTTTATGAAACAATTTCTATTCAGCTTGCAAGCGTGAATTTTTTAGACACGTAATGTCTTCAAACTCAGCATAGCAAACCAGATAGCTATATGGGTCTGATCTCAGTTCAGCATCACCACATAGTAGAAGCCTCTGCAATCTATATCATTGCAAGAAAGACCTCAAAGGTACATTTATGATAAACAAAAATGCAAGTTAAAAAACTTGCTAACGCTTGTATTTATGTCCACAGATGGCGTTTCTACCAAAAACACCGATCAAGCGTATATTCTGTTTACATAAACGTCAGAGTAGCATTCACTATCTCTAACTATAATTCCACTTTCAGATCATGATTTCAAGCTATTTGCTATCGTCAGTGAAAGACAGGAATAAAGAAACTAGATCTAAACACAAACTCTGAGCGTTTATGAAACAATTTCTATTCAGCTTGCAAGCGTGAATTTTTTAGACACGTAATGTCTTCAAACTCAGCATAGCAAACCAGATAGCTATATGGGTCTGATCTCAGTTCAGCATCACCACATAGTAGAAGCCTCTGCAATCTATATCATTGCAAGAAAGACCTCAAAGGTACATTTATGATAAACAAAAATGCAAGTTAAAAAACTTGCTAACGCTTGTATTTATGTCCACAGATGGCGTTTCTACCAAAAACACCGATCAAGCGTATATTCTGTTTACATAAACGTCAGAGTAGCATTCACTATCTCTAACTATAATTCCACTTTCAGATCATGATTTCAAGCTATTTGCTATCGTCAGTGAAAGACAGGAATAAAGAAACTAGATCTAAACACAAACTCTGAGCGTTTATGAAACAATTTCTATTCAGCTTGCAAGCGTGAATTTTTTAGACACGTAATGTCTTCAAACTCAGCATAGCAAACCAGTTAGCAAGTTTTTTAACTTGCATTTTTGTTTATCATAAATGTACCTTTGAGGTCTTTCTTGCAATGATATAGATTGCAGAGGCTTCTACTATGTGGTGATGCTGAACTGAGATCAGACCCATATAGCTATCTGGTTTGCTATGCTGAGTTTGAAGACATTACGTGTCTAAAAAATTCACGCTTGCAAGCTGAATAGAAATTGTTTCATAAACGCTCAGAGTTTGTGTTTAGATCTAGTTTCTTTATTCCTGTCTTTCACTGACGATAGCAAATAGCTTGAAATCATGATCTGAAAGTGGAATTATAGTTAGAGATAGTGAATGCTACTCTGACGTTTATGTAAACAGAATATACGCTTGATCGGTGTTTTTGGTAGAAACGCCATCTGTGGACATAAATACAAGCGTTAGCAAGTTTTTTAACTTGCATTTTTGTTTATCATAAATGTACCTTTGAGGTCTTTCTTGCAATGATATAGATTGCAGAGGCTTCTACTATGTGGTGATGCTGAACTGAGATCAGACCCATATAGCTATCTGGTTTGCTATGCTGAGTTTGAAGACATTACGTGTCTAAAAAATTCACGCTTGCAAGCTGAATAGAAATTGTTTCATAAACGCTCAGAGTTTGTGTTTAGATCTAGTTTCTTTATTCCTGTCTTTCACTGACGATAGCAAATAGCTTGAAATCATGATCTGAAAGTGGAATTATAGTTAGAGATAGTGAATGCTACTCTGACGTTTATGTAAACAGAATATACGCTTGATCGGTGTTTTTGGTAGAAACGCCATCTGTGGACATAAATACAAGCGTTAGCAAGTTTTTTAACTTGCATTTTTGTTTATCATAAATGTACCTTTGAGGTCTTTCTTGCAATGATATAGATTGCAGAGGCTTCTACTATGTGGTGATGCTGAACTGAGATCAGACCCATATAGCTATCTGGTTTGCTATGCTGAGTTTGAAGACATTACGTGTCTAAAAAATTCACGCTTGCAAGCTGAATAGAAATTGTTTCATAAACGCTCAGAGTTTGTGTTTAGATCTAGTTTCTTTATTCCTGTCTTTCACTGACGATAGCAAATAGCTTGAAATCATGATCTGAAAGTGGAATTATAGTTAGAGATAGTGAATGCTACTCTGACGTTTATGTAAACAGAATATACGCTTGATCGGTGTTTTTGGTAGAAACGCCATCTGTGGACATAAATACAAGCGTTAGCAAGTTTTTTAACTTGCATTTTTGTTTATCATAAATGTACCTTTGAGGTCTTTCTTGCAATGATATAGATTGCAGAGGCTTCTACTATGTGGTGATGCTGAACTGAGATCAGACCCATATAGCTATCTGGTTTGCTATGCTGAGTTTGAAGACATTACGTGTCTAAAAAATTCACGCTTGCAAGCTGAATAGAAATTGTTTCATAAACGCTCAGAGTTTGTGTTTAGATCTAGTTTCTTTATTCCTGTCTTTCACTGACGATAGCAAATAGCTTGAAATCATGATCTGAAAGTGGAATTATAGTTAGAGATAGTGAATGCTACTCTGACGTTTATGTAAACAGAATATACGCTTGATCGGTGTTTTTGGTAGAAACGCCATCTGTGGACATAAATACAAGCGTTAGCAAGTTTTTTAACTTGCATTTTTGTTTATCATAAATGTACCTTTGAGGTCTTTCTTGCAATGATATAGATTGCAGAGGCTTCTACTATGTGGTGATGCTGAACTGAGATCAGACCCATATAGCTATCTGGTTTGCTATGCTGAGTTTGAAGACATTACGTGTCTAAAAAATTCACGCTTGCAAGCTGAATAGAAATTGTTTCATAAACGCTCAGAGTTTGTGTTTAGATCTAGTTTCTTTATTCCTGTCTTTCACTGACGATAGCAAATAGCTTGAAATCATGATCTGAAAGTGGAATTATAGTTAGAGATAGTGAATGCTACTCTGACGTTTATGTAAACAGAATATACGCTTGATCGGTGTTTTTGGTAGAAACGCCATCTGTGGACATAAATACAAGCGTTAGCAAGTTTTTTAACTTGCATTTTTGTTTATCATAAATGTACCTTTGAGGTCTTTCTTGCAATGATATAGATTGCAGAGGCTTCTACTATGTGGTGATGCTGAACTGAGATCAGACCCATATAGCTATCTGGTTTGCTATGCTGAGTTTGAAGACATTACGTGTCTAAAAAATTCACGCTTGCAAGCTGAATAGAAATTGTTTCATAAACGCTCAGAGTTTGTGTTTAGATCTAGTTTCTTTATTCCTGTCTTTCACTGACGATAGCAAATAGCTTGAAATCATGATCTGAAAGTGGAATTATAGTTAGAGATAGTGAATGCTACTCTGACGTTTATGTAAACAGAATATACGCTTGATCGGTGTTTTTGGTAGAAACGCCATCTGTGGACATAAATACAAGCGTTAGCAAGTTTTTTAACTTGCATTTTTGTTTATCATAAATGTACCTTTGAGGTCTTTCTTGCAATGATATAGATTGCAGAGGCTTCTACTATGTGGTGATGCTGAACTGAGATCAGACCCATATAGCTATCTGGTTTGCTATGCTGAGTTTGAAGACATTACGTGTCTAAAAAATTCACGCTTGCAAGCTGAATAGAAATTGTTTCATAAACGCTCAGAGTTTGTGTTTAGATCTAGTTTCTTTATTCCTGTCTTTCACTGACGATAGCAAATAGCTTGAAATCATGATCTGAAAGTGGAATTATAGTTAGAGATAGTGAATGCTACTCTGACGTTTATGTAAACAGAATATACGCTTGATCGGTGTTTTTGGTAGAAACGCCATCTGTGGACATAAATACAAGCGTTAGCAAGTTTTTTAACTTGCATTTTTGTTTATCATATATATATATCAGCATGAAATACATATTTTGGAAATCATTTATTTTTTTCATGTGTATCAGTTGTGTAAGATAAAGTACATAGCTGTATGGAGCTTGAAAAAATCAGTTCAAGTCCTTATTAATTACATTGTTTAGTATAGACAATATACTTATATTTGAACATTACATATTCAGACTGTATTCTGTCCATTCCTCTTTTGTGTATTTAAATGGAATATTAAGGTCCTATATGTGGGGGATCAGAATGATGTAAAGTCACCATTGGTATGACAATAATATTGGCATCAATATAAGCTTTGAGTGTTCCATCATCAGATTTTCAATGATATGGATGGCTGAAGAATTGGAGGGTAAACAAGATTGAAGTTTGTCCATTAAAGTTTGAAAATTTGCTATCATATAGACTGAGCACTGATTATATATATATATGTGTAGAAGATAGTAATCTGGACAAACTGATGAATGCTGGTTCAGCATGAAATATTTATGTTTTTCATGTGTATGTAATCATGTATACTAATTAGTTGTATAAGATAGAATGAACAGCTATATGGAGAATTAAAAGTCTGAGTTCAAGCCCCTTCTAATTATAATGTTTATCTATACTGAACTTAATGTAGTTAGAAAGGATTTGAACTCATACCTTCAAGCTCCCTACATCTATTCACTTTATACACATGACTGCATATATGTAAAAAAGATAAATGATCTCCAAAATATATGTATTTCATGCTATATATATATTTTGTGTGTGTGTGTATGTGTACATGTGTGTATGGTGAAGTGGGTATGTCCATATTTGTGTTCATCTAATGATTTCTATAGTAATGTAAAATGCATATATTTACTATTTTTTAATTTCTCTCTCTTTTTTTAAAGCTTTTCTTTCATTCATAACTTCTAAACTGCCTAAAGAAGCTATCAGTTATGATCACTGCAAAATTACTCACCAAATATTTATTGAACATTATTAGTTGTGAATTAAATGTTTTGCCGATAGCTACGTTTCTACTGAAAGAGAAATTCACTTCATCAGACAGTATCTTAATCTTAATTAATAATTAATTCTACTGTTCATTATGAATATTTTTTAATAATAAATTTGAAAAAATTTCAATAGTTACTTGTTCTGGATTAGCTGATGAGTGTTAGTTCAGCATGAAATACATATATTGAAGATTATTTATCTTTTTCACATGTATGTGGTCATGTGTATCAGTTGTATAAGATGGATTGGATAGATATAGGGAG
Source organism: Epiperipatus broadwayi (assembly GCA_028023455.1). Lineage (NCBI taxonomy): Eukaryota > Metazoa > Onychophora > Udeonychophora > Euonychophora > Peripatidae > Epiperipatus > Epiperipatus broadwayi. Next base: position 12,894,666 of record JAQFVV010000001.1, read on the forward strand.
CTTGAAAATCTGTGTTCAAGTCCTTATAATTTATATATTCACAGCTCTAAACAAAAACATAAAATGGAAGTATAATAATATATAGTGTTTTAGTACCTAGTAGTTATAAAATTTTTATGGTTATTTTGTAAACCAAACTCTCTCCAGAAATGTAAGATTCCTACTTCTATACTTTCCATACTTATATGCACAATGTAAATCCCAAGATTTCTGATTTTTATTTATAGATTTTTTTATAGGCCCAAAATAGACAGACTTCTTGATTTAGCCTGAAAAAGCATGGCTGATTTTGTCTTCCAACACTGATTTTTTCTTTGTTCACAATTTTGAAAAATACACTAGTATTCTTTTAATTTTTATACATAAAAAAATTGATATTTCAGTTTTTCCAATTAACATTTTTTAAATATGAATTAGATTTAATTCATGATGACTAGTAAAAAATAAATATTTTTATTATCTTTGTTAAATAGAATTATAAATAAATGGTTTACATGGTTAAAAAATATTTACTAGGATCTTTTTTAATAATAAATTTATATTTTATCACAGCCAACTGGTCAATATTTGTTACATCCAGTGTAGAATCCATAGTAGTGAACTAGCATTGGAATCTTTATTGTTAATTTGAATAATTTGTGTATTGAATAGCTTTCTAAAGATTTTAATCAAATACAATGGGGGGGGGGTGGGGGGGGAGTATTTTGGATAAACAAAAATATTGCTGTTAATATTAATAGGTAAAAATTGTTTCTTATACTAAATTGCAAATGGTGGTTAGAAGACTTCCAGCAATAATAGTCTCAATTGAAATCATTTCAACAAAAATTTTATTAACAATAAATAGTGATTACATACTAATAAAGGATAGATAAATGAATAAATTGTACAATAATATGATTGTATAATGTTCTATTTGTCATCTGGCTAGATTTTGTTATGAGAGTACAATTGTTATACTCTTATGTGGTTAGGTATAGTGAAGAGATTCTAAGAACTTGTTTAATGGAATAAGCATTTTTTATATAAACATGAATATTTTCTTTTAGAATTTCCTATTCTATAATGCTGGGTAGGTGGGAGTTGATAATCAGGAAAAGTAAAGAGCAGTTAAAGACCAGGTGTCATCAAAGACTTTACTGGAGGCCGGGGCTGGTCACGTTTCTTGATTTTTTTGAGCGTTTGATAAAACAATGGTATGATTTGTGGGGGGTAATTCCATGAGAGTTTTGCATCTCACTATCCATATGAAATAAAGGACAAAGGTAGAAAGCCTTATAATTGAAAAACCCATTATGAATGGCATTTTCAAGTGAGAAAATTATATCAGGTCTTATGTTGGAATTGATTATAATTATATCTTTCAGTGTTTTAAGTCTTGGGCACCGGTGTATAATATGGTCTATGGTTTCATCTTCACGAGCACACAGACCACATATAGGGTCAATGCTGGTAAAATCTCTTCGGTGATAAAGGAACCAATTTATGGGAAGCGCATTAAGATTTATTTTAATGATGAAGTCAAGGAATTTGGGTTCCAGACTCCATCTTTTGAAGTGTGAAATGAGTCTTTGGTTGGTTACTTTTAGGCTGGTTTTAATGGGTTGTTGATTATAGTTTATTATATTGTATGCTTCCCATAAGGTGATTTTTTTGTTAAGGTTAAAGGGCATTATTGGGTTATAAATTTGTAGGTAGTCTATTAGGGAGGCTATCCATGAACTGGCAGAGGGCGGAGGCATCTGTTGGTGTAATTTTTTTAATAATGTTGGAGTATCCACAGGAGAGGATCAGATTATGTAGAATGTTGTGGGTTTTCTGTAAAATGATTGCTTATATTGAGTGGAATGAGAGTCCATTGAACCTGCGTGGTCGTTGAATGCCTTGTAAGCTAATAGCAACTGTCCTTCCTCTCCAGAGAAGTTTGGTACATAATCGGTTGATTTTATTTTGAAACTGTTTAGACATTTTACTAATGGAAGATAATATGAGATTTTTGGCATTATGATCATGTTGAGGAGGCCAACCTTTCCATATAATGAAAGGTATGGTGATGGCTTCAGTTGAATGGAGGATTGCATCTTGAATCTCTCTTGCCATTGCAGTTGGTGTTTTGAAGATTGGGAAACCTAGGTATCTTTGGGGTTTTGCAGAAAAGGGAGAGTTAATTTGTTTCCCAGACATAATCTTTCAGATGGAAGATTTGTTAAAGTTTATTTGTAGGCCAAGTTTCGCTGCATTACTGTTTAAGATGTTCATGAGATGGGGAAGGTATTTAATGGTGGGAAGAACAACCATGATGTCATCTATATATGCAAATACATTTGAAATCAGCAGAAATAAATAAAGAACTGAGGGATATAAAGACTTATAGAATAAATATTATAATGCCTATTTTGAATGTTGAATAAAAACATATTTAGATTAAAATGTATATATTTAAAAAAAGAAATGAAAATGTTTTGGTTGTAATAAATTTTTGTTTTTTCATTAAACAGTATATTGATACAGTAAATGAGGTCATGAAATGAATTTTATAAAAGCAATCAAATTAAAGTACTGCTATTAATTTTTATGGATAAAATTAATAATGTATTAGGTAGTCAGATTTTTTCCTTCAATTTTTAACAAAAAATTACCAAACTTATAAGATCTTGCATAAGCCAGAAGCTGAAAAATCTGTTTGATAAAAGTTCTTGTAAATCTATGCAGAAGTCACAACAAAAGCAAAAAAGAAACAATTTCACTAAAATATCCAAGTAAAACAAATTATTTAAACAATTTCTTGGTATATTTAAAAATAGTCTAAAAATAATTGATTTTTGAATCAGTTTTTCCATCACAGCCTAGTTATTCAACTACAGAAGGTTATAATAGAAAGATTAACTAATCAGTTTTGTCACTCCATACTACTGATTTTTTAAAACAGATTGATGCATATAAAACATTCAAAATCATTAAAACAATACTGTCTCATCACCAATAGATCTATTCAAACCATCAAAGAATGTTGTTAAAAAAACTTAATAAATTTATAACCTAGCAAATGTTTTGCATATCTAAAGAATAAAATCCTCTTGTATACATCAGAATTATTTATGCTTCATTAGATTTGGATGAAGAAATTTGATGATATTGTTTAATATGTTAATATTCAAATGGGATAATGTTAAACATGCAATATGATACTTTCATTATTGCTGGAAGGTTGCATTGAAGTTGAAGAAGATGTTTAATTTATTAATGAAGCACCTACTGTAGACATATTCAAATACCTATAATCATTCATGGTTAGTCTTACTTTCTTTTGGTACAACAGATTTTGTAAAGATGATTAAATTAGTGAGTTTGGAATTGGATCTATTTAGAGTCAGTAATTTTAATTATGATAACCCAAACCACATTTACAATAATCAGTTTCAGTAAATGATTGATCTTCATTATTCAAGCAATTGCTTGCATATCTATTGATATTCTGCTAAACAACTTCTAATTACTACTATATTCTAATAAAAGTATTAAGAGTGTATATTATTGACAAAATTCAGTAAAAAGCGATTTAGCAAAAAATGTTTTCATAATTATAAATGAAAATTATTTAAAAGATGATGTAAAAAGTTTTAATTGTTGTAATAAAATAAATCTATGTTTAAATGCTTATTGGGATGAAAATTTCAAATAATAATCCACACTAATATTAAACAATTTGATATGATCTTATTATTGATTTTTAAAGCCAGTATCTTCATTCTTCAGAAGAAGAGCTGTATTCCAGATAAAGTTTCACTTTTAAAATGTGATAATACTTCACTTAACTGTTAATTATATTGCTTTTCATTCTTTCACTCTTCAGTGAATCAAAATATAATAGGAATTTATTTTCAGCACATAGCAAAAGGTAATTCTTATATAATTCAAGTAAACATTTAATTCTCTTTAACTTTCATTTTAAATGAAGATTTAAGTAATATTATTCTTTTCTATTTTATAGCAAAGTAGATCTTAACTGCAGTTAGAATACTTCACTGCATTTTATAAGGACTAATCTCATACAATTGTTACTATTGGTTTAACACCACTATTTACCATATTTGCCACCAATAACTTTTTTAATTACTTTCTCTTTGATACTTTCAATATATAAGTAGTTATGCTCTTATTTTATTTTTTCTTTTCATTCTATTCTTGTTTTTTCTTTCTATAATTAATAATGTTATACCTTTAGATCTTTATAGATTTATAATCAAAAAAACAATTCTGCCGAGTCTTCGACATGTGAATCATTCATCACACCTACTAAAGTCCAGTTATTATCTTCATAAATATTTATCATTTTGCCTAACTTAGACTGAAGCAAATTTTAAGTGAAGGGTTTATTTAGCAGTTTTTTTTTGTTACAAATTTATTAATTAAAATATAATAAAAAAAAAAAAAAATAAAAAAATAGAAAATAAAAAAAAAAAATAAAAAAAAAAAAAAAAAAAAAATAATAATAATAATAATAATAATAATAATAATAATAATAATAATAATAATAATAATAATAATAATAATAATAATAATAATAATAATAATAATAATAATAATAATAATAATAATAATAATAATAATAATAATAATAATAATAATAATAATAATAATAATAATAATAATAATAATAATAATAATAATAATAATAATAATAATAATAATAATAATAATAATAATAATAATAATAATAATAATAATAATAATAATAATAATAATAATAATAATAATAATAATAATAATAATAATAATAATAATAATAATAATAATCTCAACCAGAGTATTCTAAATTAAATTCATGACTAAAGCTAGTTAAAGTTGTGGTCTATTTCAGCCTTTTCATTAAGACATAATGACTGGTAGGCTTTATAAAATGATCTCTTATTAGTAATTTCAGTCATTCTGTGGATGCTGCTTCTACTTTATTCTATGTAAATATGGTTTAATAATGGGGGGAAGGGTGTTTTCTTAAAAATTAAATGTTCATTATTAAATCAAATGTATGCTTATCAGAAGAGGCTACAATACCAAATAACTTTACATATAATCAAAAGTTTTAAAGTTGATGTTAGTGTTTATTGATCCATAAATACTTTCTTATTTATTGTTATTGTAATTTTGAGTCAAATCATTAACTGCCCAAGATAATTTAACAATAAAAAATAAGCTTCCCACTTTTATTTTCTACTTTTTGTAATTACTTGATTTTTATCATTTTCTTCTTTTTATCTCTATGTTTTTTAACTGTGATTTATTTTAATTTTTATTGTATTTTTTTTTTTTATGGCTTAGTTGCAATTTTTACTTCAAGTAGGATATTATTATTCACTGGTTTTTTTTAGCACCTCAAGTTATTCTGTAAAAATATACAATATACTGAAGTTTTCAATAAGTTATATCACATTTGCAATCTTATCACAACCATCCATCAGCCCAGAAGTCATACCAACCTCTCACATCATAGATACATTAGAATTATACACTTTGTCAAGCAATCCATATAACACATGTTACAATTCAACTTCATATAAACATTATTTTTAGAGAAACCACAATTTTTAATTTTTTAAAAAATTAATTACAATTCCATCATATATTACTGAAACATATTGATCAAAGATATGTGAAAAAGATAAATGATTTCCAAAATGCACATTTTATACTGAACCAGCTTTCATCAATTGGCTCAGGTCACAATCTCTTACTTATATCTTCATCATTTGTTGAGTATATATTTAGATAGCAAATTATTATAGTTTAATTGATAGATTTCAAATTTTCTTCACTACAACATTAATATAAACCACTTTCATGGAAATATATTAATAACTGTTAATCTGCTTTGATCCTCTAAACATAGTTAAATGATTGCACATCCCTCCCCAATGTGTTAAAAGTGGATCCTGTCCCCACCTTGTGAGAAAAGTGTAAAAGTTATTAAGACCATCAACAAGGGAAGGAATTCATGTGTTGATACCTCTATCTAACGGCAAATACATTATACATTAAGTAATACTTAGAAAATAAAAAAACATATTTGGGCTAGAGATAATGTCTGGATTCATAAATGATTAGTAACAGTTATTAATATATTTGCATGAAAGTGGTTTATATTAATGTTGTACTGCAGAGAATTTGAAATATATCAATTAAACTATAGTAATTTGCTACCTAGATATATATTGAACAAATGATGAAGATATGTGTAAGAGATTATGATCTGGGCCAACTGATGAGTACTGATTCAATATGAAATGTGAATCTTGTGAATCATTTATCTTTTTCACATGTCTCTGATTATATGTGTCAATAATGTGTAATGTAATTGTAACTAATTTTAAAAAAATTAAGAATTGTGGTTTCTCTAGAAATAATGTCTATATGGAATTTAATTGTAACATGTGCTATATGGATTGCTGACAAGGTATATGTTCTAATGTATTTATGGTGTGATAGGTTAATCTGACTTCTGTGTTAATGGATGATTGTGATAGGATTGCAAATGTGATATAACTCATGGGAAGCTTCAGTTACTTCCTGTTTAAAAACAGGCAAAACTCACTATATATATTACCACACACAACAAGCTAGAAACTAGTCTGGGATATTGGATGAGTAGGCAATAGATGGGGATTTTATGCACAAGCCTTCTGGCATCCATTGACTACTCTAGCTTGTTTTGTGCGGCAATATATATAGTGAGTTTTGCCTGTTTTTTAACAACAGTTATACACAAGCATAAGATGTGGTGGTCATGTGATGTTTATTGACTTTCTGTTTAGTTAGATATAATCTGAGTTATTTACTTATTTAAATATAATCACTATATAAACCTTTATATTAAATGAAAAAAAAAAGTAAAATTTAAAACAGGATGAAAATTTATAGCAATGTACATGTAATTGAGAATTAATGCAAATAAAAACATTAATATTCATAGATTTCCTAAGCTCACATCATTATGAAATAGCTGAGAATATACAGGAACATTTAACCCTAATTTTCGTTAAAGTTTTTGATAAATGTTCTAGAATAAATGATTTTGCTTAATCATAACATCCTCTTGTTTAATCATTTAGGCTTGTTTTTATTGATAATATTTTTACATGTACTTATGTTTTGTATTTATTTTTATAAACATTATTAATTAATATAACATTGTTGTTTTCTATTTCATTGTTTATTTTTTTTATTATTATGTATACATTAAAGATATTTCTGAAAAATTCTTATTATAATTTTAATGTTATATCTTAAGTCCATCAAACGTTTTAATTTAATACATATAACCCTCATGGGGACTTAATTGTTAGCCAGGATTCAGAGAAGTTGTTGTGATTCAAAGTCTCACACTTATAAAAAGTATCTGGACTGATTTATTACTCACATACCAGCTTAATTGTTGAGATTGAAAAAGTCTATTTTTTGGCTTAACATAAACCAGACAAATTCTATTATTAATAATTAAATCACATGGTTTAGTTAGCACTATTTATTTTATTTGAAGTTGCCTATCTATATCACAATAGAAAGTTTTATCTATTTTAAAGCATGAACAAATTTCTGTTATACTTTCAATATTTAAATCTTAAGTCTGTGAAAATCCCTAATTTAATATATATATACATATATATATATATATATAGTCTATACTAAACTTAATGTAATTATAAGGGACTTGAACTAAGACTATCAAACTCCCTACAAATATCCAATCTAACTTATACAACTAATACACATAACCACATACATGTGAAAAAGATCAATGATTGTTAATATATGTATTCTATGCAGAACCAGCACCCATCAATTGATCCACATCATCTCCTACACATATATACAATCATTGCTCAGCTTATATTAAAAGAGCAGATCTCCATTTTCAAACTCTTTAACCATCCATATCATTGAAAATTCAAGGATTAAATGCTCAAAGCCCTTGTTGATGCCAAATATTATCTTATTTAAATATTACATATTCAGCATGTATTCTACCTATCCTCTTCTGTATAATTAAATGGACATATTAAGGTTCTATGTGTGAGGCATCAGATTGATTTAAGGTCAACATGGGTATGAAAATAATATTGGCATCAACAAGGGCTTTGAGCATTTTATTCTCAAATTTTCAATGATATAGATGACTGAAGAGTTTGAGAATGAAGAAGATTGAAGCTTGTTCATTAAAGTTTGAAGATCTGCTTTTTTAATATAAACTGAGCACTGATTGTATATATGTGTGGGAGATGATGATCTAGAACAATTGATGAGGATTGGTTCTGCATAAAATATGTATATTGGTAGTCATTGATCTTTTTTACATGTATGTGATTATATGTATCAGTTGTATAAAATAGATTGAATATTTGTGGGGAGTTTGAAAGTCTGAGTTCAAGTCACTTATAATATATATGTATATAATTCTCTGGTGGAAAAGCTCACTTGTTGGTAAAAATTCAGAAAAGTTGTTGTACTTCAAATTCTTATAAATAAAAAATATCTAGTCAGATTTAGTATTAATATATCAGCTTGAGTGTTAAGCTAAAAGCAACATGTATTTTAGTGTAATGGAAATAATATAAGTGCTATTTCTAATTAATAGCTCATGTGGGCCAGCTTGCACTATCTATTTTAATTGGTGGTGTCTAGTTACATTATATCTATCTAGATTAATGCATAAAAAAAAATCTCATTATATTTTTAATATTTCCATCTTAAGTTTGTGAATATTTTTAATATATATATATATATATATCATTAACTTCTGGAGATGTTTTGTTATTGATAAGGAATCAGAGGAGGACTACTTCAAATTCTCACATACAAAAAAATTTCGGGTCTAATTTAATATTAATAAATTCGCTTGAGTTCTAAACTAGAAGCAGTCTGACTTTTAATCCTAATGTAAATCACACAAATGCTATTATTAATTAATAGCTCATGTGGGTCAGGTTGTATTGACTGTTTTAGTTGATGGCTGCCTAATCACACCATAGCTAAAGGTTTTATTTAGTTTAATACTTTTAAAATTTTCCATTTTAAGTTTGCTAAAAATCTTAATATATATATATATATATATATACTGCAAATAGCATTGGGAGGTTTAATAGTTAAAAGTGTTTTAGTAACTTTTACTAATGCATTACTTTTTACGTTGATTATGGTTATTAGGTTCATTATTTTGTAAAAAAAAAAAATCACTAAAAATAAAATGTTTTATAGTAAAAATAAAAAGTGATTTTAAATAATTTACAGTTAAAATCTCTCCAGAGACACTCCAAAGATAAATAGTAAATGAGACAGCAATATTCAAAAGAGAAGACATTACTCAACAAGTTTGCCAAATGCTGAATGATTTAATTAAATTAATTATTGACTAGTTGCTCAGAAAACATTCGAAATCAGATTGAAACTTAAAAAAAATATTTTTTCTTTGCTTGTCACAGGCAAGTGCTCCCATTATGTCATGAGACAACATGACGTAAATTAAACTAAACTAAATGTTTTATATTAACAATTAAATAAAACCTAAAGATAAACAATCAAGTGTTTATTTGTTATGGCAATAGAATACATTGATTATAAAAAGATTTTTTTTAATCAAATGTGTTTATTAACATATATATAAAATTGTTAATCAAAATATTACATCCAAGCAAACCCTAATATTGAGTAACATCAAGATATGATATCCAATGAGAATGGACTCACTAATGATATTAAGTAACATCAAAGTTTATTTTCTTCCATATCTACTTCGCTGCAATATGAGGAGCTATCTTGTATCTCTCTATCCAATGGTGTTTCATTTCTGAATAACTCAGACAAAATGTTATCCAGAAATGAAACACCATTGGATAGAGAGATACAAAATAATTCCTCATATTGCAGCAAAGTAAATATGGGAGAAAATAAACTTTGATGTTACCTAATATCATTAGTGAGTCCATTCTCATTGGATATCATATCTTGAGGTTACTTAAAATTAGTGTTTGCTTGGATGTAAACTTTTGATTAACAATTGTATATAAATGTTAAACATATTTGATAAAAAAAATCTTTTTATAATCAACAATACTTATTTCATAAGAAAAAAATAGTATATTAATCTGTAGTAGAGTAACTCTAGGTAAAAAACATTTGTTAAAAATCATTATTAGAAATTTTTTTTTTGATTAATTTTTAAAAAAAAAAAAAAAATTCTCAGAGCTTAAGCAGAAATAATATTTTATTCAAATGTATTATATATCTATGTTAAGATTTTTTTAAATCTTTATTTTCCTTGCTGTTGCTCTTTTTCTTCCTTCCTCTCTCTCTCTCTCTAGAAAATTTTATTATATATTTTTTTAAAAATTAAATACTTTTCATTGTATTCTATATCTTTTGCATATAATTATTGAACTATGTTAGTTAGGTAAACAAAATGTGTTGGATTAGTCAAGCATTAGTGGTTGAGAAGTCAGTGACAGCTGCTTTACAAGCAGTTGTCCTGGGTTAGCAGGTTCGCTTCCCAGCTGATGCTATGACACATAAAAAAATGTGTTGGATTTAAGAATGATCCATTTGGTTTAATATAGTGTGTGATCCAATATTACCTCATTCATATACTCCTAGTATATCTTAAGAAAAATTTTGAAAGAACCATATCATATACAAATTAATAAAATAATTGAAAGGATATTGCAAATTGAAGCACTTTTTATAAAAGATATTTAAATAAGATATTTATTTTATATAGTACTATGTTGTATAAACTGTAATATTAATAATTATCCATTAAACTAAAGCACATGTGCTTTGTGGATTTTAATTATAAATGAATACTCTCACTTTCCAAACACAAGATAGAGTCTTTGTAAAAAGATAGAATAAATATCTATCTTTTAGACCCAAATGTTTATGTATGGGCAAATCTTAAGCATTTGGAAAGTGAGAGTATTCATTTATAGTTAAAATCCACAAAGCACATGTGCATTAGCTTAATGACTAATTATTAATATTACAGTTTATACAACATAGCATTATATAAAATAAATATTTTATTTACATATGTTTAATTTCAAATAAGAGTGATGTATTGTAAATTCTAGAAAATTTCACAAGCGTCATTCATTCAGGCATAGTAAAAGTAATCTAAAGTGATCACTTAACCTCTTCATGCTAACATTTCCAAATGCTTAAGATTTACCCATACATAAATGTTTGGGTCAAAAAGATAGATATTCATTCTATCTTTTCACAAAGACTTTATCTTGTGTTTGGAAAGTGAGAGTAATTATTTATAAAAGATATTGTAATTGTAGCTTTATAAACATTATTAAAGTTGTTTATTGCTTTTCAAATTTTTTTTTAAAATTCTCACCAATATTAATTATGCATTTGTTTAAAACAAAATTAAGATTTTTATATAAGTTATCAGAATATGATTTTGTAGTGTGATCCTGGTGAAGGCTTTTAAGAATATCAAAACAAATGACCCAAAGAAAATTCTATCAAATGAAATATAAACCTCCATTTGAAACAGAAATAAAAATTACATTATTTTAGGTTCAATTTATTAGATATGTTTACATACTTAAAACAGAAAGAGAAAGAGACCAACAATAAAAAAAAAAATAGGTTATATCATTATAATAATGAGTATATCATTGAGAGTTTAGTTGTTAGGAAAATATCATTCATATAATCACTAGGATCACTAGGATTAAACATTTACTTGGAAATACCTATTAATAATAATAATAATAATAATAATAATAATAATAATAATAATAATAATAATAATAATAATAATAATAATAATAATAATAATAATAATAATAATAATAATAATAATAATAATAATAATAATAATAATAATAATAATAATAATAATAATAATAATAATAATAATAATAATAATAATGAATTCTTAATCAGCCATCACATGCTAATAACATTCTAACATATAAGTTACTTACTATCAAGTTATTAATATTAGAGTATATTAAACAAAACTACACAACTTCTCGAGATTACATTTAATTTCTAATTACCAGTAGATTACCACTTTATCACACTACTTGAAAGCATAATCAAAGGTTGCCAGATGCTGGTGCAACCATCTTTTTTTAGACTAGTTTCTGAAAATTAGCTTTCCTCAGTCATGAGCATTGGATTGTACACATTCATCCATCATCCACTTTTACATCTTTTGCACTATTCAATCAAACTAAATACTGAAAGTTCACTTAAGGTTTAAAACAATGAATCAATTTACTTGTAAACTATATAAATTTTATATTTAATCAACAACTATATACTTTGATAGAGGGTAGTGGAATATGTTTAAAGTTTAAAGAGAAATCCATACTATAATTTACTGTGTGTGTATAGCCATTAGATAAATAAATTAATAAATATAGTTAGATAGGTACACAAATATATACAGATATAGATAGGTATGTAGATGGATAGGTGGATAGGTGGGTAGGTAGATATAGATGGATAGATGGATGGATGGATGGATAGATAGATAGATAGATAGATAGATAGATAGATAGATAGATAGATAGATAGATAGATAGATAGATAGATAGATAGATAGTAGATAGATAGATTGTTCGTTTGGTAGATAGATAGATAGATAGATAGATAGATAGATAGATAGATAGATAGATAGATAGATAGATAGATAGATAGATAGATAGATAGATAGATAGATAGATAGATAGATAGATAGATAGATAGATAGATAGATAGATAGATAGTGATGAAAAACAATAACAAGTCTAATAAATTTAATATATATATAAATTGCTTGTAAAATTGAGATCTCTAAATGTTATAGAAACTTATCTGGTATCTGCCTGAAGATTTGTGATGATGGTATAGTAGATATGATAATATGTTGAACTATTTCCATCATCTATCATTAATTAAATGTTGAATGTCTAGAAAATTTTAAACTTTTCAAATACAAACAACTTATTACTAATAACATACTAATAGACAACACAAGTTAATAGTTATGCAACATTTTCGGTAGTATTATTCTTCACTTTTCTTCTGGTGTTGCTGGCCTGACCAATGACAATATTAGCATAGGAGTTGAACTTATCCCTTTACATTTGACAAAATAGCTCAATTGGTTAGATCGTTGCCTTAAAATTCAATATTCTAGAATCTAAAGATGTAAATTCAACTCCTATGTTAATATTTGTCACTGGTTAGGCCAGCAACACCTGAAGAAGAGTGGAGAATAAGTATAACTATTAACCTATGTTGTCTGTTTGTGTGTTATTACTAATAATTTTCTTGTATTTGAAAAGTTTAAATAAAATTTAAATTTTAGTTATTCATGGAAATAATTCAATATATTATCATATCTAATACACCATCATCACAAATCTTCAGGCTAATATCAGATAAATTTCTATATCTTTTAGTGACCTCAATTTTAGGAGCACTTAAAAAATACGAATAATTTAAAAAATAAGACAAAAGATAAGTGTTGGAGAAGATTGTCTTTCTTTTTAGAAGATAACTATTTATATATAGGCAAAACTATCTTTAAATAGAGCTCCAATGCAAATACTTCAGCATTCTACAGAAAGTCAACGAAGTTATATGAGAACATAAATTAAATAATGTGTAAAAAATAATTTATTTTTAGTTTTACCTTTAGCTAAGAATATAATATAATGATCGATAATTGTAGTTATGAACCAGATAGCTGAAAAAGAAGTGGGTTTTTTTTTTTTGCTAAAACCTGAATTTTTTTTAAAAACTTCCATCTAAATTTAAACTCTAAATCTTGCAGACACATATATATAAGTAGTTATTTTCAAAATGTTGTATTATTTTTAAAATAATAAAGAAAAATTCTGAATCCAGATTTTTGTGTTGAAAGCTATTTTTTGCTATCTTGTAAAGTGGCAATATCGACTGTAAAACTGGTATTGGTGTCCGGGCGGAGGGGGGGGGACTCCCTCTCATTTACAAATGTCATTTCTGTCACATTTTTCCTTCTATACTATCCATTTATCCTAATCATCTGACCTCTTTCCCTTTTTAAAAAAAAAAGAATTTTTTTTTGTTTTAATCTTTTAATTCTTTTTACTTACAAACCACAAAATATGATCTGTTCAATATTTTAACTACATTAGCAAAATATAATTCTACCACTTAAATTGGGTTATAATTTTAGAGTGGTTATCACTCAAAAGTTTTATTGACCTGCACAGATACAAATCATATTTATTTAAATTTTTAAAAATATATTTGCCTCAAACATATTTGAAAACAACATAAAATTAAATATATATGTAGAAGATAAAAGATATTGATAATATTATAAAAAAAAATTAGATAAAAAGTTTAATATTTGAACAGCATGAGGAAAGAAAGCTGAATAAAATTAGGAAATACTGTAAGCTTTGAGGTTTTTAGCTTACATATGTTGATAAAAATAGTGGCGCTTACTTTTAGAAGCACAAGTTTTAGAAAAACTATCATAATAATGCATGTGGAAGAGAAAAAGATTCCAACCGAATGATAAAATTAAAAATATTAAAAAAACATAAAAAAGGATAAATTGTTATATTAATTAATTAAATATACTAATAGATGTCATTCAATAGTCTATCCCAAATATAAAAATAATATTCCCAGTATAAAATCAAATATAAATTTTATTAAAGTCTTAACTATGAAAAGTAAAAATAATTTTTGGCTTTTAATTTAAAATAAATTTTTTTAAAGGGAAATCCTTATTTTATCACTAGAAAAAATATGATTATGCTTTACAAAAGCCATTAGAAGACAAAGCATTCTAATAGCGACAATTTATTTAAGTTTAGAAAATTAAAAATCAAAAAAACTATATTTAGAAAAGAGAAGCTAGCATTATTAAGAAAATGTCAAGATTAAGATTTGCAAAAATTTAAATTTAACTAAATTAACATTGCTGTAATGAATATTTTTTTAAAGGATAACATTTAATAAAGAAAGTATAGCAATTATCTGTTAAAAAAGGCAGATGCTTAAAAACAGTTTGAATATAAAGTTTATTCATCAGAAAAATATATATTTGGAATATATATATATCATCCCTATAAAGATGAAGAATAAGAGAAAGCACAACACACATCAGCATTTACGGAACGATTTAAAAAAACAAGCTAATTTTATAAACTTAATAGTAACATATATTGAGAGCTAATAATTACAAACCACAAAGATATCCAAAACAAATGCTTGTGCCTTTCCAAATTCTTAATTGATGAGTTCCATAGATAGTATAAATATATTCTAATTATTCAAATCCTTTACTTTTAAGACATGAAGTATGGTAGAGATTAATTACTTATTTCTAACTTTCATAAGAAAATATAGAGAAACAATGGGAATGATAATAAAAAATATACATAATTTTTTTTGAAAATATATGAGCAATAAATACTGAAAAATCATAATTCCTAAGAAAGCAACTGTATATGAAATGTTAGAACTCAATAGATGAAATACCATCAGCATTAGAAACTTTATTTAATACCAGAATTTGAAAGAATATATTGAATTAGAAGAATTTTAAAAATATTTTATATAAAAAACTCTTTAATAAAAAAAATTTAAAAAAATTTGTGTTTAATCTAAGGAATTTTGGACATTCACATTTGCCTGCATTTTGATAGCATATCAAAACAATACAGTGAAAAATAAAAAAAAATTAAAAAATCATTAATTATATATATATATATTACTTGAATGTATAATCCCCAGCACTCAGCCTAGCACAATCTGGAATGTGGTTGTTGTGATTTCCACTGCTAGTGATTGCATTCATGTTACTGCTGCTGTAAATTTAAAAACTTACTTAAACTGGTATCAAAGTAGAAAGCTAATGATTGTAACAATTTTTCCTAGCCTAGAAAAAGTCATAAAGTATTATGATTATGTAATAAAATGAAGATAACTGATATAGTTTTGAAAAAAAAAGTTGTATTTTTGAAATTGATTGGTTGTTCAACAAAATCAAATTATCCATTCATAAAATAATAATAATAATAATAATAATAATAATAATAATAATAATAATAATAATAATAATAATGATGATGATGATGATGATGATGATGATAATGATGATGATAATAATAGCAATAGTAATAATAATAATAACAACAACAATAGCAGCAACAACTGTATTTTAAGAGTACTTATATTTCTGAAATTGTTAAACTTATATCTACAGCATACAGTAAGTATTTAGTATAGACTGAAAAGTATTAATTTGTGAGTTCAGAATAGTAATATATTTTATGAGAAAGCATTAAGTCTACATAAATATTTTACCAATGAATCCACTGAAAAGAGTGACATCTGATATTTTATTGCAAATAAGAAATACTTGTATATATTCAGAAAAGAATCTAAACATAAATCATTATGGCTTTATATAAAGTTGTCAAAATTGCTATCACCATTAATTTTTCACTATGGCCAATTTCAAACATTTTTATTTTTTAATTTGCACTTTAATTGCTGTCACAGGCACTGAAAAAATGTCATTCAAAAATGATAGTTGCTTTTTGAACAGGAAGTAGCTTCAAATTTATAAATTTAACATTCTGTGCATTTGAAGAGCATCATTAAATTTTTATTAAAAGAAGAATTTAAAAAAATAGTTTTCACTTTTTTGAGAGAGTGAGTGATTGAATGATGCCATTTATCATTGTGCATACCTAAACTTATTATGGTACACCTTTATTCTGGAATACATTAGACTATTGTGTGAATATTCAGCTTAGCAGTCATCATCAATTTGTACCCACTATTTTGATTTGCAACCACTAATTCATTACTACAATTTTTTTTTTTAAAAATCATTTTTTTTTTATAAAAATACCATTTTTAAAAAAGAGTGGCTATTTTGTAAGACTGATGATGTCATGGGATAGTGCCATCATTAAAACTATGTTATCCAAGGATAATATGATGACATTCAGACTAAAAATGTACTATAGAGATTATTAATTATACAGTATGTAATATTATGCTTTGATTATAAAATTAAAATACAATTAATGTATTTATAATTTGCTAAATATCAGCCTTTTATAGCTACTGTACATGCGCTTTAATGAGTGTTAAATAATAAATGAATACTTTTCAGTGCCCATACAAGATATAGCATTTAAGAAAGAATAAAAT
Source organism: Epiperipatus broadwayi (assembly GCA_028023455.1). Classification (NCBI taxonomy): domain Eukaryota; kingdom Metazoa; phylum Onychophora; class Udeonychophora; order Euonychophora; family Peripatidae; genus Epiperipatus; species Epiperipatus broadwayi. The sequence continues at coordinate 12,911,886 of JAQFVV010000001.1, forward strand.
GAATCCACTTATTCTTTCAGAACCCAAATGTTTATATATGGGCAAATCTTAAGTACTGGCAAATAAAGCGTGAAGATAGATCATTCACTTTAAATTACGGTTCGCGTTGTCTGACTAAATGACGTCGACAAAATTACTTAGAATTTACTTAAACGTCACTCTCAAACGTCAGCATTTTCATTTATGACATATTCAAAGTAAAGATTCTCACTTTCAATGACCTCAAAAGCAATAAAAATTGCCAGTTTTATTCAGTACAATACATAATCATAAACAAACTTTGATCATATACAGTGCCAAAGTACATTAACAATAAATTTTAAAATGTGTATATTAGAGAAAATATATTCACTTAATCAGTTTTGGAATAAAATTCTTATTAATATTTTTCCTGAAACTAAAAAAATACGATTATCAAAATTGCAAGCTATTTTAATGGAAAAAATGGGGGGAGGGGGCGGAGGTAATTTTGTGCATTATGTAGTTAATAAACAACTTTTTATAATCAAAGGTTACTGAACATAAGTTAAAAATATTTATTTAATTAATTTTAAATCAACAATCTCAGCATGTGTTTCTGATATATTCAAATAATGGCAACTGTTATTATAAATATTAGGTACAATATTGTAAAGGCAAAAATATTTAATTATGAATCTTATTAAAACTATACTAATTAATTGTACATTACATTTCTTTATTTAATATTTTATTTAATTTAGATTGCATTTATGTAAATAAATTTGCAAACTGTTGCTTCAAAAAAATATAACTTTAAAAAAAAAAATCCAAATTTTGTTCTCCAAATATTATTTTTAAAAAAACTGATAACAGAACAGAAATTTGCATGAAAATAAATTTTAAAACGTACATGTATTAATCTTTTTTTTTTTTTTTTCTATATGCTTTACTCTAACAAATTGTGATTGAGGAAATACGATTTTCTGGCTATAATAAGAAGCAAAATAGTGGAACATCAATGAAGAAAATATTAGTAAAAATGTTTAGCTTCTGAAATATTTTTATACAGTATGTATATTTATCCATAGGTTAGCATTTTCTAAGTTTAAAATATACTTAGTAAAATCTCTCTTCATTAATTAACACTTTTTCCAAATTCAAACTTTATTTGGATTGTTATATATTTTGAATTTAAGATAACAAATTATTATGATTATTTTTTACCATAGGAATTTATTATAATTGTTTATTTTTTATATGAAATTTTTGATTTATATATTTTGGGGAATCAATTGAACTCAATCTTTTGAATAATGGTATATATTCATATAAATATACTATCTATCAATTCATTACTTAATTTTTTTTAACTGCATCATTTTTTATTAGTTATTTAATTATGTCTCAAGTGTGTTTATATATATATATATATAAGGGACTTGAATTCAGACTTTTGAGTTTCCTACAGTTATACAATCCATTTTATACAACTGATACGCATGACCACATACATGTGAAAAACACAAATGATGTCCAATATATATATATATATATATTTTGTGCTGAACCAGCACTCATCAATTGGTTCAGATCACCATCTTCCACCCATATATTTACAATCAGTGCTCAGTTTATATTAAGATTTAAAATCTTCAAACTTTAATGGATAAGCTTCAATCTTCTTCACTCTCTAGCTCTTCAGCCATCAATAATATTGAAAATCTGATGATGGAACACTCGAAGCCCTCATTGATGCTACTATTATTATCATAACCATGTTGACTTTGACACTCTGACTCCTCACATATAGAACCTTAACAAGTGTATCTCCAATATTCATATTTTGTGCTGAACCACACTGGCTCACCAGTTGATCCAGATGACTATCTCCCACACATATGTACAATCAGTGCTCAGTTTATATTAAGTTAGCAAATCTTCAAACTTTAATGGACAAGCTTCAATCTTCCAACTCTTCAGTCATCTATATCATTGAAAATCTGATGATTGAACACTCAAAGTCCTTGTTGTTGCCAATATTATTGTCATAACCATGTTGACTTTAATTCACTCTGATCCCTCACATATAGGACCTTAATATGTCCATTTATTAAGGTTCTATATGTGAGGGGTCAGAGTGACAAAGTCAACATGGGTATTATAATAATAGAGGTATCAATAAGGGCTTTGACTGTTACATCATCAAATTTTTAATGATATCATTGGCCAAAGAGTTGGAGGGTAAAGAAGAATGAAGCTTGTCTATTAAAGTTTAAATATTTGCTATCTTAATATAAACTGACCAGGATGGTGATCTGCACCAACTGATAAGTGCTGGTTCAACGCAAAATATGTATGTTGGAGATCATTTATCTTTTTCACATGTATGTGACCATGTGTATCAGTTGAATGAGATGGAGTACATAACTTTAGGGAGCTTGAAAGTCTGAGTTCAAGTTTCTTATAATTACATTAATTTTGGCATAGACAGTTTACTTATGTTTGAATATATATGTTGAATTTAATAATTTTTTACTTATAAATAGAATGAAATAAATATAAGTGATTGGGTAGGTCCATGTATAATTGAAAACAATTGTCTAGCAAGTGTTGCTGCCAGGCATCCACAATTAAATTGGAATCACCAATCTAGCCACATTTATAGTTTATTGTCTTCAAAATAAAAGTTGAATCCACTTTTATATTGGATGCAAAACTATTTTATTTGCATTAAATACTAAAAGCTATTCTCTATTTTGAGATTTTTGAAGACTAACATTTATTTCAATCCCATGGAATAATTAAGATCCTCATGGAAGGTATATATGTCTAAGTTAATATTTTTATGGATAAAGAGAATGAAACTTTTTTCTAATTATATACAATTCTACACAATTATTTTTATTTATGTTCATCATATTTCTCTGCATAAAAATATATATACCTGACATATATAATCTACCATAAGTTTACTTATTCCCTGAGATTTAAGAAGAAGAGTCGTCAAAGTATCATCATACAAGAAATAACTGTTGCTCTTCAATAAATAAAAAGCAGTTTTGCACTCAACGTAAAAGCAGATTCAACTTTTACCTTGAAAACAATAAGCTGTAATTAAATGACTTGCTTAATGGATGAAATTAAATTTTAGTTGCCTTTTAAAATCAATTTTTCAACATGTATTTCTAATTATTTACAGATCTACTCAATTATTTATGTTTGCGTCACACACAGACACACACACGCGCGCGCGCACACACACACACATATATATATATATCATTAATATGTACATTATATAGTATTGATTGCAAGATATGAGTTTTCATATGGTTTGAAATGATGAAATAGCTTATATGAAAGTTAAACTGTATCTAAAAATTCTAATTAAGTTCTGCATTGGCAACTTAGAAATCTGGTTACTTTGCTTTTCATGGATGTTTTAATTTATAAAGTTTATTATACTTTAAATGTAGTTGAGAATAACCTTATGGTTTAGACCAGTGGTAGAGTGTAAGATTTAAAAACTGTAAGTTTATGAATCAATTCTCAGCAGAAAAAAATTAAAAAAAAGAACTTGGTTAAATGAATGGAACTGTTGAACTTCACCTGTCATCTTAAAAGTTCAAATGTCATATAACCTCCAAAGCAACTGCTAATGTAATTATATATATATTTCTGAGAATAATCATAGGTTTTTTTTCTGTTGATCAATAACTATCTATTAGCAGAAGAGTTTTTTAAGCAAATTAATCTATTTTCTCAATATCTCAGTTAAATTAACATGCATCTTTATTAGTTATCTATTGCATTCTCTCTTTTTGATTCCCTGCAAAATGTCATATTCTGAAACTCAAGGTTCACACACCATGATCATGTTTTATCTCTTTTGGTGGTCAAACTTTTTATGAACTCCTAAGCCATAAACTTTTAATTACTTATTTTGTGTTTCTTTTTGTATATAGTTGTTATTAGCTTTTGTAATTACAGGGAATTTGAATGCAGACTTTCAAGCTCCTTTCAGCTATCCACTCTATCTCATACAGCTGATGCACATGATCACACACATGTGAAAAGATAAATGATATTCAATATATGTATTTTGTGCTATATCAGCACTCCTTAGTTAGTCCAGATAATCATCTTCCACACATATATATATATAATCAGTGCTTAGTTTATATAAAGATCGCAAGGGTGGAGCAGATTGGAGCTTGTTCATTAAAGTTTGAAGATTTATTATCTTAATATAAACAGAGTATTGATTATATATGTGTGTGGCAGATGGTGATTTTGAATGAGTGCTGGTTCAGCACGAAATATGGAAATCATTTATCTTTTTCACAAGTTTTGGCCATTTGTATCGGTTGTATTAGATGGAATGGATAGCTAAAGAAAGCTTGAAAGTCTGTATTCAAATCCCCTATAATTACATTTAAACTCCAAGTATATAAATTACACTTTGTATTCAAATATGACATTAGTAATATATATATCTTAAGAATTGGATGCAAAGTACCATCCATTTAAGATGAATTTCTATGAGCGTATGCTCAATGTTAAATTTTTTTTCAAAATAATGGGTTTTCTAATTAAAAATAAATAAATAAAAAAGAATTTATTTATTATAGGACTAGTTGATTAATAGATCAAGTGATGTTTGAGCGCCAGAACAAATTCTATTTAGTTAATCAACAGATATTTTTTGGTTTTTTCATTTGTATTGCTACGATACATTAATTTGATTATTAAAGAGTTTGCAAGCCTGCATTTATTTATTTTTAATTACAACAGCAATAATGATAATGAATTTATAATTCAAAATATTGAATTAAATATTATTGCAGTACTTATTATTAGTTTAAAAATGATTGGTTTCTTTTATACATAACTGAGGGTTAACATTCTTTTATCTTTTTACAATGTTGGTAGTCTTCTCACGTTTTGAACAAAAAAATTTTGATTTCATAATGAAGGCTATTGATAAATCTCATTACCATAACAAGTTGTTTGGATCGTCCACTTTGAATATCATTATTCTGATAATCTTTGCTTTGGAAAAATGAAAATAAAGTCTTTAAAATAATAACAAAAATACTTCAACATGATTCCATTCATAACAATGCTTCAAGTTATGAAAACTCACGTGACTTAAAACACCGCAGATAATCGCTTAAAGTAATCATTTTACTCCAACAAAACTGAATGTAACCTTAAAGTAATAGAAGAAACACACAATTGCTTTTCAATTTCTGACGCTTGAAAACTAGAAGGCTTATTACAATAAGAATAGATTTCATACTTATAGAGAAACTATAGAATTAATCTGAAATTTGAACTAACAAAAGCGTAACAACTCATGATATATATGTAGACAGATTGACTTGTTAGCTAAAACAAGTTTAAACGTAGTCTGTATATATACATACATATAAGAAAGTCTGTAGTGTAATATAGGGCATCGGTGACTTATTCTCATGACCAGACCTGAGGAAAGGGAAATGCAGCCGATACATTGTTCTGAGACCCATGGAGTTACCATGAAGAGGAAAATTGTTAAAAAATTTTACAAAACCAAATTTTTAAAAACATATTGGATATAGACTTCATACTATATACTTTGCTTGTACAACAAAACTGCCTTGCAGCTTTATTTGACATAATCTTTATTAATCTGAACACTCATTGAACAGTTATTTATGTAATTTATTGAATTTTAATTTTATTACTTATTTATTTAAGTTTACAAGTTTAGTTTCATTTTGTTTATGAATATATTTTATATTTCATTTCAGTTTATGAATGGTTATGAAATGTCATCTCAAAAATCTGGACCTCAAAAAGCAAGGAAAAATAGAAACGTGATGACATTAATAAAAAAGTGTGACAAATGCTTTTTCAATTTGATATTAAATGCAAAACAAGCGAAACTAACCAAAATGAAACTTTAAGTTCAGAACAATATGAGACAAGTATAGAACCGAAACAAAGGTAAGAATTTCAAGATGTCAGTATGGTTTTTCAAGAAATATCGGATCAAGTAAATTCTCAATTTAAAGATTTAGAGAAACAATTGAATGTTAGTGGTGAGAGTACTTTACTATCTAAAGAATCTGGGCATGGCAGACATAGTAAAGAGAAAAATAGGTCAAATACTGGAATTGATATTGGACTTCTTATAACAGAGTATTGCCTTCTTAATTGGATATAGAAAACCATGTTATTAAAAGTTATATTAGCTTTCCTAAAACATTTCCCAAAGATATAGATAACCAGGTTTTTCCCAAAGTATTCTAACATTTCGAAGTTTAATATTGAAAACATGACCGAGATTGGTTAGAGTGAAGTTAAACACGCATTATTTTGCTTTCCTTTTCAATTATTTTGGAACAAGATTTGTTGCAACATTATTCAGTATCTAAATCTATGCTTGCATCAACACCCACATGATTAGCAGCTAAAAAGTGGCAAAATTACATATTTTCATCCCAGAACATGAGAGAAACAATAGTTATAGGCAATGCTATCTGGCTTGGCAAGAATTAGAAAGATGCCTGTTATCTGGAAAAGACATTGACAGTTTATTGGAGGCATTAATTAAAACAAAATCTGTCAAATGGTACAAAATTATGAAATGAATAATTAATGTTGTACTATTCCTTGGTGAATGGGAAGCTTGTTTTGCATGGCAGTTCCTGGCATATTGTTGAAAAAGATAATAGAAATTGTCTGGGAATCATAGAGTTGTTGTCCCATTGGGATCCAGTTCTAAAAAAACATGTGTTGCAAGTTAAATAGTCATAAGAAAAAAGGGAAAGACTTCAAGTACATTACCTCAATGCCAATTCCCAAAATGAATTAATTGCTGAATGTTACTCACTTGTAAATCAATGCATGTTGGAGAATAAGAAAACAGCAAACTACTTTGCTGTTATTGTTGATTCCATGCCAAATTTATTCCATGTTGAATAAACAACATTTCCTTTGCCTTATGTAATACCATATAAAAAACAGTATGGAAATGTAGAAAGATTTTTACAGTCTATTGATGAAATCATAAAACAGGATATGACATAGCACAGATGATAGTAAAAACATTGAAAGAATACTATATATCACTGTCAGATTGTTGAACAGACAACATGGTGGGGCAATATGAAAGTGCATAAGCAAGAATACTTGAGCAATGTGAAACAGCTTTACTTTTACTATGTGAATGTCACACTTAATTTGTGAGGAAATAATGCCACAGAATGCATTCCTAAAGCCATAACAATTTTGGAACTGTACAAACTGTTTACAACTTGTTTAATTCTAGTCCACAGCGATGGGAAATCTTGCAAAAGTTTATTGGTTATACTCTTCATGACATTCATGATACATGATGGTCATTGTAGCCCACATATCAGGCATCAAATTAGAATTTAGAAAAGCTCTTGGAGTTGAATCTAATTGCCAAAACAAGAATAGAAATTAATGAAGCTTTGACTTATGTCACATCCTTCATCTGTGTGATAATGTCTGTAATATAGTACAGAGTATTAATTCCAGTTGATATTTGCAACAATATTATTTAATCGAAAAATGCAACGCTGGATGTCGAAGTGCCCGACTTAAAAAGCCTTTATTTTAGAAGTGACAAATCTTTGGAACAGCTGGAAAAGTATGTGGAGTAAAGCTAAGCATATTGCTTTTAATTTCTGCATAGAAGTGAAACTCTTTGGAACTCAAGAAAAATCAAAATGCAAAAGAAAGAGGTTTCATGATGAACATACTAAAGAAGAAGCAGATTTGTTAAAATAAGATGAAATGGATAAATCCCCTGAGGAAACTTATTTCAGAAAATCTGTCTTCAATGTAATATTGGATAATGTTATTGGTAGATTGACTGTTTGTTTCAATACTACAAAGTAAGACAATTTTTAGTATCTTGACTTAAATGTTGTAACATATTTATTATCATTGTGTGTCTGAAATAATTTGCAATTTATATAATCCAGAAATTTTATAAAATTAGAAAAGTCAACCTGGATTTTGATAGTTTTGCTTAAACATTAATGTGTATTGGAGCTGTTTTGTTTTGTAAACCTTATGGTACTTGCTTCATTATTCCTCATTATTAACCATTATATTATTAATTTCAGGCAATGTTTTTTACATAATATCCCATGATATTTAATGCATAGCCTTGCCAAATATTTTTTGCTCCATAAGATAGTATAGTGCAAAGAACTTGTTGAATTTTCTTTTTTATATCTCACTTAATTTCACTTCACACTATTCACAAATAAAAAATCAATTTATTTACAGAACTGCCCTGTCAACTATCTTCTCTTCATGTTTATAATCCTAAAAATTTATTATTAATAATGCTATTTAATATTCTTTTCTTCAAAATATTCTTATTTAAAACTCATTTTATTCCATTTAAAAACATTTGATAAAGAAAATCAATCTAAATAGAGGGGTTTGAACTTAGGATTTTCAGTCTATATTCATTATCTACTCCATCTCAAGAAACACATATGAAAAGATAAATGACCCTCAATATATGTATTTTGTGCAGAACCAGCACGCATCAATTGGACCAGAACATAATTTCCCATATATATACCCACTCAGTTCTTGGTTTATATTAAGATCACAATTCCTTAAACTTTAATGGACAGACATCAATCGTCTCACCCTTCCAACAATTTAACCATCAATTTCATTAAAAAACCAATTATGGAATGCTCAAAGCTCTTAGTGGATTTAATATTGTAGTTATAGCCATGTAGACATTACATTAATCTAACTCCTCACATTATCAATATTAAGTACACCAAAGGCTTTGAGCATTCCATCATTCATTTTTCAATGAAATGGATGGTTGAATTGTTGGAAGGGTGAGAAAATTGAAGCCTTTTCATTAAAGTTTAAGAAATTGCTATCTTAATATAAGCCAAACACTGATTGTATATACGTGTGAGAGATTATGATCTGGCCCATCTGGTTTTGCATGAAAATATTATCTTTTTCACATGTGCATAGTCATGTGTATTGATTGACTGTTTGAATTGGAGTGGATGATCAATATAGACTGAAACAATATAAACTGAAAATTCTAAGATCAAATTCATCTATTTACTATAGTAAACATTCAGTATATTGAATGAATAGATTAATTAAAATCAATCTAAGTAACAATTTATTTTATCTTAGAAATTTTAACTTTATAGATTACTAATTTTTACAAATGGGTAAAATTCTTCTTATTGAAGGATTTTCTGTTTAACAATTAAACTAATTTGTGTATTTTTAAGGAATCAAGTATTTGTTACCTAGGAATTCCAATATGTTCCAATCTGTTTGATATGTCATATAGATTAATATCTATATATTTCATTTTAATTTGTGAATATTAAAGATTTTATTTCTGGGAATTAAACTATCTTTTTTTTCTTTTTCTTTTTTTTTTATAAATGTCAGAGAGAATTTGGATTTTTGACTTATTGTCAAGAATGGCTCTTATAGATTCAATAATATTTAAAACAGACGATTGAAAAAGTCATTAAAGATGTATAAAATCTCCTATGGTTTTTTTCATAATGTTTTATAAACACCATTCATTTTAATGAGTTGCTTGATTTGAAATATTTTCATAAAAGTTGGCAGTTTTGTCTGGAAATGAAAATTTCATCAGAAAACTTGATCCCTCCCAGTTAGCTTCTGTAATGAGTCTATACAAAGTAATATGAGAATAAAAAATAGTTGCTAAAAAAAAGAATAGCATAATGTAACTTTCCAAATCATGACAATTTCATCAGCATAATTTACACTTGCAGAAACATCTAAATGATAGGGATTTTTTTTAGGAGATTATCAAGTATAAACATTTTAAGACATGTGTGACACATGTAGACAATATATACATATACATTCCATCATATCACATGCTTTCAATCATCCATTGTTTAATTCTTATACTTGTTTAACTATTATTATAATTTAGTCTCATGTTTATTGATCTCTTTTTGTAAGCACTGACTTCAAACCACATTTAATTCAATTAGTTTTCATTCAATTTTTTAAAACGTTAAACAGTTAAGCAAACTGAATAGCTAACTGTATTCCTTAGCTGCTCATTAATGTGTTGATAATATGATGACAGTAATCATTTTGTTTCAAATTCTAAAAACATCCTAAGATATTAAAAATTATAATAAAAAAAATGTAAAAAGCTCTTAATGTAAATATTCTTGTTAATATTTTGTTACTAATAAAGTTTAAAAAATAATAATAATAATTTTATTCTTTTAAATTTAGATAGGCTTTATATTTTACGATTTTATGGAATTAATATAATTTTCTGTTGCATAGTTCTTATTACAAACTAAAATTTTATTCTATAATATATTTTAATGGTATATATTTTCATTTCAGTGACACTTGATCCATTATTTGTCCAAACTTGTACATACACATTATATTTTTTTAGATATTAATTTCTTTACCTAATCCAATGTATCTGATGTGAATTATTTATTAATGTAAAAGCTTAAATATTATATAATTCGGAGATAATTTGTCTTTTAAAAGAAGGCAATGAATTCCTAGATAATAACATCTAATTGTTTAGAAAGTTTAAATTGATCTTCCTATAGAAAACTTTATATACAATATATATATATGAACACATATCTATATTAGTATAAAAATAAATTATAGTTTTTACTTATTTTTGTCTTTTAATTTGGCTCAATTGCTTTTTTTTTAAACTTTTTTTTTCTTTTGGAAAACCTAAAACTAATATTTAGTTTCTAATATTGGCCAATTATTGTTCTCCTTTAAGTTTTTTTGTAGTTTGTATGACATTTTCCCCCACCTACAGCGGTTTTGAAAGTAAAAAAAAAACACGTTCAAAGAGGTTATACTTAGAATGATCAATATTAGTCAAGTGTCTTTTTGAAAATAGCATTTTGGAAAGGCAAAAGCTAATAGACGATGACAGCTTTTAGAGAATAAACAATTTCAGAGTAGATAATGTAGTAAATGCATTTCAGTCACTGAAGATATAAAGATGTATAAAATAAACAGCACGTATTTTATATACTTTTATAGTGCACTAATTGGAATATATATATATTGAGGACATCTGTGCACACATCTAGTTTAAGTACTATAAGTGTAAACATTTTACATATATAACAATAGAAGCTTAGTGGCCAATATAGCAGTCAAATTCACGTCTAATCAATTTCAAAATTTATTGACTGTTCATTAAATTTTTTACATATTATTATAACTTAGAAAAAAAAAACTTTAGTTAGAATAAATGGTAATATGAATAAACCTCAATACCAAGTCTTCTAAAAGGCAAACATTCAATAACAAGACTCTAAAGAGTCAACGAATCTGTACATATTGATAAATCATGTACCTACAGATTCTAATAAAATCAATCTAATTACAAATATTTATAAAATTAAAAAAACATTGGTTTTGCATAAACAAAAATAATATATTGACACAGAAGCTAGAGAAGACTAGTATAATCATACAAAGCTGTTTTTTTCCAATTGTGAAACATAAAAAATTAAACTATCAAGATTCTTTATCAATATCATAGTATTACAATTACTGACTAAGGATGTACACATCACAGCTTCAGACTATTTAAACTTTTAGGACACAAGTTTATTATGTAGTAAAAACATTGTTTTCAAACAGTATTGACAGCTAATATTAATGTGTATCTTCTAAGATTTGTCGATCTAATTGATTTAAGTTCTGCTAAATATATGCGAGCCATTTTTGAAAAAAGATTATGTTCAAAATTTGTGTATTGCTATAAGAACATATCCACATCTTTTAGCACATTTTTTTTTTGCAAGCTATATTGGTTTTGTAAAAGTGTATATGTATAGTGCAGTACTTGGGATTTATGTTTTAGAATTTCCTATTTTAATATTATTAATAATGTTTTATAATTCTGAGCTGCTGATTCCCATGATTGCATACTGGACACTTATGCTGAAGCTCCCTGTTTTCATTCACGTAGAGTAAATTGTAATATCACCAGACATCATTTTCATACAATTAAAAGTGTGGGGGAGGGGGAGTTACAACCCATTATTGTTTTCCATTGAAACTTGATTAATTTTTGAAATGATTTTTAATAGGATAAAAAAAGATTACAAAATTATCAAGTCCGTAAATACTTTCATGTTTGTAAAATATTTACATTTTTTTAAAAAATATTTTAAATACAAGTATATTTTATATACCTGGAGTCCAGATATAATATAGGGGATTTGAACACAGACTTTCAAGCTTCCTTTAGCCATCCACTCCATCTCATACAACTGATGCACATGATCACACACATGTGAAAAAGGTAAATGATCTCCAATATATGTATTTCATGCTGAACCAGCACTCATCAGTTGATCCAGATTATCATCTTCCGCACATATATAATCAAAGCTCGGTTTATATTAAGATAGAAAATCTTCAGACTTTAATGCACAGGCTTTAATCTATTCCACCTTCCAATTCATATGATTTTGTATAACTTACTACTTTAAAGCAACTAATTATTGATTTATATTTTCCTGATACTAATTGACAACAACTATATCTGTAAGTCTGTTTAAGAAAATAGTGGTTATTTGCATAAAGTTACATTATATTTATATGCATCTCCAGCAATAATGAGTTTTAAAAAAAAGAAATAAAGAAAGACCTCAAAATTTAAAAATCTATATTTTTTTCTATTAATTTATTTTTTATGGAGTTTTGCAAGTATATAAGCTGTAGTTAAAGTAAGATTTCAATTATTATTAATGAATTTCGATAGATAATCTTTTTAAAAAGTGAGTCAAAGTTTTGAAAAATGTAATAGAGATCTAAAGTTAGGAACTACAGTTGCGGTTTAATCTAATATAAAAAGTCTCAAACTTCAGAAAAATAATCCTAAACATAATTAGGTCATTGCATTATAAAAAAAGGCAAGCTTAATTGCTAAAAGGGAGGGAAAGGGAGTATTTTAAATGTTCACAAACTACTGAAATTATAATGAAAAACGAAAACAGGATTTATTTGCCACAATAAAATATATTAAATCAAACTTGAAGATTCATACTTTGATTGTAATTTAATTTTTTAAAAAAATTATTAAAATATATAAAACTTAAACAAATTATCACTATAGTAAAATGGCACAGATTACCATTGAATAATTAAATAGAAATAGAATAACAATTGAAAGGAGGTTTGAAAAAAAAAAACGGGGAAGTTTATTTTATGCTGGAAAAACTTTAGATTCTAAAGTTAAAATTCTTACTGAAATAGAGTGTAAATTTTTAAATATGCAAAATAGTCACCAAGTTTTAGTATGAAAGTGAAATAGTTAAATTAAAAGTGATGATAATCAATTAATAAAAATATGACCAGTTTGTTTGCAAGATACTTATTAAAAAACAGTATTTCCACCAAATGGAATAAAGCAATTATACTTATATATATTGAATTAAATATTTCCATAAATTGCTATTATAATAAAGAATCCATGGAAATATTTAATTCAACATATACAACTCTTTGGAGAAATTAAAAATATTATTTGCAGAATACCAAGAAAGATGTTATTCTTGCACATCTTCACATCTATAAAAAGTGCTTTCTGGGTTTAAGTCCCTTTAACAACTTGGGTTTAAAAGAAAAAAAAATATTTTTACTTCAACAAAAAGTCCAATAAAGGAGCTATTATAGGTTAATGAGAATACTTGTTTAGCCACAGGGATTAACAATTAGTAATAATTGAAGCTAAAAATTATCTCTATTTATTTGGATATAATCTTATTTATATTCTTTTATTATATATATTATATATATATATATATATATATATATATATATATATATATATATATATATATATATATATATATATATATATAATGATATAAAACAGTTAGTAAATTAGAGAACCATGGGTTTACTTTCTCTCATGTTTTAAGAAAAAAGCAGAGATTTAGAAGGGCTTGTAGTAGCATGGATTGTCTTCAAGTACTAATAAAATAATTCAAAGATGTAATGAATATCAACTTTCATTCAGTTTGAGTATGTAGTTTAAGAAATGCTTTTAATCTTTATATATATGACAATAGATGGCATTATACCAAAAACACCTTCAAGCGTTTGTTTACATAAACGTCAGAGCGAGTATTTCACTATCTCTAACTTAATTTCCACCTTCAGATCATGATTTCAAGCTATTTGCTATCATCAGTGAAGGACAGGATTAAGAAACTAGATCTAAAACACAAACTCTGAGCGTTTAAGAAACAGTTTCTTGAAATCATGATCTGAAGGTGAAAATTAACGTTAGAGATAGTGAAATACTCGCTCTGACATTTATGTAAACAAACGCTTGAAGGTGTTTTTGGTATAATGCCATCTATTGTCATAAATACAAGCATATGCAAGTTTTTTAACTTGTGTTTTTTGTTTTTCATATATATATATATATATATATCAGTTATGAAGAATGTCTGTTTATTAAACCTATGACTTGGGGTTGGCATCCAAGTTAAATGAATTTTTTTGAAAGATTTAGAATTTGGTCAGGTAGATGTCTCATATCAATTCAGATTACTATTCAACATTGGTTGGTAAATGTGTATCTAGCTATTTATAGCAAGAGGGTAAAATAAAAATGCAACCTGTTTAAATCTTCTCAGTCAGCAAATGACAAGCCTGATGAGTATTGCATTCTCCTTTATTCTTCTATGAGAACTGTAAGAAAAGTCTATGCCCTGAAATGAGTTTATTTTAAAAGGCTGCTTTATCTTTATTTGTCAGCTGTAGTAATGCTTGAAAAATAGAAAAGTCTTACATTAAAATTATTCAGAATCATTTAAAAAATTCTACTTCATCATAAAACTTTATGTACAATGAAAAAATAAAGTACAAATTGATATTAATATCCAATACGATATCTCTTAATTCTTTCACTTACTACACTATTATAAATAAGAACAGTTTTTTACTCTAGTGATATGATTATAAATTTAAGTAACCAGTGATTGTTAGATAATAATGCAGTTTGATACTTATCAGATAATTTCTGGCATTTATCTTTATCAATGAAAATTTGGGATTTAAAACTGAAAACTATTATAAAGATGGGTAATAAATTGCATTACTATTTGGTAGTTATCGATTGCTCAAGTTTACAATAGACGATGGCAGATCAGAGAATTGGTTTTGCTTATACAAGGGGAGATATACTAAAATGTTTCAATTTCTCTAAAATTATTTTCAGAAACTTTGAAAAATTTAAAACTTTAGACTAGAATATGTCAGGTCTCAAGATAAATGATTATCAGTTATAAAAGTTATTTTTGAAATAACAGCCTACATCTTCCATCAAAAATTTAGAACTATATTTAGTCACTTTGAAAAAAAAATAATTTATTAAAAATATTTTTAAACTACATTGTCAAAAAATATATATTAAAGGAAAGAATGAAGGGGGGGGGGTAATTATATTTAGTTGTATCAGTTGATATCAATTGAACCAATTAAAATGGAAAAAAAAAACTATTTGGGAGGCTGATATAGTTATAATATTAAATGGAAGCACTTTTGTAACCAATATATTTTGCCTGTTTTGACTTATAGTTGTTAAAAATGAACTCTAAATTTAAAAATAAAAAGTAAAGCAAAGATGTTTGAAAAGAATTATGTTGGGAATTAATAAAAGGAAGAGAAAAATAATACATTTATTCCAACTAATATTACTGATCAAATTGTAAAAATTAAAAAATTAAAATTAAGATGAACTTGACAAGCAGAGATTGTAATTATAAATCAAAGTAATCTTAGAATGACATCAAGAAATGAAAAGCACTTTTGGAAAAGATTTAACTTGGAGTTGGGAGATGATAAAAATAAGTTTTTGAATCTTTCTGAAAAATATTTGTGGCAGATCTTTGGCAAAAAGTATCAGAGATGCTGGATGCCCTGTAGTAGATTGGTAGTATCTGAAAATGTTTTTTTATGAATGATTTCCATTATGTAAGAATAGGCAAAAAAAACTTATTTATGTGGAAAATTAACAATAGCAAACAGTTCTAAACAAGATTTTGATTACTTTGAGTCTATGTATGGTTTCTAAGATTGCTTGCCAATGTATAATAACATCATAAATATTTTCTCTAGTGCAAAAGTGATTGGATTTTAAAAGAAAAATGTGTTTAAAAGAATAAATAATATTACTTAAACACTTAAATAATCTTTGATGTTACCCATACTATAATATTGATCAGGATCCTTTGCAGAACCATTCATCATTCATCTATTGATTTTTTATACATGAATGATATACTGATTGTCTTCATATATTCCCTCTTCTAAAAACTATTTAGCATTTTCCTCTATGTTAAAACATATATCCAATTAATGGAACAGAAGCTTTCTAGCATAATATCAATTACAATACAGTAAATTTGTCTACTTTATATACAATACATTATTTACATTCCAAAAATGAAAAGAGAGAGATAGAAGATGTAAGAAAAAAGGCAGTGCTAGTCTGTCGTCTGCTTATCTGACATCCCAAGATGCTGTTTTTTTAACTTTTTATTATTTCAAAATAAACTTTATTTGCACTGTTAAGTCAAATATCACAGATTATACAGCATTCATTATCTCAATCAGATAATTACAAAGCTTATATTAGAAGTATGTATAATTTACAATGAGTTAAACATATTATTTGTTAACAGGATTGATTAACATGGCATTATAAAAATTAACTTGTCGGGATTATGGTGTATGCAAACTTAAGGTGACTTAAAGTACAAAAAGATTATGTTATTGATCACAGATGAGTATATATTATTTGGTCTATCTGAAGTTATGAATGCTAAACAATCCAGGCTGGAACATATTCAACTTAAAGGATAAAAATAAAATAAACTGGATATATAGTCACTAATACATTTCTACAAAGAACATTGCATTATAAGTAACCAGAATAGGTTATACTAATTTATAACATCCATTATCAGTAAAACTGATGTCCTTTAATCAAAATTAGAGCATAATTATGTAAAGCCTATTCCAACAATTACAAGGTAGGAATCTTAGGGTTGAATATGTTAATATTTAATAAAACCAGACACAGAAAAAATAATAAAGCCAATTCATCAATGATAACATTAAATTACATGGAATATAGGAGAAATAGAAGATTTAACATATAGTCCTTATAAAGTAGGTTTTTAATGCTGTGTAATCCCATGGCAAAGATCAAGTTAGTGGGTCAGGAAATTGGATAATACAGGATGCACATGATTATTGTTAAATCTTCAATTGGCTCCAAGTTTGGTCAGCAAGCCAGGCTGGCAAGTTCTTACATCACTTTCCTTAGCTTTGTACAGTAACTTAAGGAGAAGATCTTCTATAGCACTGACAGAATCTCTATCAAATAGTACTCAACATCTTATCTTTCAGATGACAAAGTTTGTGAATGTGGCTAATCTGATACCACCAAAAATTCCCTTTCTGAGAACATCACTTAGGTGAACATTAGTTGAGTCAGACTCTGTCATTCTCTGTAGAATGATATTATGTAGATGCGTCCATGACTCACATTGATATAGTATATGTATCATAGACTCATCATACCTTCTACAAAGGAGACAGATGGGATCAATGTTATGTCCTCTTTGGTGGCAAAGAAACATCCCCGTGGGCAGGGCTCTGAGGTTGACTTTCACCAAAATGTCTACAAACTTCGGTTCAAGTTTCAGGAACTTGATCAACCTCATGAGATGAGGGATTCCAACAGAAAGAAGGTTCTCTGTCTTGGACTTGCCTGAGTGAGTCAACTAGTATGTATTCCAGCAAGATAATTTTTCATTGAACATGGAGCTTGAGGTTTTAATGTTGTTGACCATGATTGTTACTTGTTGTTGCAGCCAAATTTTCTCTTCCTGGGGGAGGTCAATTAGTGGAAATTATTTTTTCTAAAGGGAAAGGACTTTCTATATTGATATTATCTTTGAAAATCTTTACTAAGACGTATGTTCTCTGGATAAGGAATACTTTGAGTATAGCCCTAATCCATTAAATAGTCTTGGCTTTTGCACTAGATTGAGGCTGATGGGAGGGGTCCCCCCCCACAGCATAGCTTTCTGCATAGTGATTCAACCTTCTTGATAACTTTTTGTGTGAGAAACTTTCAGAAAGACAGCAGTACTTTTGCCTAATTGTTGTTTCCCATTTTATTATATATATAATTCTATTTTGTTATTGAGTTTCTTGTACAATAATTATGATTTATAGTGTTAACACTTTTAGTAAATAATTTTGCCCATTTAAAGTGACTTATCATTTTTCATATCTGCATTATTTTAATTACTTATTAATCATTATGTACATAGTTTAATCTTTGACATTTATACCTAATTACATTATGTATTTTTGCTAATTTGGCGATTAGGATTTTAAGTTAATAATATAAGGTTATTTAATATAGGTGTGTATCTATCTTAAATCTTTTACCGCAATGAATATCAACGTTCATTTAGTATTGGAATGTTATGCATTTAAAATTTTTGTTTTGTATAATTTTTCTGCAATTATTTTAAAATACGCGTGTGTGTGAGGATTTCAGACTATAAGTAGAGTTTCAAATTAATATAAAAATAATCTTAAAACCCACACTATAAGATACTTGTTTTTTTTTTTCTATTTTAATGTATTGCGAATGGGCAACAATATTCCAGACATTTATATATTTAAACAAATGAACGTAAATCTTTAAAAAAGTAAAAATAAAAACAAGCAAATAAAATACAAATAATTTTTTTTTTTTTGCGAGACTCTATTATAGCAATTCAATGATATTCATATTTTATCTCCCCCTTCTTCCAGAAAAACTTATGAAATGAAATAAATGATTTTAGAAGTTATTTAAAACAAACTATTCTTAAAAAATTAGAAAGAAAATTATAATTTTGTCCTAAATGGTTTTTAATATTCTTCACCCTCCTTCCTCATTACAAATTATTATGTTTCCTTGTTTTATGACTAGTTATATATCTTCCATATAAATTAATGTTTCTTGGTAACCTTTTTTAAATAGCTAACATATCTATATAGTATTGTTTTTTTCATATGTCAAATGCGTTAACCGGGAAACGAACCCGGACGAGCTGCTTAAAAGGCAACAATGCTAACCACTAGGCCACCAACGCTTGACTATATCTATATAGTGTTGGATTCAGATATGTACAAACTTGATATCTCATATTCTTAGAATTTCTATATGTTTAATAAAAAACTAGTAACATTAAAAATTGTTTTGTGCAAAGGTTGGTCACCAATTTATTGTAATTTATACTCCAATTTTACATTTTAAAAAATTCAAAGACTAAAAGCTTTTATTTTTTATTAAATAATGCCATTACATCCATGTTTAAAAAAAATAACATTTTGTTTGAGACATTACATCTACATGACTGGAAAACCATGTCACAAAGATTATAAATAATACCATTGACTCTATGAACTCTAATAATCAATTGTTATTGGAATTTTTACCTAAAACATACATTCACTACTGTTGAGCACTACAAAAAAATTTGAATTCTAAAGTTAACATAAAATATTACAAATTCAGATTATCATAGGTTAATTTGATCCAAGGTTAAAACAACAATTGCAGTAAAAATAGGTTCTATTCTAAACAAGATTAGTAGAAAATTTGATGTTCATTCTTTAGAAGCAACTGCTTGGTGTTCATGTTAAATTTCCACATCTGTTCAACACTAAAACTGCCAAGTTTCAACTTGTTATGCTATTGAAGCACAGAATTATCTAAAAGACTTTAGGGAAGGTTGTTCTTGGGGTCATTACAAAGAAGATATATGTATATATTGTAGCACTTTCTATTAATGATTGCACTGTTAGTGACAACTAAAAAAACATGAATTCTTTGCATGAAAAAATAGCAAAACAAATGTATAGTTTTATTATTAAAATTTAAAGATGGAAGCTCAACTACTCATAAGTAAAATGATTAGTATAAAAAAGGTATGTCTACTGTAGATCTTTTTAAGTATTGAAAATAATATATGAATCTAATAAGGTCACCACAAACATACTAAATTAGACTCTTTTATCCAAATAGATAAAGAAAATATTTTTGTCATTTTTTAAAATAAAAATGTTAAGAATTAACATAATTTATCTTTAATTAATGTATCTACTCAACCAATTTATTTATATTTGGAAAATAATTATCAAAAAATAATTCTTTGTAATTATATAAATGAAAGATTGCAGATTTTGATGACACATCTTGAGAAGTTTTAAGATATAGTGATAATGTTGTTACCTTCAAAACTTTTGACATTTTTTAAAGGAATATATTAGATCATAAACTCATGTAATCTGTTTTAATTTATAAAATAGAGGATTAAAAAACTGCACCAATTATCATGAAATATCAATATTATTCACTACAGCAAAAATATTTGCAAGAATTTGCTCAAACATAGATAAATAATACCCAGACTTTATGTGATTTTAGAGAATAATGAAGAACTACATAGTGTGTTTTTTGTTGCCTGAAAAATGCAATAAAAAGTAAAATTATGAACAAAAGCTGACTGAAGTACTGTTTTTATCATTCTGTCAAAAGTCAGTTAATTCACAGCAATATTTGAAATGCATTTGTTGTTCAGTCAAGTTCATTCATATTATGCAACTTCTATATGATAAAATAATATAAAGTTTTACTGTTAGAAAAAATTTTGAGACTAATTAAGAATATGCACTAACTCTAATTTGGTTTTCCTTTTCAGTTCTAATTTTTGGAATAGTTTATAAGCAGTTTTATGAAACAGACAACAAGATGTGATATATGATTGATGGTTGACAATTTGGAAAAATAAAAAAAATTGCTTCCTTGGATTTTAAATTTAACTATGTTGATAGTTGTTCTATTATACAAAAATGTAGCCTATAAAACAAATGGTTTAGCAATTGATGTTCGAACAATTCAAACATTTTGCCAATCAGTGATAAAAATAAAAATAAAAATCAGAAACTTTAATTTGAATGAATATCCATTTGAGAATGAGAATTATTTAAATATTTTGGTAAAATTTTAGCCTGAAAACAGACTTGGATGCTGTAATGCAGTGTGTTGCTTCTGTTATAAGACTTTGATTTGACTCTATTAATTGTATGAAAATCAAACAGTTGTTGGGAAAACTTGATTTTAAAATGTTTTATAATATTCACAACATATGATGGCAAGATTAAAAGATTAATATTATGTCTTTAAGCTTATTACTGAATGTGATGATATTAAAATTATTATTGTAAGTACATATTCTTGATGACTTAGACATAATTTAATAGTAATATTCCTAATAAAAAAAGTATTTTATGATAATTTGATGGTAGGTTTTATGGTAAAAACACAATGTCTCCCTAAAGTAGTGCAACTATGTTTTTATAGAAGGCAGATGACAAACTGCAGTGGAACCTAAGATGTTGAAGTCTTTTCAAAAAAAAAAGTTTTGCATAAGATTACAAACAAATATTAAAATAAGCATATATGAACATATTTTTGCTTCTCAGATTGATTTATATAGCCATAGAAAAATTCATCTTAAACTTTCTTCTTTCTATCTTTTTTTCTGTGGTTCAAATTAACCACAATTATTTTTAAGAGTCAGATAATTATATGTATATATATAATAAATAGGTTAATACATCTTCAATTTTACATAAACAAATCTGAAATGTTGTTAGAACCAATGATAAGGTGCAATACATTTATTATATGACTATCAAACTATTTGAAAAACAAACCAGTAAGTCATTCTGCAGTATACATGCACTTTAATGGTAATTTTTCCCAGCTGCCTTGAGAAAATGTTTATTATCCATGCAAATATAAATAGTAACGCTTAATTATATTGATATGGTAATATCAGATTCTGATTAGATCTGACATTTTTAAAGATTTAGGACATATAATTTAAAGTGTAAAATTTAATATTGGGTATCTTGGGCAAGCTTTATTAATAAAATGAACCTTTCTGACTTTGCCTTAATTAATGTATAGCCATAGTAGAATAAAAAGAACTGCAACACCAAACCTTAGATGTTCAGCTATTATATTTTGCATCAACAAGTGACAGTTCTTTAAGGCAGTTGATAAATGATGGTATTTCTAAAGGTATATATACTTCAGAATAATATCATATTTTATAGTATGGCAGTCATTATAGGTGTATTATGCAATATAATTGGATCTGACATATCTCAAGATTTATTTACATATGTGTTATCCAAAATTGTAGCAATAGTTATATTTAGCAAACAACAATTCAGTCAGTATCATCTGCTATGTTTGTGCACTTAAAACACATACACACACAAATGAGCTTTCTTATTGTCTAAGCAAGAAAGATTGTTTGACAAAAAATGTTTATTATCATTATTGTTACTAAACAAGTTAAAATTTTAAAATAGGATAATTATTGCTAAATTTATCTTAGTACTCCAGAAATCTAAAGATGACTTTTAAAAAGAATCATCATTAGTAGCTATTAGTAAGAAAAAGAGAAATAAATAGAGAGAGAGAAAAACAAAAAGTTAAAAATGAATTTTGAAATAACTATATAAAACTATTCAGTGAAATCAAAAATACATCTATATATGACAAATGCAGTTTATTTTTATCATACTAAGTTAACTTTTAACTTTTACAGCAAGCTTTATCTTTGAAAGATATATTGACCAATTGTAGTTTTTTATAGTCTATCCAAATGAATGTAATTTATATTACACTTTTCTATTGTCTATGAGACAATTGTTACAATGTAAATGAAGTCTGACTCAAACTCATAACAAAATAACTTTTTTTTTCATATGTCAAAGCATCGGCCGGGAAGTGAACCCACAACAACAGTCTGCAAACAACTACTTGCTTGCAAGGCAGCTGCGCTGACCTCTCAGCTACCAATGCTTGATATAAAAAGAATATTACTATTTATTTACATTATTTGACTAATACAAATAAGTTGTGCCTACATCAGGGATTTCCAATCTTTTTGGTTCCTGTGTCCCTTTGGCTTTTAATAAATTATTTGGTATAGTCTATTTATTATAATACAAAATAAACAGTAATTAAGTTTTCATATAAGTGATAAAATCTTATTTTTCCCCCAACACAGCTGAAAAACTGGCTGTACAAATAGACTGTACTAATTCATGAAAAAAAATTTTTTTCCAAATACATACTGTCCACTGTCTTTGTTGTTTCTTTCAAGATTTACAAAAAAGAAATTCCTCTTTTTATTTCATTCTGATGTATATCACTAATAAAAGAAGAAGCTATGCATAGTTAGAGACATCAGTTGATTTATTCAGCTGCTTGCCAAACATTCTTGATTTCCTCCATTACTTGGCAATGTCATAGCTATTGTGAATCTTAACTAGGCATTTTGAGTTGTCAGAATCTGCAGTGAGAAAAAAGTCTATGCAACCTTACTGTGTTCATGTATAAAAAAAGACCTGAAATATTACTGATATGGCTAACAGACAGTACCAACATAGAATAAGGCAGAAGTATTGATAACATAAATATTTTTTGAATACATAAATAGCATAATATATTTATTTATCAGCTATTCACCATACAATCAGGAAAAGCTTCCCATGCCCACTGAGGTACAACTACTTCAGGTTGGGAACCCCTGGCCTATCCTGAACAGAATTTCATCCTGAAAACATTCTGATTAGTCTTATAATTTTGTCTCAGTATTTTTAAAATCTTACAGGATAGACTTAAATTAGGTATTTTCAGAATCTTTAGTCCTACATCTCACTTCCAATAATAAATTGGACAAAATAATAGCTTTATATAAAGCCAATTTAATTACAGTAGTTATATCACTATGAATGCATCACCAACACATTGGAATCTGTGTTTTATCCCATTATCCAAGTTTTTTTTTTTTTCCAAAAAAAAAAAAAAGCACATTAAAAAATGAAAAAAAAAAAAAAACAAACGTCTCCTAGTTATTTTTATTTTATTAAATCAAAAACATTTAAATCAATACCAATATTTTTTTTTTTAAATCTTATAATGAATCATTGTAAGTTTGTTTTATAAAAATAATTTTGTGAAAAAACATATAAATATACTTATCATTTTTAAAATCACAAGTTTAAAAGCTAAAGGTTATAACCTCAATTTGCATATTAAAAACACCTGGCTCTTCAGAGATTATTTTGAATTTTGTTTTTTTTTTTTTCAAAATAATTTTTTTTTATTATTCTTTCTGTCAATGATTTTATCATTAATTATAGACTAAAATTGTGTTTTTCTTTAAAAAATAAAATAGATACAAATTTTTCTGACACAAATGTATTTTTTGAATTTTTGAAAGTGAATAAATCACAGTTTTTCCCCACTATACATTTACTGTTTTGTTTCAGTAATGAAAATCGTATTACAGGTAATGTATAGAATTTTGAAGTTTATTTTCTTAAAAGCCACTTAAGTTTGTAAGCACGAGTGCAAGCATGTTCTAAGGGAGAAGATTGATAAAGTTTTTTTTTTAAAAAAAAAGTTAAATTCAAATAAAAATTTCTAATTGTGATTGCGTAACTTTTTAAAGAGATTTAGCTAAATCTTTGTATCTTCTAAAGAATACACCTTTAACTCATCAGTATAAAATATACAACAAAAATTAACTTATCTAGTATATATAGTAATTTAAAATATACAACAAAATTATATAAATAGATAGATAACATATGTATACGCGTATGTATACTAAAAACATTATCATAAAAATTATTTTGTATGTATACAAACAATACAATTAGCATAAACAAATATTCTTTAAATTCCAAGAAGATTATGGACATCAAAACTTTTAGAAATAAATATCTTGATTAAAATAATTCTATAGAGATCTGATTTGTAAATTTTTAATATAGAAAATGCGTTTGGATTTAGCTGAATTCTGAATGTTTATTAAAATTATTAGTATATATAAATAAAAAGCCTCATATCTGGTGAACAGAGTATCCTTTTATCATGTCTATCGCCTGCTTTGGAGTTTGATGAAATTGGGGGGGGGGGGGGGCTGAGAAACTCTAAAAAACTTTGAATTTTTATGGAGCTACAATCCAGTCAGCAAATGCAATTATTAGTTAATAAAAAGATATTTTTAGCCATATTGCTGCAAAGAAAAAAAATAATAAAAAGCCTCAATTATTGACAGTTGATAATCAAGTAATGTGTATATATATATTTTTGTTACTTTTTATAAAAAATTACTGGTGAATTTCTTTGTTCTACACTGGAGTTTTTTACTCTCTCTACAGTGGATAATATGCCAGTTTATTTATTTATATTTGTTTCGTATACAATAAAGATCAAAGTAATATATATATATATATATATCAAGATAGTATTGGTTTCATAAGCTTTTAAGAGCATAAAAAATATATAATAATTAATAACGTAAAAATATGAGAATCGAAGATATAAGGCAAAGATGTTAAAAATGAAGGCACAGTTTATCTAAATAATGTATAAGAGTTAAAAGTTATATATTGTGTAGAGCAGTAATAATTTATTTCAATAGAGGATTAAATAAGAATTAATATAATGTAAAAGACTAATATTATTGAGTTAAATGAAAAATGACTGCTCTAAAATTTATTGATTGTTTTCAAGTTAATTAAAAGTAACAAAATATTATGGATACAAGCTGAAAACTAAGAGGGTATTTATATCATCTGATGATTGCCTATATTTTCATGTTTAAAGGATTATCAATAGAATGTAATTAATGTTTTGAGTGCAAAATATAAAAACTTTGATTAAGTAGTTATTGTTAAAATAACTCAAATTCTTTATCAACCAGTTATAGAAAGAAAAAAACACTAGCAATTTTTAGCTTGGATAGTTATTAACTTCAGAATATAACTCATTTTAAATATTTAGTAGTTGTGTCAAAACATAGTACTCTAATATGCTCTTGATACATTTAACAAGTTAAAAAATATAATATTTCATTTAGTTGTATATACATATTAAAATAGATAAAGATATGAGATTTTTTAAATAGCAATAAACCGAAATAATTGTCATGAAAAAAACATTATATAAAAAAACAACAACTTAAAGTTACATAAATATAGGGGATTTGAAGATTTTCAAGCCCCTTCACTATCCACACTATCTCATGCTACTGATACACATGGTCAAACACATGCAGAAAAGATAAATAATCAGAAATATACATATTTTGTGCTAAACCAGCACTCATCAGTTGGTCCAGATTACCATCTCCCATACATATATATAATCAGTATTCAGTAATCTGGACCAACTGATGAGTGCTGGTTTAGCACAAAATATGTATATTGGTGATTATTTATCTTTTCTGCATGTGTGTGGTCATGTGCATTAGTAGTATGAGATAGTGTGGATAGTGAAGGGTCTTGAAAGTCTGAGTTCAAATCCCCTATATTTACAATTAGGCTCCAGGTATGAGTGTCTGACATTTCAAATCTTACATATTAAGCCTGCATTATGTCCATCCTTCTTCTATGTATTTAAATTGATACTGTTTTATACATGAGGGTTCAGAGTGACTTGAGATCAACATGGGCATGACAACAATATTGGCATGGGATTTGGGAATTCTATCATCAGATTTTTAATGGTATGGATGGCTGAAGAGTTGGAGATTGGAGTAGGTTTAAGCCTGTCCATTAAAGTGTAAGGATTTGCAATCTTAATATAAACTGAGCACTGATTATATATATATGTATGGGAGATGGTGATCTGAACTAACTGATGGGTGCTGTTTTAGCATGAAATACATATATTGGTGATTATTTATCTTTTCTACATGTGTGTGATCAGGTGTATCAGTAGTATGAGATAGTGTGGATAGTGAAGGGGCTTTAAAGTCTGAGTTCAAATCACCTATATTTACAATTAGGCTCCAGGTACAAGTGCCTGGTATTTCAAATCTTAAAGCTATATAATAAAATAAAAATATCTTAGAATAAATTATTAAAAGTAATATTAATAGTTAAACTTTTATAAAGGGTTATTAAAAGTAATATTTAAAAAAATATTTAACTAATGTAATTGGTTTTATTATAACAATTTTAAGAAAAACTAAATAATACATTGTATAGAATAAGTCAAAACATTCTAGCTAGTTTTTCTTATCAAAGATCAAAATTTAGAATTAGAAAATATAAAATAATGTATATTTTAATTCATATTTGTTTGAGTTGTTTACTATAAAAATAACATAATTAGATATATAATTAAGTGCATTATGTTCTTGGAAATAAGAGATTTGAAAACAAGATAAAACGCAATCAATTAAATGATTATGGTATTTTGAAAATTAAATGTAACTAAAGTAAACTGAGGTTACCTATGTTAAGTAAAATAGAGGTCATCAAGATGTTATGGACAAGAGGTCAATAGTATATATAGCCAGGATTTTCTTAAAATTATTATTCTTGGTTCTTGTTTTTATTGTGCTTCATTCTACATTATACTGTCATGATTATGATCAACTAAAAAAAATTAAAACTATTGACTTCCTGAAGTCTATCTTGAATCCATCAATGATGAACCTGAAAGGCTATGTTTAAAGAAATTCTTAATCTGAACACATCAAAAGAAAAAAATGCTTAAATATCAAATAATTTTAAGAAAATACCTTTAGACAGGTCTGTAGATCAGAGAAGAGAAATTCCTGCCTGTTTAGGAAATGGATATAGAACAGTATAACTGTGTCTTAGAAAATAAAATGGTTCACCATTAGTGAATTCAGAACAGACTTCAGGTAATCAGTAGTTTTTCATTTTTTAGCTAATTATAAGCATGTTAATACAGTGTAAAATAAAAGCATGAATAAAAATAAGAATCAAAAACTAATAATTTCAAGAATACTCTGGTTATATATTTTATTTACCTCTTACTTACAACAACTTGATGACCTTTATTTTACTTAACTCAGGTGACTTTAGTTTACTTTAATTATATTTAATTTTCAAAATACCATAATCATTTAAGTGATTGAATTTTTACCTTGTTTTTGAATCTCTTAACTCAAAACACAAAATGGACTTAATTATGTAACTAATTATGTTGTTTTGTAGTAACAACTCATACGAAGATGAATTAAAACATACATTTTTGATAAGAAAAACTACTTAGACTGTTTTAACTTATTCTGTATAATTTATTTAGTTTCTCATAAATTTAATCACTTATAATAAAACCCTATTATATTATTTATACTTATTTTAAAATATTACCTTTAATAATCCTTTATAAAATTTCAACAACTTCTATTGTTATTACTTTTAATAATTTATTCTTGGATATTTTTATTTTATTATACAACTTTTTAAATATTTTTTTAAATATAATGTTATCTTCATGACAATTGTTCCAGCTTACTACCATATGTAAAATCACGTGGTTGACCATAAAATGAATGCCATCCATTTCAATAGGTGTGTATATATATTGACTCTCAGCTTTTTCCTTAAATTTGAATGTCAAGGTTTATAATAGCATAGTATTTTTTTTTTTAATATTTTCGATAGTTTAATTTTTCTGATAAGCAAACTTTATCAAAATGTTTACATGTCTGAGTAGCCATTTTAAAAGAACTTTTATAATTTTATGACTTTAAAAGTAAACTTAAAAGACAGTTTATAATAGTTAAATACCTTAAGTAGCTCTATTATAATTTTTAAATGCTTAATCTTCAAGTCATTACTGATCGAATTAATGAGTTTAATTCTAAAATATTAAAATTAAAATCATTTTAGTTTAGTTACCAAGGTTTATTAAAATTTAATATTAGTGTAAAACTTTAAAAATA
The DNA here is from genome assembly GCA_028023455.1 of Epiperipatus broadwayi. Classification (NCBI taxonomy): domain Eukaryota; kingdom Metazoa; phylum Onychophora; class Udeonychophora; order Euonychophora; family Peripatidae; genus Epiperipatus; species Epiperipatus broadwayi. The sequence continues at coordinate 12,940,811 of JAQFVV010000001.1, forward strand.
GGTTCAAACCCTTAAGATTAGGTTGCAAATGTTTAAATTATCTGTAAAAAATATCTTATTTAATCTTAATTGTAGTAAAAATATTTTAATTAAATAATCTCAAACTTAGTTGTTTAAAAAAAAATAATTTTAAAGCTAAGAATTAAAAGAATGGGATATGAATGTGCATGCTTGCATATTAAACTTTAATTTCTCTAAAAAAAACTTCCTTGTTAAATTTAATGTTAGAGTTATTTTTAAATACCTTTATTTTAAAAAGATACAATTTAAAATATTCTGCAATCTTAAATAAATTTTTAAAAAATGTGTTTAAAGAAAAATATAAGATAATGTTCTGTTCAAATGATGTAATTTTTATTATGTAATATTTTTTATTTATTATAATACATTTTAATTCTCTAAATAATTTGTTTTATTAAAAAAATTTAATAATTAATTAACTGTCTAGAATATTTTTTTCCAGAAAATTATGAAATATGCAAATTAGTTTCTTTTTAAGTTAGCAATTTTTCCTAGGATAGTAAGAAGTCTGGGACTTCTGATCAATATAGATCAATTGGGAGTAATCAAAATGTCAATTTCTAGCCATCAAAATTGGTCATGTGATTTATGTTATAAAGAAAGTTGGTGAATACATCTCACACTTGCTTACATACTTGCTTGAAGAAAGGATTAACTAATCATTATTTCTGCTTAAGTTGTAACTATTTTAAAATAGTTTTATTTTGTTTTAAAGAATGAATTTCTAAATTAACTTCACCCAGGCTCCATTTTTAAACTGATAAATTTTTCCAGCCCTTGAAATTACATTACAGAATATGAATTATGGGAAAATCAACAGAATACTCAACAAAAATTAAATCCTTTTCACTAGAATTAAATACTTCAATGGATTTTAGGGAAAAGTATCATTATCATCCCTGTTACATAAGAACTTTTATTAATTCTAATTTCTATATTGTATTTAAATGATATTACAAAATTAAATTTTAAGATACGCTGATCATGGAGACTATTCTTTAAGCAACTTTATTTGAAAATGTTTTAAATTTTCCATGTGTTAAAAATATGTTTTTTTTTTAATTATTTCATTTTTAAATAAAAAGACTTTGAATCCAAATTTCAAAACCTGTTTTGTAATTATAAAATACTTTATAAATGTTTTACCTGAATTCATACATCTTTATAAGGAAATATTGAATTTATTTTGATATACACCTTAGTTTTCTTGCAAAGCTTATATTATTTGGACTCTTATATGTATTCTTGAATAAATGAAATATGAATGAATGACTTTAAATTAATATAACATGCACTATTGTTATTATTATGAAACATTTATTTATAGGATAACATTCATTTATTTAAGAAGGTGAATTATTTAAAAGCTATTGTCTTTAAAATTAAATTTTTTATTATTAACAGTGGTGTGAAATTGATTTACTTGCTAAATATCTTTATTATGTCTACTTCAAATAAAACAAGGAAATATATTTTCCTAACATATTGAAGTTAAGCTTATTGATTTGTACTCTTTTATGGAAATTTATTAGTATTGTAATATGCACTCTTAAATATGATGTATTCCTGAGATATCAATAAAAATGTATTTCTTTGAATTTATTATTATTTCCAAAATTATTGCTTTTCATCAACAACTGGAATAAATTGTATTACATATAATTAAAATGTGAAGATTCTTGAATTAATAGTACAAAAGTCTATCTATGAACTTATTATCTTGCATTTACTTCAAAAACATATGCTCTTCTTTATTATTGATTTTAAAATTTTGCTCCATTCTAAAATTATGACTTTTGTTAAGATTATTCCTTAATGCTTATCATTAATATAATGTGCTTTTGAAGGATATAAGAAGTTTATATATAATATTCTACTGAAATATTAAATATGCATCATTATTGTGCTTTATTCATGAATTATATTTCATGCTAGCATCTTAAATGATTTTTGCTTAATTGTATTATGTAAATAAGCATTTATTTTATATAGTATGTAAACAATTGTATTGCAGTCAAATATCAGCCTTTCACGCTAATTGTGCATACGCTTTGCGAGTGTTAATAATAAATGAATACTTTATAGTAATTTAAAGTGACTGTTCCATCATCTTGCTTTCTTTGCAAGTACTTCAGATTTGCTCATATATAAGCATTTGAGTTGTAGGAATAAGAGGATTCCTTTTATTCCTGCATAAATACTATATCTTGTATTGGTGAGAAAGTATTCATTTATTATTAACACTCGCAAAGCGTATGCACAATTAGCATGAAAGGCTGATATTTGACTGTAATACAATTGTTTACATATGCTATATAAAATAAATGCTTATTTACATATTATTAAGTTTCAGTTGGAATGATGTTTAGTAAATTCTAGATAATTTCACCGACATCATTCATTCAGACATTATATATAGTAATTTAAAGTGACTGTTCCATCATCACGCTTTCTTTGCCAGTACTTCAGATTTGCTCATATATAAGCGTTTGAGTCATAGGAATAAGAGGATTCCTTTTATTCCTGCATAAATGCTATATCTTGTATTGGTGAGAAAGTATTCATTTATTATTAACACTCGCAAAGCATATGCACAATTAGCATGAAAGGCTGATATTTGACTGTAATACAATTGTTTATATATGCTATACAAAATAAATGCTTATTTACATATTATTAAGTTTCAGTTGGAATGATGTTTAGTAAATTCTAGATAATTTCACCAATGTCATTTATTCAGACATTATATATAGTAATTTAAAGTGACTGTTCCATCATCATGCTTTCTTTGCCAGTACTTCAGATTTGCTCATATATAAGTGTTTGAGTCGTAGGAATAAACGGATTCCTTTTATTCCTACATAAATACTATATCTTTAGCGTGAAAGGCTGATATTTGACTGTAATACAATTGTTTACAAATGCTATATAAAATAAATGCTTATTTACATATTATTAAGTTTCAGTTGGAATGATGTTTAGTAAATTCTAGATAATTTCACTGACATCATTCATTCAGACATTATATATAGTAATTTAAAGTGACTGTTCCATTGTCATGCTTTCTTTGCCAGTACTTCGGATTTGCTCATATATAAGCATTTGAGTCATAGGAATAAGAGGATTCCTTTTATTCCTGCATAAATACTATATCATGTATTGGTGAGAAATTATTCATTTATTATTAACACTCGCAAAGCGTATGCACAATTAGCATGAAAGGCTGATATTTGACTGTAATTAATTGTATTATATAAAAGATTGAGCATGTAAGATAAATATGCTATATTATAATAAACTGGAAATCTGAAAAATACTTCAGAACTCTGTTTTCAGTGACTGTATCCTAGCAAATGATAAGAACCAAGATGAAGGACTTACTTTTTATTTTATTTTATTTTTGGTAAAAGAGTATAGTTATTAAGTTTAAATATTCATGATATTGTTAAATGCTATTATTGTTATTATTTTATGCATTTTTATTTGGTATAATTTTTATAAATCACTTATGTAATATATTATCAAAAATTCTCAAAATATTGATATACTGATAATGCTATATTTTAAATGTTATATTTGTTCCTATCATTAAGCTATTTATTTTGAATGTATATGCAAATGTTAAAAAGTGTAGAAACTGGTGTATATTTTTATTGTTTATTTTTATGCCATAATTTTTATTAAGCTATGTTTAGCACTAATTATTAATGTATAGGTTTTACATCTCAATTAGTTGCTGCTTTTTTTAAAGAGAATATACTATTAGTCTCTCTCTTGTACTGAGTGTATTTTAAAGAGGTGATCATTAGTCTCTCTCTTATATTGTGATATTTTTCCAGTGAATAATATTGTTCTTTATCTTATATTCAGGCATATAATGCTTTGTTAAGGCAAATCCTTTTACTATTGGTCATTCTTGATAGTTCATTCTCATTATCTTATGACTAGTAATAATCCTAGTTTATTTATTGCCCTTAGATGTAGATGACTTTCTCTTGAGTTCATGCCATAATTTTCTTTGCCTTTGCCTTATCATCCCTAATGTGGATTTATTTGTAATGTATTTTTATATAAAACCATGGGTAGTGTAGTGCCATGATTTTAGCCTGGCAATTGATATATTTTCATAGGTACTGAGGAATTCTATACTTATTTTCAGTCACATTCTTAATATATCTGAGTGTAGGCTGTTTGTTTTGATATGAAGACTTTGTAGCTCTGCCTTTCCAGCACTTTAAGATGTAAATCTGATAAATATTTAATATTAAAATTTTAAAATTGTATATGTGGCTTCAGTAGAAAATATAATCTTCAACATTTGTCCCACCACATGGATTGATAAGTTGTATTTAAAAGGGTATTAAATACATTCATTAGGGACATCATAATAGAATTGTTCTATAATAATGAGAAAACTTATTCAAATATCAATATTGTAGAAAGCTTCATTGAACCATCCCATATTATTTATTTTTTATTGTAAACTGTAAATTATAATTCTGCTCCATATTAAATTTTGCTAATGTATCCAAAGAATTCATCTTGATAACATTGTAAAATAGCCAGATTGCTTGTTAAATGTTTTAATATCAAAATAAATATTATTTTTATTGTTAACTTATTTTCTTAATTGTTTCTCGTCATCTGCATACTTTTAGAAATACAAATATCATTAAGCTTATCATATTTTTTTTTACTTTTATGCAATGAGAGTACACGAATATGTAGAATTTGATATAATAGTCACTTTATTAAAACATGCATCTCTGATATCAAGAAAAACCTCCAAAAAAAGAAATAATTTTATTTATTAAAAATAATTATAATTATTTATTCATTATTGGAAGATCACTTTAGTCAATTTCATTTATTTAAAAGATCACTATGTTCATTTTGAAATCACTTTATTCTATTTAGATTATTTTGTGTATTCATCATAAATTCAAATGACAGAATTATTTGGTTTGTATTCAGAAAAATATTTAAAGAGAATTTATTGGTGTGGTATTTTGATTGGCCATAAAATACATTAACCACTCATTATATCTGAATGCTATTCTAGTATATTGTTCTTATTCTAAATTAAAAGATTTCATGTTTAGTATAAATTTTGAAATTATTATTGTAATGTAATGAGACATTATCTTAAGGATAAGAGTATATCTCATGGCTTTATTATTTTACTAGGATTGCATTCTTAATCTAATACATTTTTTCAAAATTAAAAGAGATGAATAGAATTTATAATTATTAAAATATTAGTTATGTGAATCCTGAGATATCCATTTTACATATAAGATTATTCAAGAAAATTATTTTACTTAAGAACAAAATTATTTTTAAAAAAGAAGTCAATGTGGCAAAACATAAGAATACATGCTTCTATTCTATATAAAAAAATTTAATAGTAAATCTGATCATGACAAATATGTTGTATTTGAAGGTGTGTTGTGAATGAAGAAGTTAAAGCAACCTAACCCTTTAATGATATATGCCTTAAATATTGGGAGCCATTACATTTTAAAGAGTGATTATGAGAAGTCTTCACCTCTTAATTTGATAATATATTGCCTTCATCATAATGATGATGATTATTATTTACCTTTATTGTTGCTCTTATTACTGTGGCATTTGGCATTCAAAACTCTGAGCTCAGCAAGTATTATTATTAGTTAATCATCATATTATATTATATTACAATTGTATATCTGATCATCAGCATTAGATGCTTTGTTTGGTGAGATTGTTATTAGTCTCTCCATTATTGTTGACATCATCTTTATCTCATTCTTTTAGGTTACAATTTTGATGTTCCCAATGTGTTGGCATTGAATTGATTTGAAGGTTCCAGTCAATCATCTGTTTTTGTTTACAATATATATATATATATATATATATATAATATATATATATATATATGTATATATATATATATATATTGTGTATGTTATTTCACTTAATTTATTGTATGGAAATAATGCTTGAACATCGATCCTATTAATCTAACATAAAAAGAGAAAAGTTTTATTTAAGGACAATCCCTTACATTTTAAAAATACTATGGCAAGATTATAAGACCAATCTATATATTCTTACACTTTTTGAATATGATACTGTAAAGTTCATTATTGTAAAATAAAATCTTCATTAGACTGTATACATGAAATTAATAATATAAAACTTCCTAATTAGAGATTTTATGGTAAATTTAAATATGGTTTTTATGGGAGAAGCAGATATCTTTATGTTATAAAGATTATTTCAAAGATATTTTAAAGAAATGCAATATTAATTATTTTCACTGGGAAGATACAATTAGATAAAATAAAAGAACATTTTACTATGAAAAGTTTTCTGAATAAAAAATTAAAGTTGTAAAATATAAATAATAAACCACTTTGGGTTCTATGTATGCAAGTATTGTTTTTCACAGATTGGTTTCTATAAATTGTATGATAATCTATGATGTAATAACATTATTATTGATTTGTCTTTTCATCTTTTTATTCTTGGAATTGAATTAACCTATTCGTCTGTGAATTATTACAAATTGTGATGATATTATATTGGTACTTGTGTGATAGCAGTGGGAACATCAGGTCCAAAAAATCTGGGGTTTAACAAAAATATTGATATTAATATTTTAAGGAAAGGATTTTGAGGGAATTATTCATTTTTAGGTTTTGTATGATTTACTCTTGATGCAATAATGATAAATTTAAGGTGTTATAATTTAATTAATCAAATTTGATGGTTTGAAAAATGAAATATTTTTTTATAATTTTGTTAATTTGGCCTTGCATAGATTTAAACACTAATAAATTCATAACAAACATTTTTATAATTATAATTGAAATAAATATAAATTTATATATTATTCAAAATATAGATTATAAATTTTTAGCATGGTTTGATTTTATAAAGAAGAGGAGGAAGAGATTTATTGTTTGTTTGTTTTTTTTATTAAGGAAACATTTATTGGAATACAGATTTTACAGATTACATTAGATTTCAGCTCTATTCATTTACATTTGCTTTAGTCTTTATTTACATTGATTACAATTCAACTTGAATTTACATCACCGTGACAAATCAAGCAGCCATTTTTCATTTGGTAGTTAGCTTTAACTGTTTTCTATTATCTATATTCTTTCCTCCTTTCTTCATTCTTCCTGTCCTTATCTTTTTTTCTATCTTTCTTCTTTCTTCTTTCTTGACTCTTTTTTCTTCCATCTTCTCTCTTCTAGTTTCAGTTGACAAATCGTTTTACAACCTGGATGTCAGTTTAAGAGGAATAATTGTCATCTCATCCAGAATGATCTGTTTCCATGTGTCCACATATAGTCTGGGGAAGTTATAAGATAGTCTCTGGTTTTCAGACTGCAAAGGTGTTCCTTGAAGACTCACCATGGGTTTGCCAAGTTGTCTCTAAAAATACTGTGACACCTGGTCTGCCATTTTGCAAAGAGAATCATGATTGCCATTCGGATTATAGCAAATTCCCCAGTTCTCAGTGTCTTGCTGATGTCCAATGTCTGATACCACCCTGACCTAATACTAGATCTCAATTTCATTTCCATGTCTCTAAATTTTGAACAACGAAAAATTACAAATCTACAAAAATTACTGTAACAAGAGATTTAGTTTGGTTTACTGGTCATCTACCTGTAGTAATATTGCATTAATATATGATATGCATATAATTATTTTAAAACATTACACACATGTGTGTGGACGTATATAAACACATATATATACACACATAATTTTTAATTTTAACTGCATTAGAGAGCATTTTATAAATTAGATTGTTTTTGTTTACTAAAATAAAAAAATTTAATAAAATATTAAATGATTTTTAAAAAAAATAAAATCTATATATAAATATAAGGTCTTATCAAGGTGTTATTTTAATTCAAATTCTATGTAATGTTCCTAATAAATAAACAGGAAATTATTTTTATGTACTACAAACTAATTCTTTTCCTACATATTAATATTGTAAAGGCTTTTTTTAAAAAAAATACTAAATTGAATTTGTTATTACCTCATTTAATCAGGACAATAAAAGTGAGATAAGGAATAGTAATACATTATTTTATTATTCTTTAGAAAATAATAATTCATAATAACAATTAAATATATATATATTATTTATTACGTGTTTTAGAACTAAAATCTTTGGCAGAGTATAGTGTTTTTATTTAATTGCCAAAAGTGATATTTTATGATCACTGTCTTCAATTGATAATTAATTCAAGACACTTAAACGCTTCAGATAGCCATTTTTACACTAAGTTATTTGCATCTTAATAATGTAAGAACTTATTAAAGTTTAAGATATAATTCTAAAATTGAAGTATTAAAATAAATTGCTAAAAGGATGGTAAACTGGCAAATAAATGTTTCTCTTGATGATAATTATTCTATTGATTAGTTATTTAATCTGAATTTAGGGGGGGGGGGGATTAGCATACATTTTGGTTATCTCTAAACATTACTAAATATATTTTTTTAAATACATTTATAATTTTAATACACATATAAAGTTAGTTTTAATATTTCTATTTTTATATTCCAAGAGTATCTATGAGAAAGAGATATATTACATTCTAGGATAAACACTTTTATTAGAAAAGTTTATAAATGAGAACATCAGAAATAGAAAACAGAAAGATCAAGAGGCAATGTAAAAAAAAGTCTCTTAAATTTTCTATAAAAAAGAAATTGGGAAAACACTTAGTCTAGAAAGCTGAATTTTAGAATACAAAAAAAAAGTAGAAAAAAAAATCTTAATTGCTTTTGAAATATGATATGCCTTTTAATAATTAAAAACAATCTGCATTAAAATGGTAGATTCAAAACTAAAGATTTCAGGATCAGATCTAACAAAAACAAATATGGATTCTAATACTGTTAAATACTCATCCTGTCATTTAAAAACTTGAATGTCATATGATTTTTGAACTATTGAGTAATTAAGTATACAAATGTCACATGATACCTGACCAATTAAGCGATAACCATAGATTACAATATAGGAAAAGATTCATTAAAATTTGAGTTGTAGCTGAAAACATTACTTCAACTGACAAATGGTTAGTTATATTATCTTCTTGCTTGGGGCAAAGAACTTAACATACATATATGTAAAGATAAAACTAAGTTACTGTAATTAAAATGAAATTATTAAGTTACTCAAAAAAGTTCAAAGAAAATATTTATTGTAAAAACAATCAGACAAAACAGAAAAATGAGATTGAATATATATAATAGAGATAAAAAAATATGAAATAGATTTTTTAAAAAGTATAATAAGAGAAAAGGTAGAAAAAATAAAACCAATATTAAAGAGAAGTAAATTAATTATGTTGATTTTAAAATAAAAGCCAAAAGTAGAATCCAAAAAGTTTGGAAAATTTATAAAATAAAAAATTTGAAAAAAAAAAATAAAAAAATGTATTTGCTAGATAGTTATGAAATACTAATATATTAAAAATCCACTTTAAATAAATAAACAAAAACGGAATTAGTAAAATTTTAAAGAAAAAAAAAGAGATTATATAAATGAAGACAGAAACTAAGTCTACAAAAAAGATTGTTACTGCTGATAGAATTAACTTCTTTACTGCTAAACAAGTACTACTAAATCTAATTTTTATTAGTTATCCATTAGACTAAAGATTATTCAAAAATGAATAATATTTATATAGAATAGTTTTTACTATACCACTCTTACACAAAGGCAGTGAGAACTGCTTTCTATCTGCTTGATCTTAGAGATCATAGATCTTTTTACATATCTTTGGTTATATATTTATGATTACATCTCTCAAGGTGTTAAAAGTGGACAGGAACTAGTCTCTACCTTGCAGGAGAGTGGTGTAGTGTAAATTACACTACAAAAATATTATTTGTTATTGGATAATCTCTTGTCTAATGAATGACTAACAAAAAAATTTTAATACTACTAAATCTAGTCCTTATTTTAATGAATAAAATAAAAATTGTCTTGCATTGGTGGTCAAGAGGTCAGCACGACTGCCTTGCACTTGCAGGCAGTTGCCCGGGTTGCAGGTTCGCGTCCCGGCCGATGCTATGACACTTAAAAAAAAAATTAAAAAATAAAAATTTAGAAGAGCACCATCTCAGATAACAATTATTTTTAAAACTAAAATGCAATAATAATAAAAAATTATTTATCTGAGTGCATGATGTTTGTTTGAAGGTTTGTGATGGTGGTATTTTAGGAGTGATAATATGTTGGACTACTTCCATAATCTATTATTAAATGTCAAATGTCTAGAAAAATTTAAACTTGTCCCAAATAACCATTAGTAATAACACCCAAGACAACCATTAATAATTTTTTATTAGTCACTCATTAGACTAGAGATTATCCACTTAATAAATAATATTCCTGTAGTGTAATTTTCACTACACCACTCTCCTACATGGTAGGGACTGCTTTGTATCTGATTTTAACACTTTATGGAGAAGACATAACCAAAGACATGTGAAAAAGATGTATGATCCCCAAGATGCACATTTTGTACTGGACCAGCATTCATCAGTTGGCCTAAATTATAATCTCTTACACATATCTTTATCATTGTTCAGTATATATAGATAGCCAATTACTAAAGTTTAATTTATGTGACAAACTTACCACCCTCATAACTTTGACACAAACCACTTAATGGAATTATATTAATAATTTTATTGGTCATTCATTAGACTAGAGATTATCCATTTAATAAATACTTTAGCACTCTTGTGCAGGGTAGGGACTAGTTTCTATCCATTTTTAACATCTTATGAAGGGGTGTTATCATAAATATATTACCAAAGACATGTAACAAATATGGATAGAGACCAATCCCTACCTTGTATAAGAGTGCTGTAGTAAACATTACACTACAAAAATATTATTCATTAAGACAACAGTTGTTTGTATTTGAAAAAATTTAAATAAAATTTTCTACACATTTAACATTTATTTAGTTATAGATGTTGGAAATAATCCAACATATCACATCTGAGTACTTGTATTTTGAGAAAAGCTAAAATAAGATTTTTAACTAATTAATATTTTATATTAGATTAAGACAAAAAAGAAACACAATGCAAACTGTGAAATTAAAGAATTTTCTCTTTTTTAAAAAATTTAGATAGAAAATAGTTATTATTTCATCAGAATTTAAGATTACATAAGATTATAGTGATATGTGAATTAAACATTTCACATTCACATAAAAAAGCTAGCTATAATATAAAAATTGGTATATAGTATAATCAATTACCATTTGAATACAATTAGTTTTTACAATCCCAAAATATTTGCTCTGGCTATTTTAATTATAAGTATAAATGTTTAACTAAAAGAGAAAACAATCCTTAAATAGCCCATTTCAGAGCAAAGGATGTTCACCAGCTTTTCAAAAAGATATTGTAAAAAGAAAGGCATTATTCATAAAGTTTGCCAACTGCCAGACAAAAAGAGATTAAAGTTGTTGTTGGTTTTTTTAACTAACAATATCAAATATCCATGTACCAACCAATATATAGTTGTTTGGGTTATCTGTGGGGCCAGATACCCAAAATAAAAAATGTAAAACTTCTTATTATCTCCACTCCCACACACAATTTTCATGAATCTCATCCTGAATTTAATCCCAAATCAAGAGCATTGTGATGATTGCTTAACATTGTGCCCTGAGAGTCTTCATATTTAATATATATTTTCATTTAAATATTACTTGAAAATTTTCAACTACTTCTAAGATTCATATCATACATCTTTGAAATCATATGATTTTCTAGGTTTTAAGGATTTTTGAACACTCAGAGGTGTTCTTATTATTATTGACTTACATCGATTTATGAATTATAATATATATATAAAAAACAAAAGTAGATACATTTGTATTCAAAACCGAATAGAATAAATCATATGAAAGAGGAGCAAGAATATGCAGTTATTAAAAAAAGCGTACATATAAATTAACTCAAAGAAATATATTCAAAAACATAATACGAAGCTAAATTGCTGGTATGTGAAACTGCTATTTTTATCGCAATCAGGGGATTGGTTTTCATCAAAAAGAAATACAGTAAAATGATATAATAGAGTTGAGGCTAAATTGAAAACTACAAAAATAATGCTAATATATAATTTGTATTTTTATATAATTATATTAATGCATTTAACTGTTATTATGCTAATGTTCCTATTAATCTTTGCATTTATATGTTATAGAATTTAAATTCAATTATTTTGAAAAATATATTTTAGAGAAATAACAGAAATAAAAACAATAACTAATGTGTATGGCATTTCTAAAAATTGAATGAATTTAAAAAACAATAATGTTTGAATTTTTTAAAAAGGCATTTAACAATTAATACTAGATGATGTCAAGCGCTATTAGCCGAGAGGTCATCGCGGCCGCCTTGCAAGCAAGAAGTTGTTTGCAGACGGTTGTGGGTTCGCGTTCCGGCCGGTGCTATGACACATGAAAAAAAAAAAATAATAATACTAGATGATGGAAATTATATTCCAACATACAATTGCAAGTAAAATGTCATTATCCCCAACTTTCAGAAAAACAATAACTTTCTATTTTTTATTAAGCATTCAGCCGCATTTTAAATAAAGATGGAAAATTAAAAAAATATGATCCTAGTGATTTTATTACCAATTAAATCTTAATCTCTAAACAATTTTTTTTATGACCGATTAACAAGTTGTTTTTTACAATTAGAAAACTTTAGTTATTTTTTAATTTTTATTACTGCTAAATTACTTTGAAAATCATGAGTCGATCATATTCAATAAAAATGTGTATATAAAGCCTAGAACACCTGATGATTACGGATCCTATTTCATCAATGCCCATAAATAGATACCCGATGCATTACTATAGGGATCCAAATTCAGTTTTTGCCTAAAGACTCAAAACTTAATTATATTTCCATAGCGATGCGGGGGGGGGGTGACTAGCAATGAGATGAATAACTCATTCATAAGAACAAGGATTGTGTTTTTAGCATAAAAGCAAACAATTGATAAATCATTCTAAAAATATGCTAATTTTACATCGATAAAATTACTTCATAAGACCTAAGTAATTTTAAAATACAACTTTACATATACCTTTATGTAAAGAAAATATATACATATATATATGTGAGAGAGAAAGAAGTTTTTTTAAAAAAAAAAAAATTGTAAAGAAAGGAAATTCACAATTAGAAGGAAAAGGATGTATAAAATATATCGTCTGCATATTAAATCCTCTCACATATTTACCTGAATAATAAAATGTTTAATGTAAACCCACCTGATGTGAGTTTTCTGTTCGCTGTTAATTAAGATTAAAACAGAACTTAAATAATTATGAGTTAATTTTAAAATTTATATAATAAACTATTTAATTAAATAAAATTAAAACAAATATTTACATCAGTGTATATTCAACAATTTTGGTTTAGTGATGATTGTTATCTGGTTAAAATTATATGGTCTTTGAACCTCTCTCCACTTTCTAAAAACTAATTGAAAATGAAAAAGTTTGACAGTTTTTTAAAAACAACTATTTTTCGCCTGTATTTGGTCAATATAAAATTTTTTGCACTATTCCCCTACAAAATAACTATTGCATTTCCTCTGTAAACAATAAAGCAGTTTAGATTGAATTTCATTTACAGGTAAAAATAAAAGCTTTCAAATAGCCGACTGTAAAAGTTTCTCTAACATCCTCCACCTGTACTTTACCTTATAGATGATAATAGTTAGACATCCACTTTTCAAGTTGCCTTTTCCGGAAAATTGTAAGGCTGTTTAAAATTTAAAAAAATAAAATAAAATTTTATCTGCTCGAATTCGAACCCAGAACTGAAGCCAGCATGCGAAAACGGTAACCACTAATCCCCAATGACTCTTTAAATATATTAATACAAATACGATGCTATTCAAACTTCTGACCATTTTATTATTCTGATATTGATTTTGTTTTGGTTTAGGTTTTTTTTAAAAAAAAATAAATAAATAAATACAGCTTATAATTATCTATTTGTTCTTCTAGTGCGTTTTTTTTTAAAAAAAACCTTAGTTTAAGCATTTCAAAATATTAAAATTTTATTCAAATGTTAAACGAAATATTTTTTTTTACTATTCTTGTACGTATATTGGAGCTCATTTATCTTTTATGCACGCGTGTGATCATGTGTATCGGTTGTATGAGATAGATTGGATAGCGGAAGGGAGCTTAAACCTCTGGGTTCAAATCCTCTATTATTACATCTAAACTCCAGGGATATAAAGTATAGCTGTATTTAAATATTCTTTTTATTTATTAATATTCTACAAATATATGGTTATATTTATGGTTAACTTATCTGGCAATTAAGACAAAATTTAAGCAATATTAAATCCAGAGTGTTTTTAATCACCTTAATTTATAGTTAATTTGATAGTACAAATTTATTAAAAGTAAAAAGTATTTACTTGTTTTATAAATACATGTTAAAACGCTTTAAATATAAAATAAATTGAGTTTTAAAAATGGCAACAATAAATTTACAATGATGAAGTATATTGTCGATCTGATTATAATTTTTTTTTTTTTTGCTTCGATTATTGAGTTTATGTATATATGCTTTAACTACTACGATAGATGCTTCTACATATACTCTAAAAATATCATTAAATGCATCTTTATCTGGTAATGAGCTATCACAGTCAGCCATTCAATTATGAGTCTTAAATAGATATCTAAATATTCTTGCTATAGGATAAAGCAATTTAAAATAAAAACTTTCAAATGTTTCCCCAATGTTTTTTTTTTTTTCAAACTGCAATGGAGAATATTGGAACAATTATTCATATATATATATATTGCAGTGATGATTTTCATGGTTGAAAAATGAATTTAAAATCAGCTTTGTGCTAAACATATTTCACAGATTATATAATTTGAACCAATTTGTTGCAAATCATTAAAAAACGGATACACCAAATGCAGAGAAAAAATTTTTTTACAAATGTAGTAGTCTTATATTTTCATAAACTTTTATGCATTTTTCTCTGGGTTAATTTATCCATAATAATTATAATAGCATGATTAAAAGCTTTTACAATCTTTTCTTTTTATCTTTATGTATCAACCAATCCTAAACAAAAAAATTGATAATAAACATATTTAGTTTGCCATTTATATTTTATCAACTTTCTTCCTAGACTGCTCATTCACTCATTATTTCAAAATTGCAATAAATCTCATCATTATATTAATCCTTAGGATACCTAAAATTTCATCAAAACTAGACTAACATCCATGAAGAGTTTTTATATATATTTAATCAAAGTTTTTTTTAAAGACTAGCAAATAAAGCTCATTTTGTCTAGATTATAAAAAAATTTCACCTTGAAGATTTCTGAGTAGATTGCCAAAAGTCTATTTTAATATGAAAGCAGGTTAAAATGATTATGAAATTGAAATGTTTTTGCTTGTTAAGTTTTGTAATAAAGTATTCAAAAGCAAAATATATTAGAAAAAACATGACACTATAACTGGAATTAGAATGCATTAAAAAATTATATTATTTAAAATTCTAATAAAAAATACTGAATTATAATGGTGATAATATATTTTCAGTTTATTTCTTAACCTTCTTCAACTGAAAACCATTTAAATTCAATTTAAGCCACAGTCAATGTCATCATGTCATATCCCAAGATTCATGAATTTTAACTTTAGCACATTGTCTGTTAATCAGAAACATTTTATTTCTATTTATCAAAATTGTGTTTAATTAATTTTTTTATTATAATTTTTTTCCTAATGAAAAATTTTAATATTTTCCAAATTAAAATTGAAAATAAACTCACATTGTTTTTATAATCAAAGAAAAAATGCCATTATTAAATTATTATTACTCTTTTTATATATATATTATAATTGCTCTTTTATTTTTTTCTCAAGACACCCATTGATTCACCTATATATAAGCTTTGAACTTACATAAAATTTGACATACAATATTACTTTTTTGTTTAAGGTATAATATTTTCTGAATTATTTACCAATTTATTTAGAATTCATACAAGTTTGTCAAAAACTCAGATTCTAAGAATCAAAACAAACTGCTAAAGTGTTTTTAATTAGCTATTGTTAATTTTATTTATTATATTACTGTAACCAACTGATACTTTATAGGTGAAGTCCCACAGTCTCTACAAGTGAAAAAAACCCACCAAAATAAATCATAATTTAATGAAGAAAAGAATGTTAATATTACTAAAGTATTATAAAAAAAAAGAATGCATATCCTATCCTAATATTAAGCAAAGCAACAATATGCCCCCCCCCCCCAATATTATAATTAATTACCTAATAATAAAAATCATTAGAAAATGTTGTAGTATGATGTAGACTGAACTGCTGAAGTAATATAAAGAATTATTTAAAAGATAGATAGATAGAGAGAGAGGGGGGTGGTCACTTTATGCACACATACAAAAATAATAACACAGCAGTTGAATTTTTAGCTTACCCAGTATGCAATGAAATAAGAGAAGCTCTATTCTATTCCTTTGCCATCTATAGTAAGCTTTAGTATCAAAGATTATCAGATGATAGTACATTTAAGTCCTTATCTCCAGTCTAGTTTTGGCTTTTGCCATTCAAAGTTGGATATAATGCAGTTACACATCTACAAATCAACTTTACCTTCATTTTGCCATATAAGTTAAAAGCCTGAAATTCAATAACTTATATATATATATATATATATATATATATATATATATATATATATATATATATATATAAGGCTTTACGGTATTGAAGTTAGTGCATCTATCAATCATATCCAAAATATATAGTTTTGAATTTATGTTGAACCTTTTTTTTACTTCATTGAAGATTTCTAAGTAAGATTGCCACTTTTTTTCAACTGCAGATCAATGAATTAATCATAACTAGCCAATAAATATGTATCTTATCATTTTTAGCTGTGTGATAAAACAAAGAAAAAAATCCCTATAAAATACTCTTCAAACTAGTACATTGATTGATAAGGGTTTTTAGTCTATAGATTATTTTTAACTATTGCTATAAAATTTAATAAACTACTGAAGCAAGCAGACTTTTTATCTGCAATAATAATCATTTGTTACATATATATTAAAACAGGCAAAACTCTCTATGTCACTCAGTGCAAGCCAGAGTAATCAATGGATGCCAGAAGGTTTGTGCATAAAATCCCCATCTAGTGCCTACTCACCCAATATCCCCAGACTAGTTTCTAGATTGTAGCTTTTATCAATGAGGAGCCTTGGATCTGAGAGCACTGCACCTAGATCGTAGGATCTAATGCAAGCGAGGATTGCATTAGATCATAAGATCTAGGTGCAGTGCTCTCAGATCCAAAGCTTCTCACTGATGAAGGCCACAAGCCAGAAACTAGTCTGAGGATATTGAATGAGTAGGCATTAGATGGGAATTTTATGCACAAGCCTTCTGGCATTCATTGATTACTCTGGCTTGCACTGAGTGACAATATGTATAGAGAGTTTTGCCTGTTTTAATAACAGTTATAAGTAAGCATAAGAAATGGTGGTCATGTGATGTTTATATCATATATTAATTGTAATGTAAATAAACATACCTGAACAATCATATCTTTTCAAACACTACAATAATTAAATCAAATTCCTTTATCTTACAATGAAACCAATAGGTAAGTCTTATCTTTTCTCATTAGTTATCATTTTTTGATTCTATAAAACATATTCAGTTTTTGGTAACAATAATGAAAAGTAATTCCATAAATGATGATAATTATCCATAAAATATTTTGTAATTGCTGTAGTCTTTTCTATTTATTTATTTTTTCATAAAATGGGAAAAAGAAGCTTTTTTAAGATTAAATAACACCGCTTTCAGAATTTAATATATTACTAAAAAATTACTTTAATTTTAAAATATATTTCCAATTATATCAAAACTTCGCAAAAATTTTATCAGTACATGAAGTCAGTTCGGTTGACTTTTAATTTACAAAGAACTTTTTAATCTGTATATTTCTATATTTAAATGATTTTATAGATTGGGTAAATAATTAAATACAATCAATTGAATTCTTTTATCACTATTCCCTCAATCCACTGAAAATACCACTATTACATAAAAGATTGCCATCCCTCATTTAATAACATCGTTTTTCTTATTCAACAACCAATAAATTCTAAAATGGTTTGCATCAGATAATTATTAGATATTTTTTGCACTTTTAATCCACCAATCAGTCGTGATGGGGTTATAAATCGTTGAACTTCTGGAGTTAGATATTTATACTTATTATAAAGTTATAATTCATTTTAGGAGAGAAATGGTGTGTTTTCTTTTAATCAAATCTCTAATAATAAAGTCATAGTTAGAGATACAGTAATAAATTTGTTTCCACAACACAATTCGTATATAAGAATATCAGATCTCAATAAACTGATCAGCTTGAAAATCCAATTGAGCAACTTTGTGTTTATTAATTATTCAAAATAAATACCATTAGCAACTACTTTATAGAATATAGAATTTATTTTTTGAATCTATGACTACCCAATAATCTGCAATTACAAGTGTTGCAATGTTGATCAATTTTAATAATTTTTAAATTATAATTTATAAGATATCATTGTTTGGAGCTCAATTGTATCTAAATTCCTTTATGGAATTTTTTTGGGCAAAAATATTATGATAGTCAAAGAATTCAAAACAGATAATTTAGATCAGGTAACACCATTACTCCAAATAATTCTAAGCCATAATTACTATTTCTACTAACAAATGCATTAAAATTCTGAGAAGACAATATTTTTATTGGTATTGATGCAAAAACATTATCCAACAAGGAAGAAAGACTTTTTTACTTTGACGTTTTTAAATGCAATAAAACAAAAACATATGCAATTGCATAAGTCAATATTTAATAGCTTTCCATTTAAACATCCAAGAATTCTTAGAATATAACTTTCAGAAGTTAGATTTTACAGCAAAATCAAGTTTGCCATTGCATTTTAATTTATTTAAAACATAGATGCGGATTTTAATATAATCAGATTATAAAAGTTACCATAGTAGAATGATTATTTGAACAAAGAAATGAGCAAATGTTATAAATGTTAAATATTATAAAGAGACAATATTTTAAAATATATGAAAAGTCTTCATGGAAGATTTGAATTTATATCTTAATAGCTTTGTTGATATTCCAAAGAAACTTGTAGGTATCTGCTTTTTCAATTAATTATTTTTTCTTTGTATGAGCAGCAATGATAATATTAATTATTGATAATTCTTCCAAATTTGTAGTAAACAGGACCAGTTCTGAATAGAGCTGATCAATCTCCAAAGTATTTTCTGGATCAAATACTTTCCAAAATTCAATTCCAAATGTAAAGCTTCAAGCAACATTATTACTATGAATTTACTAAATCTGTCCTAATTACTATTTCTTCAATGTCAGAAGTTTTGCATACTTTATATACTCTTATTTATTTGCATATAAAAACAGAAGAAACTGAAGTGCCAAATAATATATAAGTAATTTAAACATACAAATTTGGTTGCAGAAACATAAAACTTCATTTACACAGTTTGTCTAAAAGCTATCTAACTAATAATGTAAGAAAACGCATTATATATATACCAAATTAAGAGATCAAAATTGCAAGATAAAATTTTAAAAAAAAGCTCACATAGCAGAGACTGAAAATACTATTTGTATTATATAGCCTTTTATAAATCAATCTTATATATACAAAGTAGCAGAAGATTCTTTTGGTCAGGTACTGCTTACTGATTATAGGTAGTTTTTTTTTTTTAATATCTGAAATTATTCAGCTATCTGTGAATTGTGTATTAGTAGGAAGTCGAGCGCCCTCATTTTGTCTACTTTTTAAAAAAGTTAAAGCTTCAGACATTAGCATATTATTTTTTAGTTGTCCAGAGTGGTGTATTGATAAAATGGTGTATCCATGGTTCATGACTCAGTTTTGTCCGTTTCGATGCTCGACCTTGTTACAACTCCTAGTCATAATTTATTAAACAATGTTTTCTTTAAAATAATAATAATAGAATAACTAAATACATTAAATGTAAATGTCTTCAGGCCAATTATATAGCAATATCGAATAAATAAAATATATTTTTTATTTTATTTACCTCACTCTTTTTATAATTTTTAAGTAATATTCCACATTAAAAAAAAAAATAATAGTAAGTTATTCTTGTTCTTCTTACGTGTTTTATTATTGTCAGATAAAACGAGATTTATTCAATATTCTATCATATTCAGACCCGCATATATCCAAAAAAGAGAGCATACAGATACAACAACTAACATATTAAAATCGTAACTCATTTTATTTGCCGTGCTGATTATTTTGCCTAGGAAATCTTATTATAATAAAATATAATCAATCAATAAATATATACACTCACACACAATCAAAATGTTAAATACGCATTTCAATTGAATTAGATATTGAAAATTATCACAGGAGAGGATTATAATTTTCTTTTTTTTACTTGTTAAGAATTTTAATTTAATTAATTCTGGCAAGTGTAATATTCACTTAATGCTTCTCCCCCCCCCCCTTCTTCCCGCTCCTCCTCCCTTATTTTAGTTCTAATTGGATTTGTTGAAATAAGATTTTGAAATATATTTAATTAAAAAAATGTTATTATGAAATAAATGTAATTTATAAAAAAAATAAAAAATAGAGTCATATATCATATGATCTCCCTTTTTTTTAAGCTTGTAAAAATATAAACAAAGAACAATTTGTGTAATATTTCACTTTTCTTTTACGACTAAATTATTTTCTTATTAGTGCTATTATTAATATCGACTTTTTATGTAAAGATGAGATTTTATAGATGTAATTTCCTATTCTATACAATGCCCAGGTATAACAAATTTTAATAGTACATGTGGGATATGTTTGAAATTTTCTTCACTTTTTATACAGAGCTATTTATATTTTTGCCACTAAGAACTCATCAAATGTTTAAACATAACTCCAGGGTTACTTTTCATCAATCTTTCACTTTAAATCCTAACCTTTATCTAGAAATAATACATTTTGTAGAATATTGATTTTTGACTCGAAACTTAATATTACTCTAAATCTTATTCAAAATACTGTATCCTACTTTTTATTATATTTATGTGAAGAGTAATTGTGGTCTTACTTTTAAGATATTCATTAAAAAAACAAGTAAGGTCAAATGAAAGCTAAGATAATTTCTGTATTAACTTAAGCTATGCATTCAATTCTTGATTCATAAATTAGATAATTAATATATAAATTGCCGCAGCGTCGATAATATTAACTTACTATCCACTAATAAATAATATATGTATATATCTATGTGTGTGTTGTGGGAGGAGGCAGGCAAGGTGTGCAGTAGAACAATAATAAAATAAAATGAAGAATTGTGATTAATCAAGATATTAAAGATTTTCAGAAAGATAAGTTGCGTGCAGAAAAGATTAAAAGACAATATTCAAAATGGTAAAACAAATGAATCTAAGAATTGGAGTGATATATGCAGATATATTTATGTTTTGTGAAACATTATAGTTAAATTAAATACATTTTATTCTTTTTCTCGTTCTCCCTCTTATCTGAAGTTAGGATGTTTAAGTTTATTTAATAGTTGTAAATTGTATGTGCTTTTTAAAACTAAGATATATTTAATAAAATCCTTGTTTTAGGGCACTGTGCACTGAGCGTAATGATATGAAACGAAAGATAAAGGAGGCATGCTTTATTGCAAATGACAACTATGCAATAAACCGAAAAAAATCGTGCTTTGCAATCTCCAGAAAATGGTCTATATGAAAGAAAACTTTGAATAAATTTTGCATAAATTACTGCTAAGCTTCGCTTAAAATTCCCAACATAAGCCGACACTCCCAAGATAGGCTATGAATATGGAGACCTAAGTTCTCCGAAAGCCTAAGCCTTATAATTCTTTTTAAATAATACTAAACTTCACTTTTTTGCATAAAGCGCAATTAAAACATATTTAATATATTCAGTCTAGAAGTGTTCAAGTATTAAAATTTTGATTTCCATTAATGTCAAGCTAAGAAGACAAAAACTAATATTCAGAAAGATTACATTGAATCTAATCTAGATCATGTAAATCATTTAAAACTATTTACTAAATTTGGAAATGTTTGACATTTGTACAAGATTTTAAAAAAAAAAAAATGGATATATGAACTAGAAACAGACAAATAAATAGCAGAAACAAAAAAATTATAAATAAAAATAATTACAAGTGAAGAAATTTATTTATTTAGCATTAGAATTTTGTTTAGACAGTTAAAGATTTTCAGGAATCGTAGAGATTCTAATTCTTAGATAAGGTCTTTATTAAGTTCTTTGATTCTATCACAAATCAAAAGATTTTAAAATGTCATTTCTGAAGAAGATTTGCTGGCCATTGTTATTTTTAAATTTGTTGTTGAGATTACACTAATATCTAAGTAGATTAAATAGATATTTTTATTGTCCATCTGAAAATAAAAATATTTGAATTTTTAGAGGTCCAATTTTTACATTACAATTATTCTTTTATTTAAAAAGTATATCATTAAATATGATTAGACATTTAGAAAGACCTTCATTTAAAATGAGTGGATGTGATGAAATTGGTTTCTCATTATTGTTAATCCAATATACCTAATAATATTTTTATAGATTTTTTTGTAAGGTATCTTGTCTTTTGATATATAATGGAGTGTATGTGAAAAAATGAAAAGATACTGCATAGGATGGTCATGAGTGTAATATTTATCATGATAATAATTATTTGCATATCTAGAAATATAGTGTAAATTCTTGTTCTCCAGCAAGACTCAATATTTATTATTTGATTGTGGTAGTACTAAGAAAATTGTTCTTAGATTATTTTCAAAGTATCTTTAGATAAGAAAATTAAGATTATCACTGTCAGACATTATTTGTAAGAAGCAAGGAAAATGATTGAAATTCAGTCGTTTCAGTTTAATGTTGCAAAAGATTATACTGTATTTAGTTTAGTAGATGATTCCCGGATGTTAAAATGAAAAGTCGAATTTATTGAAGTTGTACAATTAGAAATAAAAACCTTATTAAGAGATTGTTTTATTTCTAACGATTTTTGTGTATGTATGTAAAATAATATTATCAGTATATTTTCTTCAATCTGTTTTTGGAAATCTCAAAGAATATATTAAATAAATAGATGAAAGAACTGAAACTTTGGAAGTCCATTTTGTAAAACTTTGTATCTATTATAATTATGTTTTAGAGTCTTTGGAATTTTTTTTATTGAATTAAATCAGTAGTTGTTTTGCATTTAAAGATTTTAGAATTTTGAGGAAATAACTTTTTTTTTTTTCAAATCATAATCTGAAATTAGATTCATAAAGATAGCAGCAGTTTATAGTTTATTGCTAAGCCTACTTTAATGTGAATTATTAAATAATCAATTTTAGTTCACAGCAGTTTTCCTTTCGAAATCCAAACTATTCTAAAGGCATATGATATTTAATTCTATTTTTTTTCCAAACAGCTTATAAAGAACACAAAACAATAATATTAAACAATTTTTTTAGATCACTGATAGATTTATTAGTTTTAAAACTATTATAGCTTTGCTTTCATGCTGAATTTTTGTTATATTCTGAAGGAATAATGTTGCTGTATAATTTTGTCAATAATGATTTGTTTTCTGGTGTGCCAAAGTTTTTAAAAACTTTGAAAGTATGTTAACTGATTTTGAAACAATTCCTGATTTCACATAATCAAAAACGTTAAAATTCATCATATTTTCAGTTTTTATTAGTTTGAGGTTAGATGAACATATGAATGAAATGTTTGTATGAAGCTTTAGTTATTTTCATTCTTGAATTTTAAAGAATAATATATAAGTCTGAAAATCTTCTTGGAAATGTCAATGATAGTTTTTTTTAGAGATGTTTCTATATCTCACTAAGCTTACATAAAAGTCATTAAATCACCTAAGTGGATCCAATAAAATTTTATTTTTCTATTAGTTTTTTATCTTTCTTTTCTGGCATTATCAAGACATTTTCTAAGTTTGTTGGCTATTTCAGGAATTTTGGTAAACAAATATTGACTTTGTTCAAGTTGTGATAAATTGCTTTCAAAATCCTCAAGATATAAAGATTTGGAAGTTGCAGTTGTGAGTTTTTAAAATCTATCTTAGGAGTAGAACATGAATGAGATTTTTTTAATATTCTTTTCAAGGTAAACAGTATATTTACTCCACTTAAGTTTTTTTTTAAATTCAATCTCAGTGAATTTTAATGTTGAGGATTCGAATTTCACAAATAGATTTGGTTTGTGCTCATAATATTAGTATATATACTAATGATAAATTCTTTTTTGATGAAAAAACCCCATAAGTCAGGGATCGTCTCTGTGTCCATATTTGCTGAATGAAGTTCTTTTTGCCTGGCATCATAAAGTATATGTATGTGGATTAAAGCCATTCATTCCAAAATTTGAAAATTTTGACTTCCATTGCATATCCCAAAGATTATTATGAACATTGAATTCTTCAATATGAATAGAAGGTATAAAAATATCTAAAAAAAGTGAGGATAGTTTGTACTGAAGTTTTTAAGAGGAGCATAAAGATTATCTATATAAATAAAAAATTTGAATTATTTTCAATAGTATTTGTTTGCTTTGTTGAATGTTTTTTTATATATAAAGTTTACCATATCATCTTCACTATGCATCCTGTCAGAAATCAATGTGAAAGAGGAAATTTTAAAAAGTGTGCATTATTAAGAAATAATAAGTTTCCTGAAGTTTAATTACATTACCATTGGGTTATGTAATTAATCAAAGAAGGATTCCCATTTCTGATGAAGTAATTTTATTGTATTTTTTAGTTGAAGAGATTACTGTTGATTTACTAAATAAATAGCATACATTTATTTATATATACAATTAATATCTATATGTGGAAATCAGATTTCAAGGTTTGATAAACTCCTACATAATGTCAGATAATTACGAAATAAAAAATTATAAAAATTGGATATTTGTTTGATATTCTGTAAAATGGCAGGAATAAGTGAAATAAAGAGGAAGGTACAGCAAAAAATAAAAATACCAAAAATGTTATTTTAGCAAAAAAAAAAACAAAAACAAACAGCACTGTTTACTGCAAATACAATGACATTATGAGGTGGGAGGGAGGAGGTTCTAAAAAAACCCCATATAAAAATAAAAAATAGATTAACAAATAATGAAAAAGTGCTAAAAATGATAGGATTTTCTAAAAAAAATTTTTTAAAAAGTAGATGAAAAAAATAATAGTACCATCGGAAAAGCTACACAACCAATGTTCAAATGATAAGGAAAAAATTAAAATGATAAAATATAGACAAAAACAAACAACAGCTGGAAAATGCAATAATGGCACCTCCATGTTAGTTCACTGATTATTGCAAAGATATCAATGATCAAATTTGAGTCTTGCCTCATTAATGCAATACCAAAATGAGCTCAGTCATATATGAGAACTCTTTCATACTATCTAATGACTACCAATTAGTGGATTGATCACACCATCAACCTCAACAATAAAAGTTAACATATTTAATCATGAACTGAATGGCTTAACTTATAAGAAAGTGATGGACAGATCTCAAGATGCTTGGGCTCAGACTGACGGATTGGGAGCGAATCACACTGACCTTGCCAGCATTCTCCTAATTCGCTTAGCCTCTGCTTCACTTCTTGATTTTAAACTTATACTCATTATAAATTTTGATGTGCCTTTCAATTCTCAAAAAGACATGCATAATTGTTCAACTGGGACAAAGTATGGACCAATCTATAATTCTACTGAAGCATTGATCCAACAATCATGTATGTATTCACTTCTCATTTAGCTATGAACAGTGCTTGGTATTCATGTAATCATCATTGTATAAAGTTGTATCAATTGTAAATAAATCTTTATTTTTTTTTAAAAAAAAAAAATAATAATGGCATTATTGCTGTTATTCTTTTTATCATTTTTAGTTTGGATTTTGTTGTAGTTGAAAGGATACATAAAACATAACAAAAACATCAGCTAGTATTTCTCACTGAGTAGATAATTTATTTTATATTATAAATGCCTTAGAATGTATAATTATGGTATAATCACTGTTATAAGTGATTGTGACATAAACAGCTAAGAGCATGCTTTGGCATTTGTAATATAAAATAAATGATCCACTTGCTGTAAGACTGAGGGCTATTTCGTCCTGTTACTACATAGTTCAAAGAAAGAAAAATTATATATAAAGCAAATCATCTTATTTCCTATTTACTGCAATTTTTTCTATATTTATCAGAGATAAAGACATAAAAATATATGCTAAATTTACTTTTCAC
Organism: Epiperipatus broadwayi; assembly: GCA_028023455.1. Classification (NCBI taxonomy): domain Eukaryota; kingdom Metazoa; phylum Onychophora; class Udeonychophora; order Euonychophora; family Peripatidae; genus Epiperipatus; species Epiperipatus broadwayi. Next base: position 12,967,314 of record JAQFVV010000001.1, read on the forward strand.
ATGAGTTCCTTGGTAATTATTTTACAAATTGTAAATAATCACTTTGCACTTATAATTAATATCATATATTCAACTAAATATCACCCTATAGAAACTTTCTTTTAAGCAAAAAATGCTCAACTTATAAATTGCATTACCTTCCAGCATATATCTAAACATTGCATATAATCAATTTAACTTTTTATCATAATGTTTTTGAATAAAATTACAGCTAATCATCTCATTGTAATCTCAAGAATAAAGTTTAGTTAAATTATACTAATCTGATCAATAAAGAGAAATGGGTATCCAATGGTGGATTGATTTAAAATTAATCTTTATCAGTATTCTTTTTTATTGCTTAATTGATTGACTTATAATTGCTATCTCATATATTTACACAAGTTCATAAAAATTTTAATTTATAAAATAATGGCAACAATGTTTTAAGTATTTGGTTGTGATAACTTAATAACTGGTTCTCTTCCACTTTATTTATTCACAGAAACAACCCTTACCTTTTTGGAATTTTTACTCCATTATTATCATTTAAAACTTACATAAACACATTCCAACATATTATTAACCAATAATTATATTAGCAAACTCTCAGTAGTGCCATCCAAAGCAAGCCAAGGTAATCAATGAATGCCAAAATTTTTGTGCATAAAATCCCTATCTAGTACCTATTCCTGCAATATCTCCAGGCTAATTTCTAGCTTGGGCTTTTTATTACAACTAAAAACTAATATGGGGATATTAGAAGAGTAGATACTAGATAGGAATTTTATACACAAATTTTCTGGTAACCATTGATTACTATGGCTTGTACTGGATGACACTGTATTGAGAGTTTGCTGCAATTATAAACAGCTTGTATGTGATGTTTTGTTGGTTCAATAATAAAATTGAGAATAAAACAAGGCAGAATTGGGATCTTTTTGCAGTGCCATTATAAAATATTATAAACAAAAGAAACTTTATTATTTTTCATATTCTACAATTCATTTTAGGATTGGGTACTTTCTATCATATTTACAGCATACATTTTTTTTTAGTTGATGATACAGGGATGGAAATTTCTATAAATAACCTTTTGCATAATTAGAACCAATCCTATTATATTATAAATAACTGATTAATGCAACAATTAAAAAATACTTTTAATGAAGGAAGCACAGATTTTTGTTATATCTAATCTACTACTAATATTTTGATATCAGGATCAAAAACAAACACATGATGCTGCTACAGATTCGCCCTCTATTATAAGATTTTACAAACATAATTTTATCACATCCATTAAAATAAAATAAATTAATTAATGGGTAGTTACTCAAAAAATCATATGAAGTTTAAGCACAAGTTAGCAACAAGTGTCATTACTCAGATGAAAATCATTAGGAATCTTCAGCTCTAAATTTGCGATTCGGTTACTAAGCTAAACTGCACAGACATTATGTTATTATATAACCAATAAGAAATAAACTTCATATACATTTTGAATCACTGCAGAATTTACTTTTGTTCTTATTATAAATAAATTACCCACAGACAATCACATTTTAATAAGGAAAAACTACTTATATGTCTAATAACATGATCAAATTATTGGATTTCTTTAATGGTTTAGTTTTTTTTTTTGAAAATTTATAGATGCATAAGTATTTAACAGTGACTCAATTGCAGCTATTAAGAAATTTCTGGTTCAAGGCAAGCTTACAGAGAAAGGCAACCTCAAGGTTCCAATGTGGACATTCAGCAATAGATAACATTTTTTTAAGATTTTTTGATTTGTAGCAGTTGCAAAAGCAAATTGTAAATGTGTCATTTTGTAAGTAAGTGAAATAATAATTATTTTTTTAATTATTAAAAATCCTTCCAAACTGCAATGATATTTTTTTATTACTTACAAAATATTACAAGTGTTTATTATTAAATCCATTTTAAATAGAAATAACATGACAGTGAAAATATCAAGACCCTGTGTTTTCTTCATTTTAAAACACTTGATTGATTTCAATTACATGTTTAAACACAAATTATTTCTTTCAAGCATTTCATTAATTCAATGATAAAGTGGTGATTCACAAGATAAAGGTTTTAATATGCCATTTCTTTTTGAAGAAAATGAAAAAATTAATAAATCTCAGTTTGTTTGATTGACAGAAGTTACTGGACTTGAGCTCTCAAATGTCATATGACTCCCACCACATCAAATCATATGATCGTTTTATGTTTTAATTTAATCATGGACAATATACATTGCTGTTTATGACATTAGTTTTTACTATTGTAGTGTAGCTTTTCAAGTTATAAATTTTTGTTATTAATAATTAAAGTTTCAAATAATCAAATTCAGATTGTAATCCATATTAATGTACAGCCTTCTATGTTAGCCCTTATCATTATATCTAATCTAAAAATTTAAGATCTCTATTTAAATTCATATGAAAAATTGACCCTGCTCAAGTCTCTTTTATTTTAGTATATTCAACCAGTCAGAATATATGTCATTGCTTTAACTGAAAATTTTGATGAGAATAACTAAGTTTTTAGAGATCACTGTACCCAAAACTGATTATTGATATGTATTTATTATTACTTAATGAATACATATTAAATAATTATACAAGAAAATTTGTGCATCCACGTTTGCACAGGGATGCATAAGAATTTAGAAAATTGGAAACAAAAGAACTGGACCATGAACCATAAACTTTAAGCTTCAGTATATGTCATTAAATCATTACACCAAATCAAACAAAGCAGTTTTACATTTATTTTTTGTGACAGAAAATGCTCTCCATGTTTGTGCAATTATCAATTAACAGTCATCCTGTTTTATAACTTTTAAATGATTAATGTTGCTAATTATTTAATCAGTTGTGATAAATTGATAATATTTGTATTTGGATCTTGTCCCAAAGCTTTTTATCCAAATCTAAGTAATTCTAGGTTCACATATAAAACTACAAATACAGTTACATTATCTATAGCCTTCGTCTAATAGCTAGACATTTAATACTGCTTTTGATCATACTATGAGCAACTAACTATATGGTTAAATTGTAAGGGAGACTATATAATGTTTGAATATCCAAATAATAATTAAAGCCATTTTTATTTATTTGATCAAACTTAATTTTTTTTTACTAATCCAATGAAAATTATCTAAAAACCCTTAGCATTTGTGTCCATTATTCTATCACTATCAAAGGGAATTGTGTATCTTAATTAAAATTAGGATCTGTGGGTAGAAGAATGACTTTGTAAATAATATAATTCTGTGTACTCTGCCCAACATTCAGTCATTTTTAATATAAACTTATAATGGAAGAATAACTTAAGAGTACTCTCATTTTCAATTTTATAAATCCCAAACTACTTTACTAATAGAACGATTTATACCAAACTTTATAATAATAAAATAAATTTTAAAAGAAAATAAATGTAATGTCTTAAAATTCCGTCTTTGCTAATATTTTTTTGGAAGTACTTCTCTTTTTTTAACATTTGCAAGTAGCATGAAAAATAATTTTAATTTAAATAGTCTCATCCAAAATGCATGTTCATTCTTAAAATTTTGCTCTTATATCAGCATCAAATTTATAATTAAATTTGTTAAAAAGAGCTCTCATTAAATATTGTAGTTAAAATTTTGTTGCTTTTTTATTAAATAATTTATACCTTTTTGTCTTTGAGATAATAAGCGTTTCCGTTTTTGGTTCAGAAAAAACATATTCTGTTCTAATATCTGTATCTATTGTCTAACTATAACCTATGTGCTGTAACAATTTATGCAGATATATTTTTATATCTTCCTTTTTTTCTATACGAAAGTCAGTTCTTCTCATAGATCTACCAACTTAAATAAATTTTGGCTAGATAAATAGGGTATCACAGTTGCAACTGGTTAGTTTATTGATTGCATTGCAGTTTTGACTTCAATTATTTCTATACCTTCTGGCATTCGCTAGTATAGAATGTGATCTTTTTGAACTTCTAGATAATTTTGTTTTTTAAGAACAATGATAGTTTTAAATTAATTTGAAAAGTTAATGGTTTTTCTTAAATCTACTCCATGAGCCTTAAAAACTTTGTTACAGCAAAATTATATTATAATTAAGTTCTGAAATCCTAAAGATGTATTAATAATAATTAATTAATGTACTTTGTAATTAAAACAATAAATTGATGAAGAGCAATATTTTTTTAAATTGTCACATGGAAAAAGAATGATAACCATTTTTTAATTTTGTAATGACTTGATCAATTCTATTTGAGATAATAGATTATATATATATATATATTTAAAAAAAAAAAACTCATTACTAAAAGATCAGAAGTTTAAACGATACAAATTGTTTTTTGTTGTTGTTGGTGGTGTTCTATATTGATTAAAATATAATTAAATAATTAAGCAGCTCGTAAATATCCTATTGCAGAACATGAGACATATTTACAGCCTGGATAGGAAGAATTTAAGTAGCCCATTTACCAACAAATATTGAATGGTTTTTCTAGGTCGATACAGCCATGTGAAAAAAAAAAAAAAATTCTAAGCGAAATTAAAACCTAAAGTAATTTTTCAAGTTTTGCTCAGCCTAGATTTAATCTCAGGTTATAGGCATGACATATGGATGTAGTGCAGATGAGTGTAGTACAATGATCTATTATGTGGTAAAAATATAAATGTTAGAAGAATGGTGCCAGAAACAGATAGAATTTAAACTTGAATCTGATTATCATGGAAATTGTTTGCAATTGGCTCTCATTTCTTAGTACAATTTATTTCAACAGGCAAAACTCTCTATATGTATTGCCACTCAGTGCAACTCAGACACTAGATGGGGATTTTATGCACAAGCTTTCTGGCATCCATTGATTACTCTGGCTTGCACTGGACTGACAATATGTATAGAGAGTTTTGCCTGTTTTAATAACTGTTAAGAGCAAGCATAAGAAATGGTGGTCATGGAGTATTTGTTGGCTTGCAATTTATTCTAGCAGCATATATTTAAAGCTGCATCTTTAATTTTGATGAGATTTGATATTTTGATTACATTATAAAGTTACAAAATCCCTTACATTATTAAGATTCAAACACTATAAGTCCATTGTTTAAAAAATAAAAATATTCATTATGATGCAGGTTTTGGTACATTATTCTGTTCTATCTAACATTTGAGGTTAAAATCTAGTGATGTCAGAAATGTTTCAGCCTGAATCAAATAGTCATCCTAAATTGGTAGTAAAGGAAGTTCATGTCTTAAATGAAAAATAAGACAAGGAAAGAAAACCATAGTGATGGATCTTTCTGACGTTTGAACTTTTTATAAACTCCCAAGCAACCATTCAATAATTTTTTAATATATATATATTAGTCTAAATCACTCTTATATGAGCTAGATCAGACAAATACTACTGATTAGCTCAGATTATTGATTTTAATTGTTTGTAGCTGGATTATATTGTAGATGAAATTTTATCTAGATTATTTATTATAAGAAAAAAATCCTTTATATTTTAATGTTTGTACATATATAATCTTATTTTCACTTCCTTGTACATCTGTAAAATTTTTACTTATGTATGTTAATATGCCTGGCAAAGTAGGTTATTCTTATTTCATCTACTATTTATTTGCCTAAGTGCACTTTCAGTACCAAGCATCATAATCACAGCTATCTTATTTCAATGCAGGACTGCTTTATATATATATATAATTAATAATATAGTGATTTCTATATATGTAATATTGCAAAAATTATTATATATATACAAACTAATAAGATACATTGTCACATGTAGTTTAAAATAAGAAACTTCCTCTCTCCTATGTAAAAACTGAAATTGAGCAAGTAATATGCACATTAAAAATCAGACTCATAAATCAAGCCCTAATTTAAGCAAGGTCAATAAATGTTGGTTTATTTGAAAAGTAAGCTGTAAGCATGGGTGGACCATCTTTGCATTTAAAACATTTATTGGTGATGAGAGGGTGTATCAATTTATAATACATATGTGAAAAGATCCATAATATCACACACACACACACACATATATATATATACTTTGATTTACAATGTCAAACTTACAATAATCACAACTTCAACACCATTTCAAATAAATACTACTAATTACATATTAATTAAAGTTATTTCTGCTCCAACATAAATGATTAATATATCTGTTTGTTAATTAAATGAAAACTCATGGAATTATTCTTCCTCATCTATCTATTATCAGTTTATGAGAGGGGATATTGCTAGATTAAGTAATGGCAAGCTCCAACTGAAAATTATTAAATATTATCATCATCATTATCATTATTATTGTTGTTATTATTGCTAGGTCATTCTTTGAAAGCATAAGATCTAATTTGCAGCAATTTATTCCATTTAGAAATATAATAAACAAAAAATCTCATGTAATAGTATCAACTACATATGTCCATTGCATCCATTACTCCATAACTATTTTATTTCCATCTTTGATTCCCAACTATTTATTGATTACGGCAAAATACAAAAAATAATTGGCATGTTTGGATTAATATATTGCCCTACTATCTGGATAATCATTAATTACTCAAACTTATCATAGATGGCACTTAAATAGAAAAATGAGAAATACTATTGTAGTAAGCTGAAAGAATCAAGTGATGTTGTGTTGATAATTAGGTCATCCAAATAAGCTGATGATTTTTTTAGTTCATAATCTATCCAAAAACCTATATAATTACTGCTATAAAATAAATATATATATATACCTTATGTATACTGGCCAGAGGCAAATCAAAGAAGAATAGCCCTCGCCAGCGGATTAGCTTGGAGAGTCTTGTTTATTCATTTTACTATTGTCTTTCTCTACATGATTTTGAAAAATTATTAGATTTTTATTCTCCAGTGGTTATTTAAACCGTTTTTTTTTTTTTTACTGTTTAAATAGTACTTTTTTTTTTAAAAAAAAAAAAAAGATTTTTTTAAAACGATAATTTAATGAAAAATATAAGATAAACTTTGAAAATCGTGAGAAGAAATAAATTATTATTGGCGAAATTAAAAAAAGAAAATACTTTCGGATTAGACTTGTTTTTAGAATAAGTAAATAGTGAAAAATATATTAGAGTATAGCATAAGAAGAAAAGAAAATGGAGGGAGAAAAGATGTGAGAGGATATCATTAAGTAGTTTAGAAGAAAAAATAAAGAATGTGAAATAGGTAGCGCAAAAGGATGTGAAAATCCTGAATATTAATAGATGATAATAACAATAAACAAACATTTTTTTAAAAAAACGTTATTAAGAAATTTTTATAGATTTTTTTTAAAAAAAATAGTAACTATCAAATTCTTGCTGTATATATTGTAGTAATAAACTATGATTTAAAAAAAAAAAAAAAAACTTGCAGTGCATGATACAACCACAAATTTATTATATAAAACTTTGTTTAAATCGATTTTCATAAATTTTAAAATTATTAATACTATAGATTTTAACTGTCTTATACAGTATATAAAATTCAACCTAAAAAAAAAGTAGACGTCGAATACTGTTACTTGATATGTTAAACACACGCGCATCCACATAAAATGATTGTTGTCAGTTTACTTTGATAAATAAATAAAAACAATAAATAGTAATTAAATATTAAAAAAGGAAAGAAAATTCGATCATTATGCTTCCCCCCCTCATCCAATGTTCACCAAATACTAATCAGGAGAAGATAAGCTCAACCGTAATATTAGAAAACACCAATCGTCCGTATGTATATATAAATAGACACGCTCACAGCTATATTATTATTACCAGTTTATAAAAAGACTATTTGAAAATATGATTTAAATTAACTATCAATAATTTTATTATAATACATAATAAATAAGTTCGATTTTAAATAATGTCATCAAAACAAAAACAAAATTTCATAATATTATTTTTACAGTTGTTGGACATTAAAATTTCAATTATTGTCGTTTAATTTTTAAAAACTTATTTTAAATTAAACGTTTAGCAGCTTTAAAAAATTATTTTCTCCAATCGTGAGGTTATGTATGTAAAATAGAAATAACTTTTTCAAGGAAACGTTTAATATTGGTAAAGTCTAGCATAAAGATTTCATTCTCATGCATTTGCGTTTCATAAAGTTTGTTAAAATAATATATCTTTAATTTAATGTAATAAACAACGTAATATCTTTTCTATATATATATTTACCATTAATGTACATATTTAAATATTTAACTTTTAAAAAATAATCTCAGTTTTCACATTCGTCTTTTTTTTTTAAAAAAAAGTATTAACTTTATTTACCCACCTGTTGCTAACTTTTTACCGAATTCTCGATTTTCCACAATGTAATCCAAGCCTATATGGGGTTCCATTTTGTCCCTATCCTAATCGACACCTCCGCAATAGCTAGAATCAGGTACCTAATTCAGGGTCCTCTCCAAATTACGCTAAATTATAATCGTTGAGAATTACGGAGATCGACGAAGTAATGGCAAATTTTGAATGACCCATTTCCTGCAATCAAACTTTCTTGCTTAGTAAACTCGCTCTAATTTACCCACAGGACGTGGTCATCAAAACATTCAACAAATGTAGAATTAAAGTTAGCTTCTATGCCTGCAATCTCTGGCTACGTCTCTTAATCCTAAGGATTTGCCAATTTATCAGGCCTCTTCCATAAAAGGCTGACTCATTTCTAGTTCCCAGTTAGAGAGCCGCAGGGGATAGAATCTTGTCAAATTCCGACAAACCTTCGCCCACTTACTGAGTTTGTTTGCGAAATCTTAACCTTGTTACATTTTTATAATATTGAATCTTTTGTTTTAATTATTACTTTTTTTTTATTTTTTCTTCCCGCCATTTCTTATTAGAATTGATATTTTAATTTAATAACTTCGAACTTTCAATTATTATATAGTCTCAGCAGAAGGTATAGTTAATTAAAGATAATTAAAATTTTCACGTTCATCATAAAATCGTTATGCGTGTCTTACGCCCTTTTATGTAACCTTAGAGATTTAATTATTTAATATTAATAAAATTATTTTTTATTTTAAACTTATGACTATTTTTATATAAGATTAGTTTTTTGTATATATTACATAAAGTTGAAAGATATTATACATATATAATTATGAAATATTAAATATTGCCTGAAGTAAAATATATATATATGTGTGTGGAACTTAAGTTCTGTTGTATGTTACATTTACATGCCTTGCAATTCTAGCTGCAGGCCGCCAAAGCTTAGCAGAATCAAATCTTGATGTACTTCAAATACCATCAATTTAATAAATCTTTATTCCATAAATTTAAATTCTAACAGAAATTGTTTTTCACAAATGCATTATTAAAAATCTTATACGATCAGCTATAAGGAAATCATGTAATGTTTGAACATCAAAGCGATAGGCAGTACAGAGGTTTGTTGTTTTTTTATTTACTTTCTACACAGGTAAGAAAACCCCTTTAATTACTGAATCAATGAAAACAACAATCCACTCATAGACACAAAAAGAATTAAAACAAATAGCCACATTATTTTGCAATGATTTTTTTTTAAGTATAAAATATTTCAAGATTATTTGTTATTTATTTGAATAAAAATACTTAGCCTTTGAAAACATTCCTAGTTATTTTGTGTTTGTGCGCGCGCGTTTCGTAATATTATTCAAAATATGATCAAGATATCAACATTATCAGTCGTTATAAGCAATTTAATATGATTTCAATATCCTCTTTTTTAGGTTGTAATGATATTTTCAATACTCAAAAAAAAAGAGAGAGAGAGAGAGAGAGAGAACTAAAATCACCACATTAAAAACTAAATGCATCACCTTTTCAATTTTAATTCACCAACCATTTTTAATCATTCTTTGTTTATTTCCTGCAAGCTTAAAAAAAAAGTGGAGTCATTTGATATATGACTCTATTTTTTATTTATTTATTTATTTTATTGACTATTTATAATCTTTGCTTCTAGTCTTAAGCAATGTTATATTGCTAAGACTTCTAATATATGGTTTGGCTGAAGATCTCTTAGCTCCATATAGCCATTTGAGTTAGATAGCTGGGTTTGAAGACATTTAGGTGTCTGAAAACTTCAGATTTTCTACTCAATAATCAACTCTTAGATGACTGCTGGCTTTGGGTTGGTGTTTTTAGATCTGTGTCTGAAGCTACCATAGTGCCTCTCTGAGGAGTGCCAAAAGCATGAAACTATTGGTCAGGGATGGGGAGGGTTCAGATAGAGATATTTTAAGTGTTTTCTCTTGCTAAGCATTTATCTCAAAGCTTATTGAGCAATTAGAAAAGCTCTTTGTTTATTCTTAAGTCTTTTTGATAGTTCTTAAACTTTGGTGCTTCTAGATCTTTATACTGCTTAAGAGAAAACCATTCTATCAAACAGATAACAGCACTTTTTTTAATTAACCAAATCACTAATAAGGACAATATTTTTTTTATTAAACCCAAAACAGGCTTATTCATATATTTATAATATATTTCTTTATAGAATGATTCCATGCCTCAATTAAAATCCAAATTATTATTTATAATACTAGCTCCTGCAGAGCTGTTGAAAGTTAGCATAATATAGTTGCTTCCAAAGAATAAATATCACATTTCCTACCAGTATATTTAGAATAGGTTATATTTTTAAAGCAACCTTGGTACATACTACTCTATGAAGTGCACATTTAACATTATATTCTGACTTCTAATTAAAAATAATATATAAAAGCCATAGCTTAGAACATTGCTTAACAAAGTATTATAATCATCAATTCATGGATTATGCAAAATTCATTAACTTCACATCATCTCAGTTCACAAAAACAATATTATTTCCAAGATTTTGGTTTATGCCTTATTATTTCTGTCAATAAACACATTAAATTATTCAGTTTTTTAATGATCAATTATGATTGAAGGTGGATTTTTTATATATCTAAATATTTTTGTGGATTCTGGACATAGAAATGATTGCACAATACTAAATTTAATATTATTAGCATTTTACTGATACATTTATAAATTTCTAAGAAAATCAGTTTTTAGATGGCATATTGAATCTAATAATAATAATAATAATCAAATAGCACCTCTAAGAAGTCAAGTGATGTTTGAATGCTGGAAGAAAAAGAATTGAGCTTTGGTCTAGAAACTTCAGCTTTTTCATCCATCATTCTACCATTATCATAAACTGTTCAGAAGAATAAATGAGATACCATGCTATCTCATTTCACTTTATGATCTGCTTTTCTAAAAGAATTTGTAGCCATTTACCTATTCCATTAAATTTTCTTTCTATAAAAATGAGTTTGACTAGAGAGATATATTTTAGTTATTGTTAATGTCAGGTTTTGAAGCATTCATATCAGGCTAAGTTTACCCATTCCATGTTTTTATATTTAAAAAAAATGTAAATACCAATATTACTCTCTTTTGCTATTATTACCACAACTATGAGTCAGGCCTGCTAGTCTACCTTTTCAATATTATTTTACATTTTCTGAATAAAACTTCTGTTCTAAATTTAATATGTGACTCACTCTTATTATAGTGTCGTATGTATGATCACAATAAAAAATGAATTAAACCTTTTAAATCTAATATTGCTAGTTTCTTGCATATAAAATGATTGAAGTCTGAATTAAATGTCTTAAATGTTATTTCATAATCCATTCTCACAGTTGGTGTATAACAGAGGTCAGCAACTTTTTGAGAAAGAGGGCCAGACTGCTATGCAGTGTCTTGAAGGAGAACAATGATGCCAAATATACTATAAATAAATCATCTCCACCATACATTGCTCTGTCCAGAAAGGCATCTTGATCTGGATAAGTAAAAAAAAAAAAAACAAGAAATTCAATGAAATTTTATTTAAACAAGGTTATTAATTTTACTCTAAGACTAACAAGAAAACAACTACTTACTGCAAACACAACAAAAAAAATGCAAATTCCTTACTATAAACAAAATATAATTAGAAATGGCAAATTAATTAATGTGATACTTGTTTCTACTTATTGTTTACTAACTTCTCCAGATCAGGAGAAATATTTATTGATGCCAGAAGCAAAACATCATTCAGGTGGTCATCATGCAACTTTGTTTTTAAATGACTTGTTAAAATATTTCATTTTTGAAAAACATTGTTCACAAGCATATGTACTTTCAAATAATGATGCCATTATTTTTGCATTATTCATAATGTTTTTATATTTTCCATTTGGCAATACATATTTCTTGTAGAAATTAGCAGTGAACTCAAAGTGAAATTTTGATTTCAAAAATTCATCACATTGTAAGTCGATTAACTTCTGATATTTTTCTGCCACTTTTTCCACATCAATTTTATAAGGAAAACTAAACAATATAAATTGATTTTTTTATATTGTTGGAATTTCACAAAATGGAAGACAAACTCACTTCTCAAATCCTGAATAGAGCTCACAAAGGTGTCTGGTGTTATATCTTTCATGTGATTTTGGAGATTTGAAAAATGAGAATCGTTGCCTGTCTGAAGTTATGATTCCCACAGTCAAAGTTACTTTCAAAAGCAGTAATGTGCCTAAACATTTCAAATATAAGCTTGTTTCTTTCTTAAAATTCAAGATCCAAATTGTTGATGTGGGTAATGATGTCTACCATAAATACTAATTTGATAATCCACTGCGGATCCTGAAAGCAAGGATTATCTTGATCTTTTCTCTCTAAAAACATATCAATCTCTTCTCTCATTGCATATACTCATTCCAGCATTTTTCCTCAGCTAAGCCATCAAACATTAAAAAAATATGTAAAATCACTATAATCTGCTTCAAATTGTTTTAGAAATTCTTGAAACTGGTGGTGATATAGTTCTCTCAAAAGTATACATTTTACTATTTTTATGCTCACTGCCATGATATCATTAAAATTCAAAGACTTTGCACATAATCCATACTGATGAATAATGCAGAATGTAGTGAAGTTTGATTAGTAATACCAATGTGTTCTTGAAACAATGAAACAAATTCCTTTTTTCTCCAACATCACTGATGTTCCATCTGTTTTTACTCCAATAAGCTTTGATAAATCAATATTTATTTCAGAAATAGATTTTATAATGCCTACCAAAATATCTTCTCCAATGCTACTGTCCTTCATAGGAATCAATTGAACAAATTCTTCAACAATATTAAATGTCAGTGTTACACTCTCATAAGTATTGCAAGATGGCAACTATCCATCATATTTGTGGTTTCATCAATAGCAATGGAATATACTTCAGATTTGTTAAAATGCCCTTTCTGCCAGTTCTTCAATTTGTCTTGTTACAGTTCTTGCTGATAAGCTAATTGCAAAAAATATTTTTTTTTTCTAGAAAAGCAACATCATTACCTTCATCATACATACTTTGAAGAATTCTCCAACAGTAAAAGGTTTTACCTTTTCTGAAATTGCCTCATAGCTAGCATGAGTGTTTCAGTCAAATTCTTCAAATTTTCTTGTGAAAAAAGATAACTGCTTTGTTAAATTATTTCTGTTATGCAATTTTGTCTTCTCATGTTTATCCAGTGAAATTATTGTAAAAATTATGATGAGTTTCATATTGTCATTAATATTTGAAACTTTCTTCATAGCAATGGTATCTTGACAAATCAATCAAATACATTTCCCAAAATGCTCAATGACAAAATAGTTAAGTGTCCAATATTCATTTAAATTTCAGCACTCAAGATCTATCTTTCTTTTCTTAGTATCCATGAGTTTGTTTTTGCTCAGAAAAAAAATGAATTTCTGGAAAGAATAGAAAAAAATAAGAAATCAGTATGGAAAATAAGAAACAATGCAAACAAATGTGTCTGCAGATATAGTAATGGTTGAGATTTAATAATTGTGAATAAATTTTTAGTAAACATTTTCTGGTAGACTGATATCTAACCATTGACTGTTACTTATCTAATGTTTATATAATTGGTGTCAGTTGTTAAATTTGAGGGCCAGACAAAAATCTCATGGGCTGAATGTGACCTATGGGTATGGGATTGCTGACCCCTGGTGTAAAATGATAACCAATGAAATGAGGAATCCATGTTAGCTGTGGTCTATATCAGGTAAAATGACTGAAAACATCATGGCACAAAAAAATAGAGAAAATGAAAAACAATGTACAAAAATGAACAGAAAAAATAAATAAAAATATGGTTTACATAAGAAAATAGCATCTAATCTTTGATGACTAATAATATAAGTTTAGCAGAAGATGGTTTTTGGTAAAACTCTTTGTATTAGTTATTCATAATTAATACAAAACTTATTGATAGTCTGGTTTCAGCATCTGATGTCATTAAGGAAATCTTATATAATTATTTGAAAAATCCTTTCTCTTCTGTTAACATTGCATTTTATTTATTATGAACTAATATTAACGTTAGGATTGTTCAACAATCTTCTTAAAGATTTTTTTTTGTATTGCATTTAAACAAAAAAGTAAAGAAACTCATTGAAGAAGAATATTGAAGAATCCAAACGTTAATATTTGAACCTTGCAAAAATTAAGAGTAAAAAGAAAATAGTTTACTCAAGATTTATAAAAATATTGTGATCACAATTTACTCATTGCTGGCTATTTTTAGAAATTATTTGCAAAATAATTTATTGGGGTTGCTTGCATTAGTTTTTGTGATCATCATCATCATCATCATCATCATCATCATCATCATTATTATTATTATTATTATTATTATTATTATTATTATTATTATTATGTTTTAAAGCAACTTTATTCATCAAACAAAGGTTACATCAGTGTACTTAATTTTACAAAGAAAAAACAACGGTCTAAGTACATGAGTTGTAGCAGCATTTACATGTAAATATATTTATTTTTAATACACAGTGCATGAAACTCAGAATAAAATCAATATATATATATATAGTCAATATAAGGAGGTCTGCTAAATTGGCTAAAGAATTGATGGACTGCGGCTGTAAGCGTTGATTCAGTTTTGACAAAAGTTTATTACATATTTTTCTGCTAAATAATCTGGGAAATTGATGGGTTTTTTATTATTAGCATTAGTTCAGTTTTTGCAAAGGTTGATATTGTTCATATACAAAGTGGAAAGGTAATCATTGGTGTATCAGTGAGCATTCAGGTAAAGTCTGCTATATCTTGTAGGTAAATGATTATAATTAGGGTATGTTGCAATGCTGTATTTATCAGTATTATAGCATATGGTTGGAGACTTGTTTCAGGAGTGACCATGTAGTGGCAATGTCTGGATGTGCAAGTTTACTATTCCTGGACCTCAGTTGTTCAAGCTTGTTGGTAAAAGTGTTTGGATGGTGACAGATTTGCTCATGTGCACCAAAAAAAGCATTCAAATTAAATGTTACTGCATGAATAGCTGGGGAAATGTTTCTGTTGTATGTCTCAAGGATGCTGTTTATTGTGAGAGTATTTCACCTGTATGTGTTTAACATGATTTCCTGAGTGCACTGCTAATGCTAGACAGATATAAATAGATGATATATACAATAGTCAAATATTTAGTGTAACAATTATTTGTCAAAGTTGTTATATACATATACTTAATATAATAATCAATCTAAACAACTAATTATATTTACAATTATTTAATTATCAACCTGGCTTTTATCTCTTATTGAGCTCTTAATTACATTCACTCCATCTATTGAACAGTATTCACCTTAAACAATATAACTGACATTATATATAAAAAATTTAAAACTATATAAATACATATATTTTTTTATATATACCTATATAAACCAATAAATATTCTATTCAACTTCCCCTGTTTTTTTTTGTAAACTTTCATTCACAATTCTACCATATTTTTTAAATCTTCCAATTATTTAATAATGCCCACTTTCCACCTCACTTTGCTAGGCCATTAACTATAGTTACACATCTATCCAAATTTTTCTGAATGCTTCTTTTAAAATAATATTTAACATATTTTGTAACTCTAATATTTTTTTCACACTCTATTTTATGACCTGTATCTAAATAATGTATATATGATTGGTACTGCATATCCTCTTCTCTGTGACCTAGTTGATAGAATGGATCAATTGTTGTGTTCAGTTTGCAGAATCATAGAAAGTGGGATGCGAGTAGGGAGTATAAGTTAAGTATCAGGAGAAAGTCAAAAGTTTTGGTTCTAGAGATCATTTTTTAAATCTATGAAGTATCTGTCTATTATTTATTCTTAGCATTGGACATGATGGATCAATAGATGGATTTGGATATAATAGATTGTGAATGCTCCAGTAGATATACTTACATGTGTTAAGTAGTGATATTTGATTGTAGATACTTTGTAATTGGTATATGCATGATAACAGGAATCCATGTGATAGGGTGGTCTATCTGCTGCTATTATGTGTATAATACATTCTGATGTTGCAAATCATCTTATAATAGTAGTTAGGAAATTTATACTCTTTTGGATGTGGAAAACTTGTCAGGAGTAAAGTCCCAGTTCCTTTTGTTCTGTTAAAAAACTAAACCATTTGGCAAATATAGAGACAGTCTTTCTGTGCCATAGCAATTTTCCATGAAGTGAAAAAATATAGAGTTAAGAAAATTTGGCAAACTTTATAGTAGGCAAGTAATTGGCTATTTTTGTAATAATTAGTTGGTTGAAAAGGCAAATTTTTGAGTAAAGTGAAAGCCAGGTCTTGGAAAGCAAAGTAGTTATCCTTTCAGCATCATTTTAAAACTTTTTTTTTGGATTTTTAGCCTCATAACATCCTAGATAAAAAGAGAATCCAAGAAATAGAAAAGGTTGGCCATGCTAAATTTGTGCATATGGATTGCCATTGTAAAGAAACCATGCAGAGGTTTGGTTCAAATTAAACTTAAGTTTAAATTCTGCAGTGTAGTCATCAACTGTTTTCTGTAAAATAGGTAATTGTATTTTGAAGGCAATGAAACAATGATATCATCCATGTAAACAATCTAAGATATGTATAAGTCAGTATTCAAAATTTGAATGCATGGAATTTTTTGTTGAATTTTGTTTATAAGAGCATTAATGTAAAACATAAACAAGCCACCGATGATTCCCTGTAGCACAATTGGCTGGGGACAAAAGAAGGTGATGCTCTATGATTGAGAGTTAATGTGAATTTCTCAGCTTAGTAATAGGTTGGTAAATGTGTATAGATGGGTAGGAGGTGTTGTTGTGGTTGTGAGCATGTGAATTAAATATCAACTGGAATTGAGTCAAAAGCAGCTTCAATGTCAATTTGAACTGCTTGTCCTGGGGATGAATCCTTCTTGGCATAGTGCATAGATGATATTAGATGATTATGTGTGGTTCTATTTTTTTTAGTATTTTTTTCAAGAATTTTAACACCAAGAGGCCTCATGAAGATTGGTTGTAGGTTAACTAAATTGGTTATATAAATAGCTTTTTTATTTAATGGAACTAGAGAGGTGGGATATAAACCTTGTATGTTATATAACCTTTATGATAGAAAATTAGTTAACTTACAGAGGTAAAATGATTAAGTTGTGCAAAGACAAATTTAGGGATTTCATAGGGCTTAGAGAGATGGTTGTTTGGTATTGTTCAGCAGTATTGAAGGGTGCATTGAACTCCAGTTGTCCAAAGAAGTTTACTTTGGGTTTAAAGACACTGTATGTTTGCACTTCTGTCTAAAATGCTTATAAATTGGCTCTATAATGTTATATCTGGCATTGATTTCCAGGGCTAGAGGAACTGTAATTCTGGAAGGTTAGCCTAAAGCCTACCAGATGTATCCATGGATCTATGTGTGTTGTTGAGTCAGGCAGATTTTTTTTGCTAGATACTCATTAAGTAGTTGCATGTGTTGTTATATAAGTGTGTAAGCTTTCAAATGTGTGTAGGCATATTTGACATGTGGTAATTCTCCTGTGTAGTTCATCAGCTAAGGCTAGTGGTTTGGAGGGTAGGGAAATAGCACATGTGATATGGTTGATGTTAAATGATAATATACTTATAAATGAGGTAGATATATTGCTGGACAAGCTCAAGGGGCATATGTTTAAATTTAAATAACATTGTGTATATTTCTGAGCATAAAAATGCAGTGGTCATCAATGGCAGCTGACTGAAGTTTGTTTTATGAAAACAAATAGTGATTGTTTGTGCAGCATCTAAATCAAGAGTAAGTATCTGGATGGTGATCTGAGAAGGGTAATGGACTAAGTTTCAGCACTCATTAATGAAAGTGCAAGTTGGTGAAGCCAACTGGAAACAATGGTAGAGTAGCTTATATTAAAGTCACCTAGAAGAATGACTGGATTTGAGGTTGATGAGAGTAAGTATTAACCTTATAATAACTGTAGGATCAGGAAGTACATATACAAATATCACATTAAGAATAATATTCTGGTGGTGGAATGTAACTATGAGCAGGTTGGAGTCAATGTAAATTACTTTGAAGGAAGAAGAGAGGCAGGCTCAAGTTATGATCAAACTAGTACTCACTGAATTAATAATAAATCCTTGGAGCACACACAAAAACGTTAGACACATAGAAATCCAGTTGGACCAATTCAAGAGTCACTATGTATGTTTGTCTCCAGAAGGCCTACAATATGTGGTTGTATAATTTGTATCCATTTGTTCAGCTAATGATTTTTTGGGACTGAGTTCAAACCACAAACTTTAAAGAATGATGTTTTCAGCTTCATATCTAGTAATATAGGAAAAAGGTTACTATTGGAGGAGGCTGTATGAAAAAGTGTTCATTTTGAGTGCTATCTTTTACAGATGAGTAGCTGCCAAGAGTTCAAATAAATGCTTTTTAGAGTTGACATCAATGGCAGTTGACTGAAGTTTGTTTTTGAAAGTGTTACTTTTTTTCTGTGAAGGACTGGCAGCAACATGATTAGAAGATATTTCAGGGTTGAAATTCAGTTCTATATATAAGTTGCAGGTTGGTGATTGAGAGCAATTATGATCTGGGATGTAGTCCAGGAGGATTGAGTCATCTGATGAATGGTTAGTTATGCTGAGTTCAGAACTATTTTTACTTTTTCATGTCTTTTCCTTGATGTCCATATTTACTTTTGGTAGCACAGTCTGAAGGCAGTTTTCAGTGGATGAAAAACACAGAGCTATGCTGTCAGTGTTTGTTTTATTAATTATATATTCTTGAGGATTTGCTGTTCATTATTTGGTGCTATTAAGTTAGTCAGTATTTTGTTCATCTAAGAGGAAGTGTATTCGATAAAATGCATTTTGGCTGTTGTTGTAAGTAGTTATGATGAAGATATGATCAGTTTGATTGATATTTAAATTAACTATGGATCATCTCTTGTGGTAGAAAGTTTTGAGAAGTGGGTGTGTTGTTTTTTCTGAAGATCTTATTTTTATTGTAAATATATGTGGGTGCATGATAACCCACCTGATCACACTGCACATATCAAGCATTAGGGAAATTGATTGCCAACCCTTCTGACCATATGTGTAGCTTTAAGCCCCTTACATAGAGGTGAAGCATAATTTTCTGGTCAGTAATCTGGGTGAGTATGATGGTAGAATCAATGTTTTTATTGTTTTAATTTGTATTCAAAATAATTGCTATAGATTGGGATGGGGATACCTTTTAGGTAGATTGGCTGTAATAACTGAAACACAAGCTTATTCTATACATGTGTCTATATATGTAAAATATATCAGATTTTCAATTGAATGGACGGTTGAAGAGTTGGAATGTGTAGAAGATTGGAGCCTGTCCATTAAAGTATGAGGATTGTCTATCTTAATATATATCTGAGCACTTATAGTATTTATATGTGGGAGATGATAATCTGGACCAACTGATGATTGCTGGTTTAGCTTGAAATACGTATATTGGTGATTATTTATCTTTTCAGCATATATGTGCTTGAGTGTATCAGTGTTATTAGATAGAGTCTCCTGTGCTCATATACCCTATATAGTAGATTGGCTGTAGTGAGAGCACCACCTGAGAGGCTTTATCAATTTTTTGAAGTCTTGAATGCTATATCCAAGTGAATATATTGTAGAATCTCTGTTATGTAACTCTTGTGTTGCTCATCAACATTAACAAGAGCAAAATTATCTAGTGTCTTAACTTTAGTTATTATTTTTTATTAGTAGTACTTATTTCTAAAAAAAAAAAAAAAAAAGCACTTTTATTTTTCTTTATTTTAGTTGTATTTCTGACTTTAATTAAACAATAGTTACTTTAAAATCATTAGTATAGATAAACATAAAATTTTTATTAAGGTAAATAAATACTTAAATAAAATTATTTAAATTATAATTTTAAAATAAAAACTGCAAAGCATAAATATAATATTTTATATAATTCTGGCTTTTCTAGAAAAATGCATTAATTACAAAAATAACGGTGTTTTTTTTTTAAAGAAAATAGATTTCTTTAATTACCTTCTTTTTCAAATATGTGTGTATATTGAAAAAATGTGCTTCCACTCAACTTGAATTATATAAACAAATAAGACATACCATCTAATATTAAGCTTAATTTCTCATTCAAATGAAAAAAATGAATCCATTTTTCATCTGGGACACAGATAAAAAATGCTTTCATTTTTTATTTGAACATTGTAATTAACTTTGATACTAGATGTCATGACTGGATACCTTAAATGTTAGCTGATGGTAATTTGTTTATATATATATATATATATATAAATTAAAAAAAATTCTATTCGCATCACAGATTAGTTATATTACAAAGTTTTATTTAAAAATGTATAAATTTCTGGGTGCATATGTGCAGGTATGTATGTGTCACTTGAGTAAACTGCCTGAAAAAATTAAAAAAAAAATTTAGTTTATGCATTTGGTCATATTATTAAGTATTTACTTTTCAATATGTGGGAAACCTGATGATGAATTGCACTGAAAAGGAAGAAAGAAAAAATGGTTTTGATGTGTGTAAATATTTGAATTGTGTAGTCTATAAAAATATAAAGCATTTTGAACCCATTTAATCTGCCTTCCAATTGGAAGTTTATTTAAACAACTTATCAAACATTAAAGTAATTCTAATGGTGGATTTGAAAATATTATTTAAAAATATAGATTACTAAAAATAAATAAATTATTGAACTATATTTAAAGGTTGGCAATTATTTATGTATCAAATAATGATATTATATTTGTAAATTTAGGTCTAATTCATATTTTTTACAAAAACATATTAATAACAAGAAAGAGAAGTCAAATCTTAATAATTAATTGGTGATGAATCCGTTGTTTAAAAAACATGATGTTGAACAATATCAAATAAGTATAAATAGGTCTGAAACAAGTAACTTGCATTTAATTCCATTCTAGTTCATTCAAGATAGTTGAGCCTTCTTAAGAAGCAGTATTGCAGTGACCCAATGCCAAAAACAGAAACCACTGGCTAAAACTGTTTTCCACCTTAATTTGGGTAGTCATATCCTGCTGATTGTTTTTAAAATATTTTTTTCAATGGTCCAGTTATAACAGCCAGTAAGATGATTTTATCTATAAAAAGACTATCTGCAATATGTGATTAGATAACCAAAAATCAAACTAACCAAAATATTCTGAAAACGAATTTGAATCCAGAAATTAAAACTGAAGTTTACCCAAAACAGCTGTTGCCTACTTAATAATGATAGAAATAGAGTAATGGATGGTGCCTTAAGAACTACCCAAGACCTACTGATACTTTATCTACTCTAACATCACAACTTTCAAAGTGGAGCAATTAATGAAGACAATTATAAATATATTAAAAAAATGATATCTACAAAAAATCATGGCTTGGAACTTATTAAATATTTCACATGGTAAGATTTTATCATTATAGATATTATAAGGCCTTAAACTTAAATAAAAAATTTATTTTTTATTATTATTATATTTAATATTTTGTATATGTATTAATAGTTATGAGTATATACACAATCGTTTTATATATTCTGTATTAATAAATTATGTTTTATTAATTCATTAAGTTTGTGTTTGACTCTCTAATTCAATTTAAACATTATGATTTTAGCATCCAATATGCTAATAACATCCATAACCCTGAGAAATCATGCAATTTACTGGAGAACATGCAGGGATTATGGTATTAATTTGTAAATGATGATAATCACTTTCTTATGAGATTTGATGCCTGAGAGTTTCATTTTTTTATTATATTGAAACTGAAAAACAAATTAAATACTTTTGGCAGGACTTGTACTTATGTTGTACATCACCATCATTGAATCATTTTATTCAAATTTTATTAACCATTCAAACTTTCATCATATTTAATTTTTATTTGAATCAAAACTTACTATGGACAAATTGTATATATCCTTTGGATTTTGGTTCAAACCCTTGTACCATGGAAAATTTACTTTTACAATATATATAATAAATAATAAAACAAGTCATAAATTTCATAAGTTGCTTTTAAGCTTGCATTTAATGATCACTAGATGGAGTTTACCAATAGCTCTAACCAAGCTTTATTTTATAAGTGCCGAAAAAGAAAAAATTCAAAATCTCTTTCAGAAAGTCCCTATCTCCAGACCAATTGATTCAAACTTGTGGCTCACCTCAGTGGAGTGCTGGGACTCTAGAAACTAGAACCAAAATACTAACTCAAAAGTCAGCACTTATAAAACACATTTCTATCAATTTGAAAGCCTGAACCTTCGGACATGTAAATGTCTTTAAATCCAGCCTTACAAACCAGATAGCTATATGGGTCTGAATTCAGATCAGTTTCACCATATAGTAATAGCCTCTGCAATATAGCATCACAAAAGCCATCAAAGGTACACTTATAATAATTAATAAAACAAGTTATAAATTTCATAAGTTGCTTTTAAGCTTGCATTAAATGATCAGTAGATGGAGCTTACCAATAGCTCTAACCAAGCTTTATTTTATAAGTGCTAAAAGAGAAAGAATTCAAAATCTCTTTCAGAAAGTTTCTATCTCCATACCAATTGATTTCGAGCTTGTGGCTCACCTCAGTTGGAGTGCTGGGACTCTAGAAACTAGAACCAAAATACTAACTCAAAAGTCAGCACTTACTATATATATATATATATATTACATCATGTGAAATTGATCTTTTGTTTTTGAGTTATCTAAAACAAATACATCCAGAGAGCAAACTTAAACCAGCCTGTATATTTGAATGTAAATTGATTTTTAAGTAACTGATATTAAGTTTTTATAGTGCAGAGATAGATATCTCACTCACTTCTAAAACCTTATAATAAATAAACGCATGTCACATATGTAATAATATTTTAATATTGAATAAATATATTGTCATATGAAATTTACTAACTCTATTTTAAATAATAATTGAACTGTGCTCTAGTTGCCATGTTCAATAATTTTTTACAGTAAGAAAATGTATCACTTCTTACTATATTTTAGATCTGTTATTTAGAGTTTTCTATAACTATAATAACTAGAAAACAAACTTAAACCAGCCTATATGAGTGTGATATCTCTGCTATATAAACTTAATATCAGTTAGTTAAAAATTAATTTACATTAAAATATATAATAAAGACATAAAATATGGTAAGACGTGGTTTATTTTTTTACTGTAAAAAGTTATTGAACATGACAACTAGTGGGCAATTCAATTACTATTTATAATAGACTTGGAAAATTACACATGGCATTATATTTATTCAATAATAAAATAATATTTAACATTATATATAATATTCAAATATAAGTATGTATAAGTATATTGTATATACGAAACTTGACGTAATTAGACGGAACTCTTAATCCACACTTTCAAGCTCCCTACATTTATGCACTTTATCTTATAACCGATTCACATGATCACATATATGTGAAAAAGATAAATGATCTCCAATATATATATTTCATGTTTAACCAGCACTCATCAGTTGGTCCAGATCTCCATATATATATATGATCAATAGATGGCGTTTTACCAAAACCACCGAACAAAGCGTATATTTGTTTACATAAACGACAAAAGAGTCAGAATTCATTTATCTCTTTCATTTGCCCACCCTCAGATCAGCTGATTTTAAGCTAATTTGCTATCACCAGTGAAGAATAGAGCTAGAAACTAGATCTAAACACTGACTCCAAGTGTTTATGCAAAAAGTTTCTATCAGTTTGCAAGCATTAATTTTTTAGACCGGTAAAGTCTTCTAACCCATCCTAACAAGCCAGATAGCTACATGGGTTTGATCTCAGTTCAGTTTCACCACATAGTCAAAGCCTCTGCAATATATATATATATATCATTGCAAAAACCTTTAAAGGTATGCTTTGTTTGGTGGTTTTGGTAAAACGCCATCTATTGATTATAAATACAAGCGATATCAAGTTACGTGATTATAACTTGTTTTTGTTTTTTATAAATGTACTTTTAAAGGTTTTTGCAATGATATATATTGCAGTGGCTTTGACTATGTGGTGAAACTGAACTAAGATCAGACCCATGTAGCTATCTGGCTTGTTAGGCTGGGTTTGAAGACTTTACCGGTCTGAAAAATTTATGTTTGCAAACTGATAGAAACTTTTTGCATAAATACTTGGAGTCAGTGTTTAGATCTAGTTTCTAGCTCTATCCTTCACTGATGATAGCAAATTATCTTGAAATCAGCTGATTTGAGGGTGGGCAAACGAAAGAGATAGTGAATTTTGACTCTTTTGTCATTTATGTAAACAAATATACGCTTTGTTCGGTGGTTTTGGTAAAACGCCATCTATTGATCATAAATACAAGTGATATCAAGTTACATGATTATAATTTGTTTTTATTTTTCATATATATATATATGGAAAATGATGATCTGGATCAACAGATGAGTGCTAGTTCAGCATAAAATACATATAGTGGAGAACATTTAATTTTCACATGTATGTGGTCATATGTAATGGTTTTATAAGATGGAGTGCATAGATGTAGGGAGTTTGAAAGTCTGAATTCAAGTCTCTTCTAATAACATTATATATTTATATAGGATCTCCTTGATATAGTAGATTTATTTACAAGTTCGTGATACAGCATTTGTAGCAGGATTGTGAGAAATTTGAAATCATTTTAAATTCTAAGCATGATTAAAATTTTCTTTTATAAAAAGATAGTCTAACATTTAATGTGCTTAATCATCCAAATTGTGAGACATGTAGTTATTTTTATTTAGTGGATAAGTCAATACTTGTATACCAATTTTACCACTCAAAAATTATATAGCCCAATAAGTAATTTTTTCTTCTTATTCTTTTTTGGAGGGCTGTTTGAGTAGCTTTTGCCATGCAATAAATTATTCAATTTAAAAGGTTGTTTATTAATCTATCTCGCTATTCATCTATATAGTTATCTAATTATCTATCTATTTATTTATCCATATATCTATTTATAACTTAATTGATACTTACATAGCAGTATTTATTTAACTTTGCTTACTAATTAATAATGGATGAAATCACTTGGCCACGAAACACATCTGTTAAATGTGAGTTTTATAATGATTCTTAATCTTATTTTATAATTTATTGGCAATATGTGAATGAAACAGACATTTTACATTATTGTTTTGCTACAACTCTCAGTTTTGTTGAATATGAATTTAAATTCTTTCATTTTTGCACAGAATAAGTGATAATGTAGATTTTCGAAATTTTATTTACAAAAATTTTTTGTGCTTCCAAAATTTTTTCCCCCAAGGAATGAATAAATACAAAGTAGAAGATCAAGTAAACAAACTCACATTACAATGTGTTTATGAGTTTTTTCTTTAGTATTTTGTGTAAAAAAGAGCGTAAAACAAATTGCTATACAAATTAATGAATTTTATTATTATAAATGAAGGTTATAATTTTTATCATAGAAAAATAAATGAACGTTATAAAGATATACTTCTAATAGCATAGACAGATTTAAGACCTTTTTGAGATATTTTATAAAATAGAAAATAAAAGATTTATAAAACAAATTGCTTTATATATTAATGAATTTTATTATTATAAATGAAGGTTGTAAAGAAATATACTTCTAATAGCATAGATAGATTTATAAACTTAAGAGTTGAGATATTTCATAAAATAGAAAATAAAAGATTTATATTAGAATATTGTGAGATATAGTGGGGAAAATAATACTATTCTTTAATAGACCATAAAAAGTCATTTGATTGAATGAATTGTTTTATTTTGATGAATGATTTGATGAAGAAAAAAGTAGGCCATAGTGAATATGATTAATCATTCAATTTGTAAATGAGATATGTAGGTATTTTTATTTAATGGATAGAGCAATGCTTCTATTCCAACCACTCAAAACAAAAATTCTCACCACTCATAAATTATGTCGACAGATGTTAATTTTAAGAATAAATATTCATATAACTGGAAAGATATATGTAGACAGAAATGAAAGCCATAAGTGTTGCTTATATATTGTTTTGTTGAATAAGAATTGCTAAGTTAATATTATTTAAATAAATCTAAAATTAACATTCATCCTTCATTTTTCTTATTGCCAGATATGTTATAATTTGGCTAATCTTGGTAGTGGTTGGTTTCTTTGTAGCCATCTTACATGTTTTCAATTGGTGCTAAAGGTTTTGGATAAGATATCAAACAATACCATTTGCAGATCATAAAATAAGTAAACATTCATTAACTGATAAGTATTGGATGGTTATCTGGGTTATCTGAAAGAAAAATTCTTTATCTATATGGAGAAGAAACTTTAGAAGTGATGACAATTGGAAAACAAATTTATATAAAAAAATATTAATAGGGCTTAAATTAAATCAATATAAATGAAATGAAAAATTTCAATATATTATTTATTTAAATATTTAGAAGTTGATTAAGTGAGGATGGAAAATATATAAAAAAAATTAGAATACAACTGCCATATCAACAATGCTTTTAATAAGAATAAAGAAAAAATATTTTGTGAATTAAGGATAACAAAAATATATTAAATATTTTAATTGAAATATAGCTTTATAGGTTTAGAGATATGAACTATTAAGAAAAGCAAGTAATGAGAAAAAAATAAAAATTTTAGATATCTGAATTTACAAGAAAATAGAGAAAATAAAATAAAATTAGTTGTAGGTATATCGAAAACACATGAAAATAGATATTTTAATTGGAAAATAAAAAGATAAAATAAATTAAGTTGGATATATATATACAAACATAAATAATAAGCCAAAAACATGTATAAGTCTCCCATAAACCTCTAGGATTGCAAACAATTTAAGGAATATATGCATTAATGTTTACAGAATAAGCTTTAGGTCACCTCCGTCACTAATCAGCTTACTAGAGAATTCAAAAGACAAAATATCAGTTAAGTATGCTTCTGAAGTCATCTATAAAATCACTTGCAGTGCTCCATCCTATAGTTCTGTATATTAAGCAAATCCATCTATGATAATTGTCCAGCATTCATAGTTATACAACAAAGCCAAACAGAATAATCAATACAAACCAATCTTTCTCAATCATAATCTCACGACAGGACACACTTTCATCCCACCATTGGGAGAACAGTCTGTGCTGAAAGAGATGACAAAACAAAAAATATAAAGAGACTTGGGCAATTGGGATCCACATTCTAACAACCGAAAGAATCCATGCACTTCCATTGTCAAGATAATAAATACTTAAATCCCACATTACATATTAAGTCTCATTCACATATCATCTATATATAAAGGCATATTTCTAACTGCTAAACTTTAAACAGCACTATGATTCTGGAAGTAATCGGTGGAATGCTTGCTCAGTGTATTTAAAATTTTTGAACTTTGGTGTTATTACCTTTTCATAATAACTCTATTATAATGAGTTTATAAGATTTATATTAGACTTAAAATAAATTATGAAGGTGATAGTTTTAAGTTTTTAAAAAGAAAAGCAGTAATATAGAACTTGACAAAAATAATAGTCTGATTTGAGGTATGAAATCTCTCATTTAGAAGACAGATGTTACTAATGACATATTACTTTATATCAATTATTTATTTTAGTTAATTAGATTCATAAACAATATGATTTTACTACTGTGATTGAAAATTTAAAAACACTTTGTTGAAGTTAAATAATTGTTAAAAGTGTTCAGGTTTAAGGGACCCGAATTCAGATTTTCAAGCTTTTTACAGCTATGCTCTCAATCTTATGCAACTTATACACATGACCACATACATGTGGGAAAGATAAATGATCTCCAATATACATATTTTACACTGAACTAGCACTCATCAGTTGGTCCAGATCACCATTTGCCACATATATACAATCAGTACTCAGTTTATATTAAGATAGCAAATCTGCAAATTTTAATGAACAAGCTTCAACCTTCTCTTCCCTTCAACTCTTTAGCCAACTATATTATTAAAAGTCCGATGATGGAACACTCATAGTCTTTGTTGATGTCAATATTATTGTTATATTCACATTAACTTTAAGTAATTCTGACCCTACATGTATGACCTTAATATGTTCATTTAAATCATTGGATTTTCAATGATATGTATGGCTGAAATGTTGAAGAATAGAGAAGATTGAAGCTTACCCTTTAAAGTTTGAAGATTTGCTATCTTGATATAAATTGAGCTCTGATAGTATATATGTGTGGTAAATGATGATTTGGACCAACTGATGTATATTGAAGATCATTTATCTTTTTCACATGTATGTGGTCATGTGTATACATGTGGTCATGTGTATCATTGGTATAAGATGAAGTGCATAGCTGTAAGGAGCTTTAAATATTATATATACATTGTCAACCAATGTGCCAGTTACATCTATGAGAAAGATAAAGAAATCAATCAGAGTGTGGAAAGAATTGGCTATGGATTAGACCTATCATAAATGGAAGACAAGATTTAGAAAAGGTTTTTTTTTTAGTTTAAATATGTGAAAAATATTTTGAAATAAGTACAGTACATCTAAATGGTATTTTATACTTGAAATCTTTACAGTTAACTAGAAGATTTTTTAAATACAATTAAGTTTTTAATGAACTTGGTTTAGTTTTTTCTTATATATTCAAACCATCGCTATAGTTCATAGCAATTTAAGAGAAACTTATTTATTCATTTTTTTGGATAAAGATATAACCATAGTTTTATTATCTCAGACTAGAAGAAACTTATACCGACACTGTGTTATATTATTAATTTATATAAAAAATATTTTTTATAATATATTTGCTAATCAATCACTATTTTATTATCGATACTAATTTAAATAATATAAACAAATGAAATTTATAAATGTAAATTATTATCAATATTTTTAGCATTTTATTAGGTTCAGTTGTAAAGATCCATTAAAGTTTGTGATGATGATCTCACAACTGAAATGCTAAAATAAATTTTGTTAAAGTGCGACAAACAATGATAAATAACCACGAGTGGTCAAGCGTTGGTGGGTGAGTGGTCAGCACAGCTGGCTTACAAGCAGTTGTCCTGGATTCGCGGGTTCGCTTCCCGGCCGATGCTTTGGCACATGAAAAAAAAAAAATAACCACGAGTGACAAAATTCTTATAGTTGCTTTTTTGGTTAGCACTCTTAAAGTAAACATAATGTCAAACGTCATAGGTTTATAATTGTTATATTTTTATGAATTTATATTAAAATAATATCAAAGTGATTTGAATAAATAAAATTTTTGATGTTTATTATGATAAATAAAAACCTAATATAAAAACTGTTTTGGAAGAAGTATTATTATTGCCATTTATGATATATATTCAAGTTGACTTAATTTGTTAATAATATCGTAAATATCTGAATTATCATTGGGATTGATTTGTGGACAATTGATAAAATAAACATTAGATAACACACTACAGAGCTAAAGCTGTTTCAAAAACTATCTGCAAAAAAACAAATTAAAAGAAAAGAGCCTGTCCAGTGATGAAGATTTACCAATCAAATAATTAGACGTTTAGCTGGGTTAGCTGATTAACTAAATATGTATATCTGCTTGGAACCTGAAAAAAAAAAAAACCGCTCGTTGCACTCAAATTCGATTCAACTCTATGATAAGTTTTTAACAATTGCTCTATCCACAAATTCTCCTGTTGATTTATACAATATTTATTATTTATTACTGTGGAGTAGTATATTTTCTTTATAGGTAAGAGCGAAAATAATAGTAAATAACACCGAACATCTGCAGCTATGCTTGTATTTAAAATGACGTTATAAAATATTTATAAATAACATTTTTTAATTTTGCTTTTTTTAAAATGCAAACACAATCCATAAACTCTTATACATAGTATATTCTTTAGATAATTATTTGAGATTATTGAATTATAAAACAAACTTAAGTTTGGGGAAATGTTACTTTAAATGAAAAAAAAATATTTTAGACTTTTTTTTTTTAAATATACATCACATGTGTTAACTAAAAAGATAACTTTTGATTCCTTTTTTATGCCTTAAAGTAAATTCATAATGTTCACTCCATGCTTTTTTGTCATTGTAGCTATTATTACTACATAATTATTTATATAACAAATAAATATGGATGGACAACTCATTGTTAGTATTAGACATATGGTGAGTTTACTGCTTTTTAATCTCTGACTTGAAGACCAACCTTGGTCTTTCTTTTCAGTTGACTGGTAGTTTTTAACTCAAACATTAGTTAATGTTTTCCTGAAGGCAGGGCAAATGTATATATATGTGATCTTTTTTGTATATATTTATCATGATTTCTAAATTAAATTATGACCCTTATTCCCAAGATCCTGTAAAATCATCATCCAAGGCAGTAATATATGGCTAGAGATAGAGAGTACTAAGAATTTCCTGAATGTAGACCTAGATTACAATCCATGTTGCCCTTTAATTTAGATACCCACCATTGCATTTCGATTTCAAGTGAAGAAAGATTACATGAATTCAAAAAATTTCAAATTTGTGCAATTAGGAAAAAAAAAGTGAAGAATTGATTTGAAAATTGAATATGTCCATTATTACAGAAGCACAAATATTGGGAGACAAGTAGAGTAGGATTTTTTATAAATAAAAAGTAAAATAACATTGTAGAGATTTATGATATATGTGTCAAGATTACTCATTCAACTTAATGAAAAATATATAAATGTACAAAATACTTTTCATCATATCAAACATTTTCAAATTTTCATGAGAGACTTTAAAGCTGAAACTGGGAAATGATTTGAAGATAAAACTGCTATGAGTAAATTTGGTTATGATGCCAGCTGTGAAACAGAACACAAATTTGTAGAATTTGTAAAAAAAAAAAATTATATATTATGAATGTTTTTTGAGAAACTTGTAAAATGGAAATAAACATGGGAACACACAAATGAAGGTATAGCAGAATTGGATTATATTTTGACTAACAGAAAATATATATTTCAAAAGTAATGATCTTAAAAGAATCAATACCGGAAGTAATTATCGATTAGTGAACAAAACTAGAGAGATAAAAACTATTAAAAAATATAGTATTAACAATTGATATTTCTAATCTTCAGAAATACACTAAAGAATTTAACTTATAACATTCTAATCATTAGAAAATATTGACAGACTCTTCAAATTTTTAATTAAGGTCTGATAAGAAAATAACTGACACTCCATTGAAAACTTTAACCAAAGTAGCAAATACAAAAAAGAAGCAATTTTTCAGTAAATCTTCAACTGGACAAAACAATGTGTGAAGAAAAAAACAATTATGAAAATACTCAAAAATAATCCTTTAAGAAGAATCAGTATTTGGAGTTCTGTAAAATGGCATGAAAAAAGCTTGATAATCATGTAAAAAAATATAACTGTAAATTGACAAAGAAAACTATAGAAGAAAATAAGTTTCAAAAGACTCAGCATTAAAAACGATGGAACTCTTACTAAGAAAGAAAGATGACATTAGAAATGTATGGAATAATTCAATAATTATATAGTAACAAAGAATAAAAAAACAAAATAATTGCAATTACTGCATCTTTTGAATTTAAACATCACATGATCACCATTTCTTATGCTTGCTCATAACTGTTATTAAAACAGGAAAAACTCTCCATACAGTAGTGCCCTTAGCGTAAGTCAGAATAATCACATATCCAAGGCTTCTCACTAACTAAGGCCATAAGTCAGAAACTAGTCTGGGGATATTGGATGAGTAGGCTCTAGATAGGGGTTTTATGCACAAGCCTTCTGGCATCCATTGATTACTCTGGCTTGCACTGAGTGGCACTATTGTATGGAGAGTTTTGCCTGTTTTAATCTTTTGTGTTTCTGAGTATTTTAAATGAAGAAGTAAGATGTGCAGTTAAATTTATAAAGGAAAAAAAGTTCCAAGAAATAATGGAATTATTGATCTAGTAAAAGAATGGGCAAAATTATATTCTAAAATATTTACATGATAATGATGTTCCAGATATTAGAATTATGCAGAAATGCATATTGATATTTAAGAATATGATATTAAAAATTACAGATCTACTAATCCCCTATCAGTTATATACAAAATCTTTAGAAAGATAATTAAATTCAATCTAACTAAAAAAATAAGTTGAATTTGAAAGTGGTTTTAGCATAGTAAATCATATCCAAGCATTAAAAAAGTTATAGAAAGATTAATGAATATGAATTGTCATTATGCTTTGGATTTATAAATTATGAAAAGGCATTTGATTTTATCCAGACTATCCTATGATATTCTAAAAAATATATGTAATAGCAATGATTAGATTACATAATGATATTAAAAAGATTAACAATAAGGTTGCATGATGGGATGATTTCATATCTTCAAAATTTTGTAGATTGAAATTGAAAGTTAAGGGAAGAAAAATACATGGAGATTATTTAACTTGTATAAATTTTGTAGATTAGATGCTTGTTATCACGACTAGTGTTTCATATGTTTTAAGAGTAAGCAGATGAAACTGAGAAGATAGATCTAAAGATGAATCACATGCTAAAGGGACTAAAATAATGTTCAGTGATTTTATCAAAGGAAAATGAAGATTGATAATTATGAATTAAGAAAAAATAATGACTACAAATATCTTGGTTAGATTAAATAAGATAAAATTATTCATAGAATTAATCTTAGATGGAATGCTTTTGTAGAAATAATTTGTATTAAAAAGTATGCTTATGTCTTTGAAAAGGAAGATTTTTTAATAGTTATTTTTTTAAACCATTAAAATTTTTTCCAGAAGGTTGTGCACCGTAATCCCTATCCAATGCATTCCCATTCAATATTCTGATTAGTTTCAAACTTATGGCTTTCACCAATGAGGAGCTCTAAGTCTGGGATCAAAGCAACTGGATTTGGGATTTAATATACCATTCCAGCTATCAGTCAAAACTGTAAACACAATAATGACAAATATTGAGAGTGAATGCTAAAAATACAAATTTAACAAAATCATTGAAAGGAGATCTTTAACTGCTGAAATGTGTTTACTATCCTTTCAGTCCTAGTGATAACAATAGAATATTTTGATAGTGGCATGAAGATGTAATGTGCTCATTATGTTTCATGGAGTAGTATGTATCAACACTGGACTTAGGAACTTGCCTCTAAGTCTTAAAATTGAGCAAGGCTTAAGCTTTATGTTTGATATTAGGAGTGTTTGTTATGGATAGTAGTAAACCATGACCATGAGTCTCCTAGTCTCATAATTTCTCCATGAGTTAAAGCTGAATTTTACCCAATATTTTTTATATATATTCTGGGATTTAAAATGCTTGTGGTGTCTAAATGAAGAGAGCTCTTCTGTTATTCATGTTGCATTGTCTACTTATGATTTGATGTAATTTTTCTACCTAAGCAAGGATTGCAAGTTGGTGTTTATATTATTCAAATTGTTAGAAGCCAGACAAATCTCTATTTAGAAAAAACAATAATGTACATATTATTACTAATATAGTAAGAAAACAGTTAAGATAGTTCAAAAAGGATGATACCAGCTCATAAGGTTAAACAAATGAAAACAGCTGAGCATATTGAAAATCAAACAATTAAATATAAAGTTAAAATAAAATTATACAATTGAAATAAAATTGGATAATGCAAATATATGTCATGAAAAGTAATTCAAATTAATTTTACTCCTCATTGTGGGAAGGGAATATTGTAACCTTTTATAGTTAGCTGTAAATATAAATAGAAAGTCATTATAATAATGTATAGACAGGGAAAGAGAGAAAGTAGACTGAATTTCAGTAGTAATGACAGATTATGTCAGTACTCTCTTGTTTAGACATTTTTTATGTTTGAGCAAAGGAAAAAAAGGAATTATAAAATAATAACATCTTATGATTGCATTGAAAAGAAAATAAACTTGACTGAAATTTATTTATTGTAAAAGAAATTAATATTAAATGTGATTTATTTTAAAATAAATTCACATTTGTATATATATTTTCTCCATCTCCCGTTCTTGCTCTTTCTTGTTTTTAAATTTTAAAAAAATTGTTGCTTATAATGAAAGATGTAACTAAAAATTGATTTATTAAAACAGATAAGATAAATTTGAAGTAGACAGCTTGGTGTTGGGAAACATATTTTTGAAACTATATTTTGAAAGTATAGTGATGATTGGCTGTAAATTGGCTGAGATAATTGATTTAAATCAATGTATTTCGCTATCAAAGAAAATGGCAGAGACTTATTCATTCCATTCATAATGAAATAAAATGCAGAAATCTGTAAATTTTTCAATGGGAGAAGAATATTTTCAAAATCATGAGAAAATAACTATGAAATGACTGATCAAACTAAGTATTTGTGCTGCTGTAATATGAATTGTTAGTGCTTCTCTACAAATATTCATTTCTGCTTTAATATGTAGACCCACATAAAAAGAAATTTACAAAAATACAGTTCCAGTCTAAAAAGAAAAGTGCCGTCCATCATGTGTGAAAAAATGTTTTCTTGTTCAGAGAGTGAAATAATAGTTGCTGACTTCAAAATTCTACTGATGTGTAACATGTGATTAGATCATAGTAAAGAAGAAATCTATCAAGGATGATCATTCTTTCTCGGAGAGCAATCAAATTAAAGAGTTTTCTATCCTAAGGATAAATAAATACTTAACCATTTATGACCAGCCTGAAATAAAAAGAATTAAGGATAAAATAATAGACTTAATAATTTGTGACTAGCCTGAAGTAATAATAAGAATATAATTGATAATTACATCTTAGAAATAAGTATATTTAATAAGCCACCTGAGACAATGGATTAACTGATGGAAGAACTATGGAAGAATTGGATTTGGAGTGTTAAAACTAAATATTTCAGAAATTGGAAGTTTATTACAAATTAAGATGTAAACTTACATTAATAGAAACACTTTGTAAGGTTATTTCATGTATATATGTCATATATGATAAATGATACATAAGTTCATAAACTAATATTTATTTATTTAATTATAAATACAGATATGGATTATTCTTAATACTAATATATTTTACTTTACAATGAATTATATACAGTATTTGTCTGTGTATTTATGTTAAGTGGAATATTATATATGTTTTCTGGAATTTTATTTGATTATTGTTTTCATGTTTATAATAAACACATTTGATGAGGTATAGGGGAGGGGGATTTTTTAGTTTGAAGTAATGAAATAGAGTATAAGGGAAGTTATTAAAAGTTATTATGCGATATAAAAATTATATCATGTTAAATGCCTTATCATGCGTTTTATTTGTATTTTTACCATTTGTTAAAGTTCATTATTTGAGGGGAGAATGTTGACACATTGATATTATATAATTATTACTGCTTGGACTAAAGAAATGTTGAGTTTGAAACGTTGGCCTTACACTTTCTCAAATTCAATAAAATTAAATAATTAAATTATGCAATATCTTGGTTAAGTTTCTATTGTTCCAAGCTCAGTGTGGATGGAATTACAACATAATAAATGAAGATTTGAACATGGATTCCTGGCCATTCCTTGAAGAAGTAATAAGGTGTCACAGTAATGAATTTTGATGAAATGTATTAACCCAAACAAATGAAATATATACAGAGAACTCAAGTGATTTAAACTACATTCACTTTATATACAGGTAGATGGGTATACTAATAATAGATTCATATCTACTTAAACGAATGATGAAGAGCAGGAAATATTGCTGTTATTTAGCTAATATTATCAGCAATAAGCTTAAAAACTGGTGAAACTTCTCAATATGCTAATCATTAATTTTTTGATTAGTTTCAAGATAAAATCCTGTTACCAATATATAAATTTATAGAAAGCAAATGAAAGAAATAATAGATGTTTAGTCTCTGCTAATTTAATCTTAAATGATGTGATAATAAATTTTTATTGCTTAGCAAATAATGAGAATGATGTTGAAATGGGCGAATTTGATGCACCACCTTGTTAAACTTAACATTGAATTGTCTTTCTTTTCCTTTATAAATTCAATTCAAATAAAATGTCATTTACAAACATATTTATAAAAATTTTAGTTAATTAAAATATAGTATATATATAAAATTAAACTATTTGTGTACCTTATTCTGCTTTATAACAGTTGTTTGTAAGAAATTCTTTTTTAACATTCTTATTTATAAAATTATTAAAAAAAATTAATTCTATTTAGAAGGTAATAATTCATCATCACTTTGCACTGAAGTATAATAAATGCAAGGATACTTTCACTCCAGCTACAAGATAAAGACTTTGAGAAAATAAGAATGACTATCTTTTATACGAACCTAAATGCATTTATATAGGCCAATCTTAAATGACTTGGAATAAGAGCATAAATATATTAAATCATTCATTTTATATCCATTTATTAACATTTAAGAAATATTAAAATTTACTTCATGCTAATATTAGAGGATGTTAAACTGTAATAATCAATGAATTTTACTAGTGCAGTGTCATATTGGTAGCATGAAGTCAATTTTAATATTTTATAAGTGCTAATAAAATTATTTAAAAAATGTATATTTACTAAGCATGTGTGCTTGAAAAATGCAAAGGTAGGGACTTCTACAGGTCTTAACCACAAGCTTACACATTGGAAGAAAATAGGGGAACCCTTCTTTACTTCAACTAAAATGAATGATGTAATATATTCACATTCTTGTTCAAAGACACTTAAGATTGGCCTATGTTATTTTCTCAAGTCTTTATCTTTATAGTACAGAGCAAGTGAAGAGGGGTTATTATCTTCTAAACAGAACTACAATCTGACACTGTGCTAGTAAAATTCATTGGTTATTAAAAGTTTTTAAGTTTTTTACTGTTTAATTGTAACTTTTTAATTTTTAACAATTTACATTTTTTCTGCAAAATAAGCAAAACTCATCTAAAATAGCTATTATGTGTCTTTATTATTATTATTCTGTAATTTTTTTAAGCTGTGCAATTTTTAAAAAATACTAATTTGTAAAAGATAACTAACGTGGTGCTGAATTTAGCCAATGTTATTTAAAGATTAAAGTTTGTAATTAATTTTTTTTTTGATTATTTGTAAATGGTAAACTAAAATTAAATGCAAACATTTTTTCCATTTAACATTCTGCCACATATTAAAATAAAATCATATAAAGAAACTTACAAAAATATGCATTTTAAAGCATATCAGTTATTAGATAAATTGTACTTACATATCATCTAAATCATCATCATCATATTAACTATTCTTAATCCACTGCAGGATGAAAATTCCTCCAAGTTTAATTCAATTTTTCGGATTCATATCTTGTATTCATATCATTCTAGTAAACTTTCTTATCTCAGACCCTAAATTCTTTTAATGATGTTGGGGATACTTGTTAATTTTCTCACTCACATATTTCACTTTTAATTCCTTTGTATAACCACCAAAATATATTTTTCCACACTTTGTAGTTTAGTCTAAACTCTTTGTGTTGTTGTTTTTTAAATATATATCCAAGTCTTAGAACAATATGTAAGAAATAATAAAACACATCTATTAAAACACATTCTTCAAACATATGCATATTTTTATTTAAATATTATTTTATTTCTATTAAAAGTATTTTACGCAAGTTTAACTTTATGATTAATTTTTTTCCATTATGTTTTCATCTATATTAATAATATGAACAAGTTATTTGAAGTTTCTAATTAATTCATTATTATCAATTTTTATTTTTTCCTCTTCTAAAAAGCCTTGAACATTACTTTAGACTTTATAGAATTTATTTTTAATCCTACTTTATGGTTTTATGTAATAACTTTTGTAACATTTTATGAAGCTGTAAAGCACTCCCTCACATAAAATTATATCACCACCTCCTAAATCTAGCTGATTTAAATAAAATCTATTTATTTTTGTCTTATAGCTTTCTATTTTAATTCATTAAATGATTTCTGTAATATTGCGATAGTTTTGGAGGTGTGGATTCCTGTTTTGTACAATAATATCAATGTTAATCTTTTTGTATCACC
Source organism: Epiperipatus broadwayi (assembly GCA_028023455.1). Lineage (NCBI taxonomy): Eukaryota > Metazoa > Onychophora > Udeonychophora > Euonychophora > Peripatidae > Epiperipatus > Epiperipatus broadwayi. The sequence continues at coordinate 13,005,779 of JAQFVV010000001.1, forward strand.
ATGCAATTGTATTTGATAAATTTAAAATTTAAGATTATTTTGGGTTTATATCTTGATGTTTCATAGCTTTAATCACATGCCAATAAATGCTTATAGAATGTCTAAATCCAAAACAAATGGTAATTCATACTCATTAGTTTTTCCTATAAGTTCTTTTGATATTTATATTTAATCTATTGCATTCAAACTAATTTTTAAATTCAGCACATTTCTTTTGCAGCTTTGAGTCCAAGGTTTTCTGTGAAAAACTTGTAATGAACTTAGTAAAAATCTTGTATCGAACTGACAAAAACTGATAGGTGTTTATAATATTTAATTGTTTTGTTTGCATTCTTCAAATTATCTGCTACATCTTCATTATATAGAAATATGTGACTTTGCAGATCTCTATGTCCCCCCTGCTTCTTTTAAGATGATAAATTCCATTACTTCTTAGAGATTTTTTTGTTTTTTCATATACATGTAATTGCTTGTATTACTTTTCATTTAAAATAGTTGGCATTTCAAAAGATAATAGTTATTTTGTTTTCTTATTCTATATTGCAATATAGTTCTTAGTAGAATTCTTTCATTTATAGTTTTAAAACTTCTGCCTTTTATAGCTTTTTTATTATATATTTTTTGTATATCATTACTAATTCTTTTTTAATAATAATCAGAAAATAATAAATCCTTTACAACAGCTATATAAATATCAACATTTTTTATACATTAAAAGCCTTTTGTACTATTTTACAAAATGTCAGCTGTTCAGTTTTTCTTAATCGATCATTTAAATAGTTTTTCTCAGTTGAAAATTCACTAGGGAATTGCTGATTGTTTGTACTAGTTATCTGTGAAGGCATTTTTAGTTTAGTAGATTAGCTTCTTATTTATTAATGCAGCAATATGAAAGGTGGACTCTAGAAATCAAACTTTCACTGATTTTTAACAAGGGAAAAACAATAATAATAAAAATAATTTTATTTTGGACAAAGAATGGAACTATTGTTCTCAGCCAGATCTTGAAAATCTAATTGAAAGATTTATTTATTTATCTTACTATATGAGTTAGACAGTGATAGAATGATGGACTCCAGACCTAAAGATCTCTAAATATGGACACAAAAAGAAATTAACTGTGCAATTAATTAAAAATATTTGTTTTTGTTTAATTTATAACATCATAATACAAGTTTATAAAATGGATTCCAATTAGTATTTTATGCCTTCTGGATTTATATCGGCAATTTTTATGGTAAACATATTTGTCATTTAAACAGCACTTAATGTAAATAGTATCACCTTTGTTCCCAATGGTCTGAAAAAAAATTTGATTCAGAATCATTTGGAAAGAACACATGTTTATCAGTTGGACAAAAGCAAATCTAACTTTTTTTACCAGTGCATATCTCACTTTTAAACTCAAATAAATTAGAATGCATAGATCTTTGATAGTGATTATAAAACGTTATCAAAATGTAAGATAATTTTTTTTATAAATACTATATAATTCATATTAAAAAAATGCAAATTTTTATAAAAAGAAATGGAAGAAACATTTTTAATGACATCTATCTATAAATTATGAACAATTTTTGTTAATTAATTAATAAAGATTATAAAATTGTAATTCTTTCTGAATTCTGAATACCCTTTTACATTACTATGCAGCTGTTTGTATGGCTGTAATATACTTTTTTACAGCTACTTCTAGCATTTATTTGCCAGTTTTGTGTTTATTTTATGGCAAAAACTAAAACTAAGATAATATTGATTTATTAATTTTTTTTTAAATCATAAGATATTAGTATTAAACAGATAAAATATACAAAAGAGCGGATGCCTCACTCAAGTGTCACTGATTGGTAATTTTTTTTCTTTCCACCTGGGAATTCTCAAGCATACTTACTTTTTAGCTAGATTCCAAAACTAAAACATTTTTTTATTTCCATAGTTTATTTACATATTTATGATTATTATTGCAGAATGTTTAATTAAATATTTATTATTTTAGAAGAATAATGTAATTATATTCAAATTTTATTCAAAAATATTTACTTTTAAAAGAAGACAAGTTAAAAAAAAATTAATAACTTTCAGCCATTTGTAAACACTTTCAAGCATATTCATTCTTTTTTGTTAGATTTCAAAAGCATATACTTTCCATAGTTTGTTTATATATTTAGTATTATTTTAGCAGAATGTTTGTGTATTATTTATTTTTTAAAATAATAATATTATTCAATTTAGATTTTATTCAAAAATATTTATTTTTAGAAGAAGACAAGTCAAGAGAAATCAATAACATACAACCACAATTTATAATTGGCTGAAAATTAATTAGTATTATAAAACATTTTTGAATGTTGCAGAGTTCCAAAATTCTTTATTTATAATAGTATTATGAAAAAGAAAACAATGATAATCATTTATTTAATTGCATTTCATATTGTTGACCTTTGATCTTTTAAATTGCAGAATGGATTACTTAAGAGTAATATTCATTTTTCATTAATTTATTTACAGAAATCATTGTAGTGAAAAATGTATTAACTTTTAAAAAAACTATAAATGTGTTTTAAATGCTTTAAAAAATTATAAAATAAATAAGCAATATATAAATATATTATTTTTAATAATAGCATGTGTGAATGCAAAAAAAAGAAATTAAATTGGACAATTTTTTTTATTCACAAATTTGCATACTAAATTGAATATATGTAAATAGCAAATTATAATTTGCATTTAAATTTAATTTTATTTTGACTAAAAAAAAATATAGTAGTAATCCATTCTCATCATTTCACCCTCAAACCTTGTATCTACAAAAACAGGTTATCAATGGATATGAAATGAGAATACTCATCAACTACTTATGCTAAAATAGATTATTCTTAAATAGAATAATAAAATGGGTTATTGTTTTTAATGGAAATATTAAATATTAGGATAACTTTTTCACTATCAACTCCTATTAGATTTATTTTGATAGCCTCTAGTGGCCATTTGATTATATTTGCAACATTTTATTTAAACAATTAGACTATTATTTTAAATTATATTTCAACCAGATGCACCAGGCCTTGAAAAAGTATGTGTTTTTTTAATTGGTTGCTTTAACAATTTATTTTAAAAATTTAATGTAAATTAATAAAAGACTTTAAATGTGAGAATTATATGTTGGTCTTAAAGACTGTCATTACAGCGGAATACAAAAACTCCAAGTTTCAACCAATTGTTTTTGTAATAACTGATTGTTATAACAATTTTTTTAAAGATTTAATATTAATTAAACTAAACATTTTAATATTACATAAACAAATTTCCAAATTTTAATAAAGTTAAATTAAAATTTATATTTTTAAATATACTTGTTATATTTAACAATGTTAAAGTGCAAATATATATTTACTGAAATGCCTCTGAATAAAAAAATTATTTTTTTTCTTTTTGATAGCATCAATAGTTTTTTTGGCTTTATTAATAGTTATTGTTTATTAATATCAGAATACAAAAACATTGGCCATTTTTGTAATATTTTTTTTATTATATATAATATTTGTAAATTTTTTATAATTGATTGCTTTAACAATTTTTTTTAAGATTTAATCAAATAAATTAAAAAACAACAACACAGACTTTTATTTTAAAAATAGCCAATTATTTTCAAAATATATACAATCTGCCCACAAACTTCTTTCTAAATCTTGATTTATTATAATATGAACTATTGTAATTATACAACAATGTTAATTGAAAAAAAGGGCATATGGTTGATTTAATTAAATAATTATAGGGACTTTTTAAGAAATGAATGTAATGAAAAGTTAAGATTGTTTTGTTAAAAGAAGGTTAAGGTAAGAGGTATTTAGTATTTTGTTATATGTATTATGGAAATTTGTATTTATTGTTTTGTATGTATTTTTAGTTGTTCCTTGATAAAGACTGTAAAATAATGTAATCAAAATATTGGAGTATATTATTGTATAATTATAATAGTTCATATTATAATAAATCAAGGTTTATAAAAAAGTTTGTGGGTGGATTTTATATATTTAATGTAAATATGTTTTTTATTCAACATTGCTAAATATGTCATTGATATGAACTATATTAGGAGTTTGACAGATCATGAAACCATAGAATGCCTTAAAGTCAGATTATGAATTGGCATTTGTGGTTATTTCTGCAGCTGGATGGGAATCTTTACTGTGAAATATACACTATATTTCTGTAGTTAAGAGCACTTGTATTGATTTTTCCCTCAGAATTTTTTATTTAATGGTGGAATTACTTCCTTTCATAAATGCAGTGGTTGTGAAATAGACAAACATTCATATATTCACCAATCAGACCTCAGAGAAGATATGAATTTTATATATAAGATAATTTTCATTTATTATAAATATTCATTTACCAATGAAAAACATTCTAAAAGATAATATTTCAATCTTACAGATATAAAAAAAGCAATACATTAAAATACATAATATGATGTTTGTTATATTGCTGATTTAAAAAATATTGAATTAAATATTTGTTATTGAATTCAATTTTTAAAATCTTAATGAATTATTGTTAAGACATCATAAAGCAATGAAATTCTGTTTTAAAATTTAAAATTACACTTACAATAATTAAAATATTACAAAAAAATAACTGCTCCAGTGTTTACAAAAGCATTTCTTTTTCAATGAATCTTTAATTCACTTTACTGTAATTATTATTTCACTTAATTTGTCTTATGAAAAATAAAGCTTTTCAAATAAAATCTTACTGTAATCATGTGTGTTTTTGGTTTAAAATAACTATTTTATAAATATGTTGCAAAAATAAATATAGAAAATATACAACTTATCTTTTCAAATCAACTTAAAATAAAAACACTTGCAACTACTATTCTCTTAAAGCACGAAAATAAAGAATCTACCAATCGGCTGCAGCTAATTTTTATTAGGTTTTCTGTGTGATACTGATATCTTCAGATTTTCTCAAATAATAAATCAATATAAATTTTATCTTGTTTCTGCCATTAAATGAATTCAAAACCAAAAAAATAAGGCTATAGATAGCCACAAGAGAATGAAGGTATGCTGAAGATGACCACAGATCCATTGGTAAAGTTACATTAAGGAGTATCATGCTAGTTTTTTTATGTATATAATAAGCAATAAAAAATTAACATGATATTATTTTAAACTTATTTTACTAATTATAATAAAAACAATTACAATGTGATGTACTAATTTGTAAATAATTTATTTAATTATTATTTCTTTTATATTTGAAATTTCTACACATTTCTATGTAGGATGAAAAATAAAATAGCCTTAACAGTTCACTGCAGGACGAAGATATTTCCAAACCTTTCTCATAAAGGAGCTGCAAATGAGATCACTTTTTGCTATGCTCAGCAATTGTTGCATGGTAAGATTTTGAACAGTTTTTTATCCTTTTACTATCAAGCTAAGAATAGTTAGATCTTCATTTAATAACCATTATTCAATGATTATCTGGAAACTATGCCTTGACAACCTGAGAAAAGAATACTAAACTTGACTGGAAATTTAAAAAAATCATGTTTACCTGACCTGAGTTTAAATTCTGTTTATTGAATGTATATATCAATTTTTATTAGTCATTCTTGTTGAATAAATTATCATATATTTTATTTAAAAAATAAATAATGTTATTTTACGCATTAGTAACAATGCATTCCATATTTTATCCACTCTATAAATGACTTAAGTTCATCTCCATGTAGATTTATGTATAATTAAAGATGCCCATGGAGATATTAACAGTTGTTTGTTATTATCACAAATGATTGTGTGATTATATATGTGTGTGTATATATAATTCTTAGTCCACCACAGAATTTAATAATATGAATAAAGATATCTGAAAAAGGTATTTCTCCAAAAATGCATTTCTGACTGAATCAATACTCTTCATTTGGTCCAGATCACAGTCTCGAACACATTTTCATGATCTTTGAACAATATTTATCAATATGGAATTATTGCATTTTAGACTACAGGTACCAAATTTTTTATATTCACATTTATAGTAACATCCCTTTTAGAAAAATACTATAATGATTATTATTAATCTCTTATCAAACTAGAGATTATTGTATCACTTTTATCCCAGATACATACTTTAAACATTAATTAAAAATCAATATGTGAGTATGAAGAATTTTGCCATTCCGGGATTATTTATCTTTTTCAGATGTATTTATTCATGTGAATAAAGTATGTGTTGAGGAAGAGAAATTATAGTACATTTAAGATATTATACATGGGAAAAAGCGAATAGAGATAGATATTTACTCTATGTGGCTGTGTTTAATAATAATTAATATATTGATTTTTAATTATAATTTAATGTGTGTATCTAAGCTAAAAATTATATGATAATTTCAAACCTTATAAATAAATAATAATAATGATTAAAATATTTACCAAAATAGAATATTGTTATAGATATGAGAACAGAAAAATTTGGCATTTTAAAATTAAAGAGTAGCATAGACTATTATATCTATAAATTACTGTAAATAAATTTAAATTTGTTTTTGTAGAATATTTAGTAATTTGCAATGAAAAACTTTGACTTAACAATATTTTCTAACAATATAATTGTGTGTATATATATACAAATTATGGCACATTGGAAATCATATAATATTAATGTTGTTGAACTTTAATGAAATTAGGACATATATATATTTAATTTTAAGTGTAAATGCTAAGATTAATTTCATTCATTATGTTTCTATTTGTATTAATTTTTTTTTGACCTTCCCCCTCTGAAAAGCTATTGTTCATTACTTTAATTATAATATTAAAATTTTTATTCTGCCTTTTAGCTTTCATTTTATAGTAAGAATTTAAATTGAATTTTTTTTCCAAAGTATATATATATAGTAAAATATAATCCAAGATATGTGTAAATAAAAGAAGTGAAAAATATAATTACAATTTGTAATTTAGTAATAAAGTTTCCCAATAGATGACTCTTCTCAACAATAAGACCGATAGCAGAACTTTGACATTTTATGTTGGAAAAACTATATAAAAGTATTTCATATCGTCAATAAAAAATGTGAAAGTTTTAATTAACATTTATTATTATTGGTTTTACAATGTTTTAAAAAGCAACATTTAAAAAGTAAAACATTAAATTTTTAAATTCTCTACATATTTAAATACAACATTATTTTTTTTACTAATTTATAATAAAAAAAAAAAAATCCAAATAATTGTTTGCTCTCTATATACATTAAATGTATAAGTAACGTACAATTGTCAAGCGTTGGAGGCCTAATGGTTAGCATAGCTGCCTTCCAAGCAGCTGGCACGGATTCGCTTCCCGCTCAACGCATTTGGCATATGAAAAAAAAAAAAAGTACAATAAATTCATCATCAATATAAATTTGAGCATAGAAAAAACAATACTGTATGTGTAATGCATAGAGAAAAGGTGTTATGTTAGCTTTTTCCTAATAATTTATTAATTAAAGTTATGAAAGAATTACTCTGAGATTCCCTTTTACGAAAAAAACTTGATGTTTTTATGTTTTTTTAAGTTGTATTTGTCAGATATTTATCATCATCATCAACCATTATCAATCCACTGCAGGATGAAGATCTCTCCAAGTTCAATCCATCTTCTCCGATCTTTAGCTTCTCTTCTCCACATCATCCCTGCACACTTTCTTATTTTATCCATCCATCTCACATGTGGTCTCTTTCTGGGTCGTTTACAATCTATTGGAATCCACTTTAAGATTTCAACTGTCCATCTATTATCATCTCTTCTAGCAATATGTCCAGCCCAACTCTACTTCAGTCTTTTAATTTTTTCAATTTGGTCAGTAACACCTGTTTGTTCTAATTACCCATATATTACGTTTTCGATCTCTTCTTGTTACTCCCAACGTGCATTCTGATATACTTCTTTAAGTGGTCTGAAGTCTCTACATTTCTCTTTTATTAAGTGTCTAAGTCTCAGATCCATAAGTAAGAATTGGTAAAACATACTTATTAAAACCTTTCTTTTCAAACACATAGGCATAATAATGAACATTGCTTAAAGGATTTTAAATTTAAAAAATAAATGAATTCATTATTTATATTTACATGCTTTTATATAAAATTTGCATTGGACATATGGCAGAATTTAAAATAAGGATAGCTATATTCTCTTATCACAATTTTGGAAATAAATGCTGAAATAAAAATGACTGAATTATAGTCAATTTACTGCCAATTTTGCATTATCATTTGTTTTGAAAATAACATTTACAAAATTTTTACTTTTATATTTGTAGATAGTTAAAAATGAGTAAAGAATATTTCAAGTTTTTTATAAGCGCCTTTTAATTCGACAAAATTTTTCTTTCTTAGATTACACGTCCTGCTGTTTACTAATGTTATGATTCTGACTTCATCACTGCAAATGCGCTCAGCTAGGGCAAATTTTCTATAATCATTACGAAATAATCTTTTATTAAACCAATGATCAAAACTCTAGTATATGTATATTATAAATGCCTTTGTAAATATTAGTTTGCACATATGTTTTCTAATACATAAAAGTAAAGATTAAAGTAAGCAGATATGAAATGATTCATTATCATGGTTGTGTGTTGATATTTATTTTGAGGATAAATATTTAACTTAAGATTACAATTTTTTTTTGCTTCTAGACTTTGCACATGTAAGTAGAAGTTCTGAAGAAGATTGCTGGACAATCAAAATTGTCAATAGTGAGTTGTAAAAAAGTAATAAAGAACATGAATGATATTAATAACATATTAACTGATCTGATTTTTTAACAATTAAATTTTTCATAATTAACTTTTTCTATGTAAATTGTAGTCATACATATACTTATTATCTTATTATAATGTAGAAGTGAGCAGACATTAGAAGATTAATGACTTTGCTTTTTTAGTTTTCATTTTGAGACTAAACATTTTGCTTAGAATTGCTTATATCTTTGCTTCTACACAGCTGAGAAACAATAGACATTACTAGCTTAGGATAAATATGTTTTGGCTTAATTTTTAAATAATTCTACTTTCACATACATTAAAGTATTATGAAAATTATAGTATTTGTTTATAATTTTGCTATTTTATGATGGTTGTTGTAAAGATGTCTGAATAAAAGATATTTTCATGTTTGTGAAATTTGAACTAATAATATCTAGACCAGCATTAGTAACATAAATGGAATTTCCAACATCTTTTGATAAGGTCAAAAATACATTTTTGACAATTAAACCCACAAATAATAGCAATCAAGACATTCCCCAAATGGAAGATGGCTCTCAAATTGTAAAAGAAAAAAAAATTATTGGGAATAATTTGAATTTTTTTCTCACTGTAACATTAAATTTAATAAGAACTCAAAAATTTAATAAATTATTATCAGCTATTAATTTTGATAAAAGTTTTTCTTATTAAAGTTTTCTGATAATGAAAGATCAAATACAATTACTAAACTCAATAATCCATTCTTTTGGTTTAAGAGGCAAAAATGTCCAATTGTCAAATATCTTTATCCTGATTATATGAATTAACATAGACAGATCTTTCACACTACATTGAATTAGATTTTAGTATACTGTACTGTCTATAGAATCTTTACAAATTGTAAATAATTTAATGTTTTATTAGGGTTTCCTCTTAATTAATGATATTGTGTTGATGTATTATTTAAATTATGGTAAATAAATGTATTTGCATATATAAAAATCAAATTTAATTCACTTGAAAAATAAATTCAGTTAAGTATAATGTATTTTTATCAATAGACACTGATCATGAATAAACTTTATTTATATATTTAATTTAAGATTTTTTTATACTATTAAAAAAAGACAATTTGCAGCAGTATAAATACTGTACTATTAGAACATTTTAATGATATTATCCTTAATTGTTTAGGAAATCATGTGACATTTGAACATATTTAGAGACAGGTTGAATAGTTTTAATTACTTAACTCAATTTCTCTATATAATTTATCACGGTGGTAGGGTTGTTGAAGCTGAACTGAGGGTTTCAAAATTGATTCTTTATGAGTAACTTAATTTAAAAAAAAATGACTCAAATTAACTGGAACAGTTAATTACTCAATATATCATTAGGATGCTTGAATATCATGTGACTTCCCAAAAAATTTATTTTACTATTACTACACTTAATTAAATAGAAATTTGTTTTTATTTGCATTATTCACCAGGCATTTTAGGTCAAATATTATATTAAGATGATTAAATTAATATCATATAAATCTAATCTAAATAAATTCTATGTGATATACAATTATCATGTATAAATAAATACTTATAAAATAATCATATACTACTATTTTTATTTTATTTTTAATTTAAGTGATTTTAGTCTTATGTGACTTTATGCACTACTTCATACACTGTAGATAATGATCCCATAAGGATTGACAAAAACTTTGGCAAGTAAATGTTTATCATTGGATAATATATATAAATAAATAACCACTGGAAACAATAGGTGAATTACCATATTTTTCTCAGTGGTTTGTTTGTTTTTTTCTAAAGGAAACTGGGATCAAATGGCTTTTTATGTGCTCAACAAGATAAATCATTTTAAAATGTGAAGTGAAATGTGCTAAGATAGATTTCTTTCAGTATCAAATATGACTAATCAGTTTATAAAATGAATTATCTTCCATACTCATATGATGGAATTCACTAACTAAGACTGGATTTTTTTTAATTTTTTTCAACTGCAGTTAATGTATAAGAATTGAAAACAGTAAAGTGTGTCACTCCCTTTCTACTATGGTGAGCTAAGACTGTTCCAATGCTGATTAGCAAAGTATCACGTTAGGATTAATTCCATATTTCAATTATAACGAGTTTGTCTGTTTGCATTACTTATTAAATTTTTAGCTTATCAAAAAATTGAATTTATTGAACACCCATTCAGCCCCTTAGTTTAGCAATCAATATAGTAGATTAGCATATTGAAGCAATGGATCTGAAGTCCAATCCATGCTTCACAGCTTCCTATAAACTTAATTAGTATTGTAGAGCCTGAATTAAGTCTATAGTCCAATACCAGCAGGGTTTTGCATTAAAGCTAAAATTAATTATGTTTATTAAATTTGTATTTGCATTTAACTATTTCATTTTAAATAAATTCCATTTCAAGATTAAATTTCTGTTAATAAAAATTACTTGTAAAACCTATTAGTCAAACATATATACAGAAACAGAATCAGAATTAAAACCAATTCTTTTTTTATGTTGCACTTCAAGTATACAATAGTCAAATATGTTTAAAAATACATATATACAAGCAACAAAGATTACAAATTATAAAATTATTATATAAAAGCCTTTTTCGGCAAATTATGTTTTTTTGCCCTTTTCAATATGTCTCCACGATTTAAAGCACATACAGCGACATCTATATCAATACATGAGAGAAGATAGATAAACAAATGGATATTTGACATGATCTATTATGTGATTTTTTCCCCCTCAATTCTACTACAAAATTACTCTGTTATATATATTGAATGGATATATATCCACATATATTAATTAATTAACTATCCATTCTTTATCCATTAACCACTTATTATTTAACTTAATGGATGTTTTGTATATATTCATACAGTTGTTTTTATTATACATGATGTAGTTTGTTTCATATATTTTACGTCTATTAACATTTTTAATATAATCAAGAACACTTATATTATCAATACAATTTATTTTATGTCCATACTGCAAATAATGAACATATAATGCAGATCTATCATCTTTCCTAGCAATAGCATCATTGTGTTCTTTAGCTCTTTCTCCCAATTGCTTTGACGTCTGGCCATAGTAAATCATATTACAAAAATTACATCTAATTTTATAAACCATTCCTCTCTTATATTTTATATCATCTTTCATTCTACAATTAGTTATCAATTTATCCAAATTTTTGCTATTAGCCCATCCCACGTTAATGTTTTTATCTATATAATTTTTACTTTTTTTATTTAATATATTATATACACTAGGCAAATATGAAATTTTTATCCACTTCTTTTGTTTATTAGTCCTACATCTATTATTATCCGTGCTATTTACTCCATGTTGTGAAAATATATTGTCAATACTATGCGCTGCATATCCATATCCCATATATGTTTGTTTAAATTTATCCTTCTGTAACATAGCAATATTTCTATCTGTATTAAATCTATCGTTCTTATATTTAAAATTCTTAATTACACTCATCTTTTGTATCCATGGTTGTTTTGAATCAATTGATATAATTTTCCTTAATTTATAATCTTTAATAAAATGCTTAATTATAATATCATTATTTTGATTTAAAATAATTTCAATATCTAAATACCTTATTTCATTATCAATTTCTTTCATAGTAAACCTAATATTATCAACATTATTATTAAATTGTTTATATAATTTATATATTGCCCTCTTATTACCAATTATCAAACTATCATCTACGTATCTAAAATAATGTAGTACTTCTTTTTTAATTATACTGCCTTTTATAATATTGATTTCCATGTCATTAATGAACATAGATGCCATAAGCCCACTAATTGCGCATCCCATTACCCATCCCTTATTTATACTCCAATATTCATTATTATATTTAAAATATAAACTATTATTTATTAGGTTCAATGCTTCATTTATAATACTAATTATGCTATTATCATTGATATATAGAGATAAAGCCTTTATGATGATACTAATGCTTTTAATTCTAGGGATACTAGGGTACATCGATTCTATGTCCATCACAAAGATACTGTGGTTTCTATTTATATTCATCATATTTAATTTATCAATAATAGCCTCTGTATTTTTTATACAATATTGTCCATAACCAATAATATCAGCTATCCATTTGTTTAAATATTTACAAAATTTATGTAAAATGAAATTGCTAAAATTAAATAATAATCTTAAAGGGAGAAAGAGCTAAAGAACACAATGATGCTATTGCTAGGAAAGATGATAGATCTGCATTATATGTTCATTATTTGCAGTATGGACATAAAATAAATTGTATTGATAATATAAGGGTTCTTGATTATATTAAAAATGTTAATAGACGTAAAATATATGAAACAAACTACATCATGTATAATAAAAACAACTGTATGAATATATACAAAACATCCATTAAGTTAAATAATAAGTGGTTAATGGATAAAGAATGGATAGTTAATTAATTAATATATGTGGATATATATCCATTCAATATATATAACAGAGTAATTTTGTAGTAGAATTGAGGGGGAAAAAAATCACATAATAGATCATGTCAAATATCCATTTGTTTATCTATCTTCTCTCATGTATTGATATAGATGTCGCTGTATGTGCTTTAAATCGTGGAGACATATTGAAAAGGGCAAAAAAACATAATTTGCCGAAAAAGGCTTTTATATAATAATTTTATAATTTGTAATCTTTGTTGCTTGTATATATGTATTTTTAAACATATTTGACTATTGTATACTTGAAGTGCAACATAAAAAAAGAATTGGTTTTAATTCTGATTCTGTTTCTGTATAGTAATTTCGATATTATTTATAACGTTACTTTTGAATTAATACTGCGGTTGTTTGGGATATGGAGCATTTATGGAAATATATGAGAGATAATTTGGATACGATTGATTTGATTAAGGTAAAGAAATTAACTAAATTATGTTTACATATGGAAAAAATAAAAGGTCAATTATCATATTTAAATAATTGTAAATTACATAAGATTATGCCTAAAGCATGTATAATTAACGTTAGAAGGAATAAGAAGATCTCAAATAATAATAGATTAATATATAAATTGGAGAATTATTTGTTGCAGATTTTTATAAATGAAAAATACTACATTTTTAAAAGAAGTTTGGATAGATTTAGAAGCTTAAATAAAATTATAAAACCAATATTAAAAAGGATAAATGTCTGGGATAATTTCAAAGCTTTCTTAAATAATTATCGTAATAAATGGTATTATAAAATACACCTTAAATATACTAAAAAATGGGAATGGCTGATTAATAAATTTTTCACTAATAGATCATGCAGATATGATCATATTCAGCAATCTTATAAATCTATGGAATATAAAAAACATGTTTCAGACAATTTTGTAAATTTAACGGACTATAAATTTTCACGTGAACAAAGTAATTTACTGAGTAAAAATCCATCATTTATCCCATTTATAGACAAAGATATAAAGAAGAGGATTATAACAGACATTGAATTGGCACATATTTCATATGGGGAGAAAAAGAAATTACATTGTGTTTTAAATAGACATTTATACGAACTTAATATTTCTAATAGGGATTATAACTACAGAAAAATAATAAACGAAATTAGATATATATGTAATGGCTCTGGGATTGTAATAAGTAAAGAAGATAAAGGTTGTCGTTTTGTTGTAATGTACGCTAAGGACTATAATGATAGAATAGATAGTGTAATAAAAAATGAGGGGTATAGTAGATTATCTAAAGATCCTACAAATAATATAAAAAATAAATATGTAAAATTGTTAAAAAAGATGAAGCTTAATAACATTATAAGTGATAATCAATATTATTCTTTATATCCTAATTCATATGAGAACCCATATATATTTTGTAAGGTAAAAACGCATAAGGAAGATAACCCTTTAAGATTATTATTTAATTTTAGCAATTTCATTTTACATAAATTTTGTAAATATTTAAACAAATGGATAGCTGATATTATTGGTTATGGACAATATTGTATAAAAAATACAGAGGCTATTATTGATAAATTAAATATGATGAATATAAATAGAAACCACAGTATCTTTGTGATGGACATAGAATCGATGTACCCTAGTATCCCTAGAATTAAAAGCATTAGTATCGTCATAAAGGCTTTATCTCTATATATCAATGATAATAGCATAATTAGTATTATAAATGAAGCATTGAACCTAATAAATAATAGTTTATATTTTAAATATAATAATGAATATTGGAGTATAAATAAGGGATGGGTAATGGGATGCGCAATTAGTGGGCTTATGGCATCTATGTTCATTAATGACATGGAAATCAATATTATAAAAGGCAGTATAATTAAAAAAGAAGTACTACATTATTTTAGATACGTAGATGATAGTTTGATAATTGGTAATAAGAGGGCAATATATAAATTATATAAACAATTTAATAATAATGTTGATAATATTAGGTTTACTATGAAAGAAATTGATAATGAAATAAGGTATTTAGATATTGAAATTATTTTAAATCAAAATAATGATATTATAATTAAGCATTTTATTAAAGATTATAAATTAAGGAAAATTATATCAATTGATTCAAAACAACCATGGATACAAAAGATGAGTGTAATTAAGAATTTTAAATATAAGAACGATAGATTTAATACAGATAGAAATATTGCTATGTTACAGAAGGATAAATTTAAACAAACATATATGGGATATGGATATGCAGCGCATAGTATTGACAATATATTTTCACAACATGGAGTAAATAGCACGAATAATAATAGATGTAGGACTAATAAACAAAAGAAGTGGATAAAAATTTCATATTTGCCTAGTGTATATAATATATTAAATAAAAAAAGTAAAAATTATATAGATAAAAACATTAACGTGGGATGGGCTAATAGCAAAAATTTGGATAAATTGATAACTAATTGTAGAATGAAAGATGATATAAAATATAAGAGAGGAATGGTTTATAAAATTAGATGTAATTTTTGTAATATGATTTACTATGGCCAGACGTCAAAGCAATTGGGAGAAAGAGCTAAAGAACACAATGATGCTATTGCTAGGAAAGATGATAGATCTGCATTATATGTTCATTATTTGCAGTATGGACATAAAATAAATTGTATTGATAATATAAGTGTTCTTGATTATATTAAAAATGTTAATAGACGTAAAATATATGAAACAAACTACATCATGTATAATAAAAACAACTGTATGAATATATACAAAACATCCATTAAGTTAAATAATAAGTGGTTAATGGATAAAGAATGGATAGTTAATTAATTAATATATGTGGATATATATCCATTCAATATATATAACAGAGTAATTTTGTAGTAGAATTGAGGGGGGAAAAATCACATAATAGATCATGTCAAATATCCATTTGTTTATCTATCTTCTCTCATGTATTGATATAGATGTCGCTGTATGTGCTTTAAATCGTGGAGACATATTGAAAAGGGCAAAAAAACACAATTTGCCGAAAAAGGCTTTTATATAATAATTTTATAATTTGTAATCTTTGTTGCTTATATATATGTATTTTAAAACATATTTGACTATTATCAAACATATATATACATCAAGCATATATATATATGAGTTAAAAAGAAATAATATATTTTTCTTTTTAAAATCTTGTTAAAATATGGCGTATGATTTTTATTTTGAGATAAGCCCACCAACATTTTCTAAAAGAATGTATGTTTGTAATTAGTTGTCCCATTCAAGGCAAATTAAAGATGGCCTTCTCTTTCTTTTTTAATTAATAAAATTCAAAGTTTAAAGAAAGAAATTTAGAATAAAAAAGTAAAAGTTATTTTTAGAAAATGTTACCTTGAAACAAAGAAGTATGGGGGGGGGGGGCTTATCAAGATCTAAGATCATAGGCAAAACAATAGAAGGTAGCTTACAAAAAGGTATAAATAAGAATGAGAACAAAAGATTTGGCATTCATTTTTTTCTTTTGGAGATGGAATTCAGATTTTGCTTTTGCTTGCTGAGATTTCTCTGTAGAGAATTCATTCAGATTTTTCCTGTGCTTTGAACCTCCCAGATTTTGCTTCTCATTTCCATTTTGCTCAAAAAAGTTATTCACCTGTTGTCTTCGAAATCATGGAGAAGTTTGAACATGCTACAAGCTAAAAGTCATATGAATTTGATGGATTCTACCATGCTAGGTGGTTAGGCATAAGCTTTGCCTGCTGCTGAGGTCTTAAATACCATCAAAATGCCATAGTATCCACCCAATAGTAATCTGAACTCTGTGCCATGTCTGTAGGACTTTTCATAAAAGAATGCTACATATTTCCACTTTCCTTGTCTGGGCAAATACCTATCTATGGACAGATCAAGCCACACTCGTTGAGGAAACATGACCAAGGAACCAGGATGATAATTGTATCTCTCCTCCATTGAACTATTTACTTTCTACCCTTTTTTGTTCATACCTTTCTTAATTGCTTCATTGAATTATATTTCTGAAGTATTGTATTTAATTATATTCGTTATGTAACCATTTTTATTAGACTAGTCTTAGAGATATATATATTGCGTGATCATCTATCTATATATTTAACCCTTTTTCCTTTGCTATTCTTCATTACTAACATGTATAAATATTTTGTATTCCATTGCGGTTAAGTTTAAAAGTTAATTTTTCATTTAAAATATCTTCCTAATTCCAATTATGTTTGTAAAATAACTACGAGTAAGTTTCCTTTGTTTGCCAACTTGATCTCCTCGATAACGCCTTTTTTGTCCGCCATTAGTCTCATTACGTATATCTGATTTAGCTATATACGTCTTAAATAATTGTAAACAGTTTTTAGTGCAAAGCAATTAGAAATGCTTTGCGAAAGATTTTTTTTTATTGTACTTTATTGAGGAGATTCGAGTTGACAATTTTATTAAGATTGGAAAGAAAAGACTTAGACTGCAAAAATATTATATCGTTTAATCTGTTTTTATTGTCTAATTAGTTTTTCATTAATTCAGGGGAATAGCAGAGGCCCATTAAGTCATTATTAATATTATAAAGTCATTAATTAAATATCTTATTTAACTAAAAAGCTTCAGTTTTCTAATTTTATTTTAATGCTTTATTTTACTTTTCCAATGATCCAGATACGCAAAACACATTTTTTCATAGTACTTTTATGCATATTTAACTATTTAGCTCCATAGGTGTTCCCATCCAAGTATCTACCCTGATGCTAAGCTTGGCCGGATGAAAAGTAATTTATGCGTGTCTCAGATAATGTTGTTGGTTCATAGTCAGCATCGAGAATAGGCGAATAGGGCAGAGGTCATAGTATTCTTGATTTAATATCTCATGTATGGGTGACCTCGAGGTACTTTCACCTAGTATTCGAACTGGGTTAAACCAACATACATCATCTGACTGTCACAATATCATATTTTGTGCAGAATGAAACGTTTATAATAAATGATAAGTCCAAGAAATCCTGGGAGCACCTCTTTGTTAGTGAGGGTTGATGTGTTTAAAATAGCTTTTATGTTGTCATTGGTAGAAAAAAATACTTTATACAATAAACAAGAAATTTTATTTTCTCAACTTCAAATACCCATTTATTGAAATTTATTTTAATTCCTGCTTTCTGGTGGACCCAAAAGTTGTTCCTTAATTCAAGCCATTAGCAGGAAGTTATCAAAATATGAAATGAACTCAGGAATTTTAACCACTAATTGATCAACTTCTGAAATATGATTGAAGCAACCAAAATACCAAATGGCAATTGATTAACTTTATACAGTCATTTGTGAATTGTAATTGTTAGTATTCTAAAAACTTTGTACTGGCATTTGAAGATAAGCATGTTAAATGTCTATTTTGAAAATATTTTTCTCATAACTAAAAAAAATGTATCTGTTTAACTGATGAGAGAGGGATAATTATCAAAAGGTAAGTCTTTAGTTAATATGTAGTGATAATCCCAATAGATATATATCTTCCATTGTTTTAAAAATGATATTGTTTCAGTAACCAACTCAGAATGAGATGTTGTTTCAATCACTCCCTCAGATTGTAACCTGTCCAATTTCTCAGAAGTTTTAGTTTTTAAAATAGAAGTATGGGCTGACGACAACAGATGTAACAATGACAACTAATCTGTTTAACATATTTATTTTTAAATGATTGAATGGCTGTCTGTTGTTGTGTGTATTATATTGGCTGTAGTTAACAAAATAAAATTATGTAGTAGAATTCTTTTATTTTCCACACTTGGTTACCTAGTGATTGGCTTGACATTATAAGTCTGTCTTAATTCATAATGTAAAACACATTGATAATTAATTCATTGTTGGATATATATATATATATATATATATATATATATATATATATATATATATATATATATATATATATATGAAGGATTTCTTTAACTGGGTTTTTATTTTTCATTAAATAAGAGAAATTAGTTCATTGTGACAATTGTTTAATTTGGTACTTAATAAAGCAAACATTTGTCATGTATATATTTATATGTATGCTTACAATAAAAATGATAGTGCATATTCAACCACCTGTTAGCTAAACTTATGTTTTAAATGGATTTGATTTGGTGGTGTGGATAAATAAAGGCTGGTTTTGAGAGGATTGTAAGCTACCCTTACAACTTGTTAAACTGAATAAACATATTTAGAATTTTGGTTTGTTCAACGGTTTGTGATTATGGCACTTTTAGTATCACATAATATTAAATAATGAATGTCTTTAGACAAATTTTAAATTTTCAAATACAATTAACTGTTAGTAATAATGCACAAGTTTGTATGTAAACTAGTGTTTTAAGAAATATTATTCTCCTCTTTTCTTCAGATATTTCTGACCTTACCAGTAACAATATTAGCATGGTAAATGAACCTGGATTTTTAGATTCATAAATATTAAAGACAATACTCTAACCAAATAGTTAATAGAATTTACATATACTTGGAAGGTCTTTCTGATTTCTCTGCTTTTTACTTAAGAATAAATATGTATTATCATAGTGATATGATTGAATATTATTCTTTATACTTTTTTTTTCTTTCCAAACCTTTTATATATTTCCCAACAAACATTTGGTTTGTTACCTTAAATATCTCTGTTTTGTCTTTTACTATAATCAGTAAGTGCTCTTTCAATAACTTTTCAATGAAGCAACTGGTCTCACTAATATACACCCCCCAAATTCACATGGAAATTTGTAGATTTAGCTTTTGTTTTTTAGCATTTCATGTTTAGGTTTTATAGATGTTAGAATTTTTTATAGTATGGAATGACTTTGGAAAACTGTCCTGATGTTATATTTACTGCAGACTTTCTTTAATGTGTTGTTACTTCTGGTATGTATAGATACTCTACCATACCAATAATTATTTTTTTATTATTATTTTTGTTTAATGTTTTCTTAATGACTACTGATGGAAAACTATTGTTCATGAGAGTTTGTTCCATAAAGATCTTTTCATTTTGCAAATCACTGGTTTCTGAAAAAACTTTTTTTGTTCTGTTCCATAGTGACAGTACGACTTCATGTTTTGTGTTTTAAGTGTGATTAGATGAATATGCTAAATATTTATCTGTGTAGTTTTTTTTTTATAAACTGTAGTTTTGATCTTAATTATGAGGTAGTCTTGCCTCAAGAAGATCTAAGAATGTCAATTTTTGTTCTTGTTCTGATTCTATGAGAATTTAATTGAAAAATATATGTTGTTGATGTGTGTCCATAACCTCGTAATAATGCTTCATTATGTGGCAATACAACAAATCTACAATAAACTTAACAAAGCCAAATTTTACAAGGATATGAAATAGGGTTTATGGTGGTTGTTTCATGTTATTCCATGTAAGTACTGCTAATCAGAGGTGATAGGGTAAGCCTATATCCATTTCTTTATTTTATTGGAAGAATTCCACATTGTATTGGAAGTATGTTGCTATAGTGCAGAATGTTGATAGGTTACTTATACAATGAATTGGAAGAGTTCTGATTTGAAAACTATCATCATCATTTAATTATTTCCTTACTATAAACAGTGCTTTATCACAGGATACATATGTAAATAAACTTTCCACACTAAAACTTTCCAGTGAGTCAATTCTTTCAAGTTTGATTTTCTTAATTAATTCTACAAAATTTTTTGAATACCTGACAAAAAACTGTATCTTGTATGTCAAAAGATTAAGAATGTTGATTAAAAAGCTTGACTAATTTGGCAAGATGAATTTCTAAAATTAACAATAAATCTTAATGCAACTTGTTGCTTATGGAATTTAGATAGACCATAAAGATGAGGAATTTTGCTTAAATATGATATTAATTTACTTTTCTTTAAATCAGTGAAGTACTTGTCATGCTTTCTGAGTAATGTTAGTACCTTTGTTTCTGTACTTAATATAAGATTTTTTTTGCTACTTATATATATTGGCCTTCTGTGAAGAGATAAATCTCATTTTGTTATAATCAGTTGCACTCATTTCAACTATAGTATTGCCTTTGTCAGCAGGGAGAATGATTATTCATTTCTTTAGATTGAAAGATTTAATAGCTTTTCTTTCATCAAAGAAAATGTTTGATTTTAATTTTTGGTGTTTCTCATGTGTTCTTTTTTTTTTCAGAATAACTCTGCTACTTCTTTTTGAGGTAATTTTAAGTGTCTTGCTCAGTGTCTGTAATTATATCTAATAAAAGAATATTAGAAGTATGTTAGCAAAGTTTAATCCTTTTTCCAGAAAAGAAATTTCAATATCTGACAGATGTTTAGAACTAACATTTTTAATAAATAAAGTTAGTAAATTGTTTGACACTGTATGATTTTTAATGTGCCCATGTAGGTTTCAAGGTTTTTCATTCTTTATTTTTCCATGTGATTTAGAATATGATCTTTTTACTGCTTAAAAATTGTTGTTTAGTTCTCATCAATAAATGTATTTTTCAGGAAACATTATAGGAATAACAACAGAATGCAAGGTTTGTTATAAACTTTTGAGCATTTATTCTGTCTCTTAACAGGGCCTCACTTATTCTCTGAATAATTTTTTCAGCTTTCTGGAAGCAAGTCGGCCATTTTAGTTGAAAATACTTAGGAACAATTACTTTGGACTTCCATGAGAAAGTTTTTGGCCTGTTTTAGATATATTTTTTCATAACGTCTATAGTTTGATATACTCACAGATTCATACCAAAATGTTAAGTGTTTGTCTGAAGGATTGTGATGATGATATTTTAGTATTAATTGTATGATGGACTATTTTTATCATATGATGTTAAATATTAAATGTGTTAGAAAAATTTTAAACTTTATTTTGACCTTCCAAATACATTCAACTTTTAGTAATATCTCATAGATCAGTATATAACACATCACTTTGACTGGTATTAATCTATCTTGTCTTAGTGACTGGATAAGCATGGAAATCAAACCTGGGAGTTTAGAATCTGTAATAGTGAATTCACAGCTAGTTTTAATCAACTGAGATATTCTATCAAAATTAATAGTAGAAATTTCATATATTTATCTATGATAGTCCTTCTGATTTGTCCATTTGTTTTAAGGACAAAGTAAATTGGTGGCTTCAAGACATTATGTATTAGCACTTAGAATTGACTTGTGGAGTTATTTTCCATTCTCATGTTAGCAGCATCTTTGAATTTTCTTTTTTGTACTTTTTTCTCTCTATCCAAAATTTTTGCATTCTCCCAGTCAAACATATGTTCATTGATACATACATGATTTGCTACTTTAACATCTGTTTTCTATTTATCAGCTTGTGTTCTTTCAATCACTTTTCAATAGTAATTGATCTCACCAATATACAAACTGCCACATTTCACATGGAATTCCATATATGCAATTTTTGTTTTCTACATTTCAAAGTTTTGATTTTGTACATATTAATGAGCCATTGTTTATGAAGGTTTGTTCTATATGAGTCTTTTCTTTTTCAAAATCACTGGTTACTAAAAAAATTTCTTTTGCTCGGTTCCATGGTAATAGTAAAACTCCATGTTTTGTGTTTCTGATGTGATTATATGTGTAAGATAAAATTGTTTGGTTTGAGGGTGGTGGATTTTTATAAACTGTACTTTTGATATTTTATGAGGGAGACTTTCCACAGTAAATATTCTGAATGCCAACTTTTGTTTTTGTTCTGATTCTATTGTGAATTTAGTCAATGAAGATATGTTATTATTGAGTGTCCAGAATGTTCATAATAGTAGTTCCTCATGTGGCGATAAAATAAATATGCCATTATCATAATGAAGCCAAACTTTATGTGGATGTGGAATTGTATTTTTGGCTGTGGTTTCAAGTTCTTCCATGCAATTATGGCTAATCAGAGATGACAGTAGTGAACTTATTTCCATTCTTTAATTTTATTGGAAAAACTCCATGTTAAGTATGTTATTATGCAAAATGTTAACAATTGCATTATACTATCAATAGGAAGAGTTGTTCAGGTTTGTTAGTTATCAGCATTTAATCATTTCCCAAAATTGGCAGTGCTTCATCATGAGGTACTTTTGTGAATAAACTTTCCACATCAAAGCTTACCGGTGTATTAATTCTTTCAAGTTTTATATTTTTGATTAATTCTACAAAATAGTTTCAATTTTCTAACAAAGAACTGTGTCTTAAGAAGTTAATGAATTTTTAAAACTAACAATAGGTTTTAATGAAATGTAGTTTTTATGAATTTTAAGTAAGCCATAACAATGAGGAATTTTTCTACAATACAAAATTGCAGCAGCTCCATGAGGTAAATTTTATCACTATTAATTTTCAAATGCCTAATTTTATATTATCTTTAAATTGAACAGGTGATTTCAGTTACTTCCTAAAATTGTCTATATTTTACAAAAATCAAATTAGTTTGAATTTATTCTTCATAGTCAGCATTTTATGTCTTACCATATACAGTCTAAGCTTAACAATATTGTTTCTTTGTTTTTGTGATCTGTAGGTATTTCTGTTTCTACTTTTTTATATAAATGTAATATTTTTTGTAATTCTTAGAATAATAAAAATCAAATTATAATACCTGATTTTAATTTTTATAAAATAATGCATTCAAAAATTTTCATCAATATTGCTTTTTGCTGCTTAAAGCTTTCATATATGTGTTCTAGCATCAGAAAACCTGACAATGATAGATAATAATTTGAACAATACCTTGATCAATGACAATTTTCTTACAAATATTCACCTGTCAACTCATTCATTTTATGGAAAAATTTTAAGAGTCAAAAGAAATTAAATGCTTGGATTTTTTGAAAGCAATAGCAAAATTGCTTGCAAATCCATATTCAGTGGAAAGACTTTTAATGTATTTAGGAACGTCACTGTTTTTTGGAATGGGTTTTTCCATTCTCATATGGGATACCTGTCTTTCATTTTCAGACAAACAGCTTTTATATGCCTGACATGTTTGCAAAATGTACATGTAGAATAGCAGTGCAGGCATTCTGTATGTGTGTGTATTTGTTCATCACATCTATAGCAATGTTTTATACATGTTGTTGCTGAATTATCTGATCTGCCTGAGTGTCTGGCTGAACCAGTGTTTTGCTCATTTTTTGCACATCATAATTAATAATTTGCTTTGGTCCAAAGTTGATTTAAAATCTAAATCTGGCATCAATAGTAATTTAAGTCTTAAATTGTGATCGTTTATCCTGTAAATAAAACAATCATGAAGTGCTTCATTCAAGAAATCTTTAAATTCACACTTTAATGCCAATGTTTGTATTCTTATGGTGAACTCTCTGGCTTTTTCCCCATGCTCTTGGATGCAAAGAATTAAATAATATCTCTGCATTATTGTCAGAGGTTTTGGGGAAAATTAATCTGTGAGAATCACTAATGTTTTTTCAAAATCTAGGTCGACCAGTATTTCTGACAAAGATTGAGACTTTAGGATCTTGTAAGTTTGAGAACCTAGAATAGTCCTTAATGTGGCTAATTTTACTTCATACTTCTTGATCTGGTTAGCCAGTGGGTAAAAGATTAGTCACTCTTTATAGCTTGACCAGCCCTCAGAATGTACTGGATCAAAAGCTCCCATGGAGCCAGAGAAATTCATCATTGTTTTGTTTTTCTCTTTAACTCATAAAAGAAATAATTGTTAGTTACCACTTATTTGTTAATTTTACAATCACAATTTGTAACTGTTCAAAAATCGATAGTGATGAAGCTAACAATCCACTAGGGCAAGCTTCTGTCACTTTGTTATGAGTAAAGCTTTCATGATTGGTTTAAGCCTTTAACTGACATGTCTTTAATGTTTATGGTCCATTTTTCTTTCAGATCTGTTGAATCTGTTTTTTTATTCCAGCAGATCTAGGTGATTTTAATAATCATTATATTATAAATACGACAAGCATATTTACTTTTATTTTTCCAGTCCATTTTTCTTTCAAACCTGTTGAATCCGTTTGCAGATCTAAGTGATTTTAATAATCACAGAATTGTAAATATGACGAATATATTTAGCTACACTTATATATTTACTTTATTTTTCCAATCGTGGGGGGGGGGATATTCCTTTTGTCTGACTGCACAAATTCTGTTGCGTTTAGTCTGAATTGCAGACTCAAACTGACAATTATAAAAAATATGAACACTGAAAGTCTAATTTCCATAATTTATTAGTAACAAATATTTTTACATAATATACAATCAATAAATACAATACTACGTATACAAATTAAATTAAGGCTAGACTGGTCGTGCCTGAATGACTGGACTCACTTCCAGCTCTATGTAATAGCTTGCCTCATGAGTTTTAGCCCAGACTCTTTCAATTGTAATAGACAGCTTAGAATGAGTTGTCCCTAGTTCTTGCAGCTTCCAATCCTATTGTAGACTTGTCTCACTGTGGTAGACTTATAGCATAATGACTAATAGAAATCTTCACTGTCAGTAGTGATTTCAATTGAGAGCGCCTCCTTATGTCAAAAAAGGCTGACTATTTATTACCAGATCCCCAACCTTACTGGCAGCCATCAGATTCCGAGAGCATCACTGCCTATTGGGCAATACTAACAATTGGTTGTGTTTTACATATCTGTTTATGCATTGGTTAGCAGCAGTGAATGCTAAATCCAATCAGATAAGGAAGGAATCTGGACAAGATGAGATATGACAATTCTCATATTATACAGATATTCTTTAATCCAGTCGTCTTCCCCCCCTCCCATCCCCTTTATTTGTATAATAGTAGCTGATTAAATTTTGCTTGGATTACAGAAGATGAGAGGTAATGGGAAATGACATTCTTTTTTTTTAATAGTTACATTTTCAAATATATTTCTATAGTTATGAAATTAGAAACATAGTATTTTTTTTGTCCAATCTT
This sequence comes from Epiperipatus broadwayi, assembly GCA_028023455.1. Classification (NCBI taxonomy): domain Eukaryota; kingdom Metazoa; phylum Onychophora; class Udeonychophora; order Euonychophora; family Peripatidae; genus Epiperipatus; species Epiperipatus broadwayi. The sequence goes on from JAQFVV010000001.1 coordinate 13,031,976, forward strand.
TTATAAATAATCCAAACTGTTGCCAATAAAATTTGAAAAATACATGGGGAAATATATATTCAAATATTAAATCAAAATTAAATTTATTATACACTTTATTTGTTACAAACAATAAGACTTAGTTATTTCATATTAATAACTGATAGATATATTAATAAATATTTCTAAAATTAACTCTATGACCTAGTCTTCTTGAAACTATTTTTGTTACCTTCTTAAACTTCCTAAACTGCAAAAAGTTTTATATTCCAGCTCATTTTTCAGCTAATACATTTATTCTCTGACTCCTTTCACACACTGGATTGTCTTTGAGGTTGATTGACTTTTATATTTACACGTGATAGACTTTTTGAACATAAAAACCTGATTCTACAATTTGAAATGATTAGATAATAAATTATTAGTGACTTCCTGGGTTAGATATTTTGAAAATATTATCTATCCAATTAGCACAAGATATAATTATAGTGGATGCTTTATATATCTAAACAGAAATGTATGGTTATAAATAGATAGATAGATGGGTGGATGGATAAATAAATAGATATATAGAGATAAGTAGATGGATAAATAGATAGATAGAAGAAATATAGATAAATAGACAGCTACATAGATAGATTAAATATATAGATATAATGATAACGAGAGGTGAGAGTGTGATAAATGAATGGATAGAGAGATTGATTAAAATGATACTTAAGACAGGAAATTGCTTCCAACATAAAAATCCTGAAAATAATGACATTGTTCCCCAATCAGTCGGTTACTATGATGAATTTTCATATATTTTTTTTTGTGTTTAAGAATAAATATTCATTTACTAACCAATAATTAGATAGCTAATTTGGTTGACTATAAAACTGGATACCTGAAAAAAAAAAATTCGTTGCTTAATTCTGTTCCACCTAAAATCAAATCTTAGTATTAGAAATAGAAGGCAGATATGTTAACTACAACACTACAAGAATTATTCTCTATAACGTGCATTCTACTAGAGTTAAGAATTTTATTTTATGAATCATCCCATATAATCTAGTTCGTTACTAATAGTTTTTAAAATGGGATGCTAATTATTAGGAATGATAATCAAATTCTAACAACTTAGCCCAGTATTTATATTTTAAGTAAAAATATCAAAAAATTTATTTAACTGCAAAAAATTAAAAATTAACTTAGTTTTAACTAGATGAAACATGTATTTTTCTCTTGATAATAGTAATAGTCAATAACTATTGATAGGGAATTCGGAAGAAATTTGAGTACTGAAGTGATAGACACAATCTGTGAACCGTACGCTCCAGCATCTGTCACTCTACTGCAGCAACCAGACAAACAGTGTAAAAAAATAATTAAAAGGTTTTCTTGTACAAAAGTTCATAAAAAAATTTCCAATGCAAAAGTGATAAAGATGCAATTCGTGCATCTCGGACTCTTAGATTCTGTTATTCTACCAATGCGACAAATTATGGCAAAGCTTGGTATTGGTGCAGACTATATTAATATTATCAATGGCAAAAAACTTGAACAAGTGAATATTTTGATCGTACTATAAGCTAATCCAATTCATTATGAATGTATAATACTCTCAAAGGTTCAAGACCAAAGAAGTGGGGAAATCGCTATGCACGTGCCTGAGGAGCCTTGAAAACAAAATCGTCATTCTAGAGATACCACGCTTTTTTAATTAGACTTTTTCTATGATAAGTACCGTTTCTGACTCTCTATATTTTAAAGCCAAGTTAATTTATCTGTTTGCTATGTGGATGATGTACTATTTTGCTGGTAGATAATTTTTCTGTTTTATTCTTTACTTCAATGTAATTATCTCAAATTTATCTGTGTTCCATGTGATTTTTCCACGGACAAATGACGTTTGATAACTTGTGCGCGCGTGCAATGTGTGTATATAATTAACTTTTTTTTCTTTTACTTTCTATCATTAAATAATTGTATAAACTTACATAAAAACATTAATACATATAACGTTACAATTTGGCATAGTAAAATAACATTTTTAAATGTTACTTAGAAATTATTAAAAATAGGAAAGTTTTTTTTTTGTTTGCTTTAATTGACCGGACAAATGAACTAATGCTTTTTAATCTCACTTTTCTCCGTTATCTTTTAAAGTCAGATTATTTTGATTAAAATGATTATATATCTTAATAATAAAATTAAAAACTATTACCATTATTAGTGCTTACTGTTTACTTGTTTATAACTTAAACTATTATTTAAACTTGACATTAATAAATAATTTTCTTTTGAAAAAAGAGAGAATGCTCCAATAGCTTTTATTGTGAAGAAGTACTTAGACATAAGCTTGCTAATAGAATGAGAATTTGAGTGGTTTTTTATCTTTTTATCAAAATTTAACTAAGAGAGAGAGAAAAAAAACAAATACAAAGATAGTCAGTTACCAAAGGATGATGCCATATTCTTAACAAATATATATAGATATAACAAATAAAAAACAATTATATATATTGTAACATAATGAAATGAATCAAAAAAAAGATATTACCATACCTGAGTTGTCTACTATATATAAGAAATAATCATAAATTCAAAAATTAAATGATGATCAAAAGATATTATTATATCTGAGTAAAGTAGTCCAATATCAAAATTAAAGGTTGATCAAATTATTAATAACCAGTATTATATGAATGTATTATATGGAAATCACGTGAGGTGATTACACTAGTAATTCAATAAAATATAACTCAGGTATACAGGCAGTAGGTTTTATCCACTTTCATTTCTTGGTTTGATGTTAAGTGCATGTTTAAACAAATACTAAGTGAATATGGTCTAGCAGGGCGCCACTAGATTATCTGAATCTAGACACGGTTATATCTAATAACCTTTCACATGTACTGGGTTTGAATCCCTTTTGGTACTTTATTTCTAATAAAAATGAGAGATTTTGCTTTTTGAGCCATATCACTATAAGCACTAATAGTTAGGTAAAAGTAAAACATCTTTAAACCACAGTGGAGTTCATTGAACATAAATCATTTCTCAGATCTTAACATAACAAATGTGTTTCAATATTTTTATAAGTTCACTAGCTCAGATTATATATAACTAATTTAGGATGGCAATTCACTCATCCTTGCATGAAATAGATGATGGGATGTGGTTATAATAATACTAAGAAATCACTAAATATTATAAAATCAATATTTATTTATGGCCTTTAAACAGTTAAACAGCTCATTAATTAAAACGTTGATGACGATGATGATGATGATAATAATAACGATAATGACAAGGGTTTCAACTACAGCTCTAGGACTAAGCCTAAACATAAAACTAAATTTTATAAAGAAATTCATAATTATTGCTTAATTTTAGCATATTTACTTATATCTTAAATAACTAATATTCAACCATTGATGATGATGAATAATCACACTTAACCAAGACTACACTTAATGAAATATATACGCCTCGTTTAATAAAACAAACTAATATTTATTACTACATTTCTAACATATACATAAAAATTTCTAGATAATATGAAAATTGACATGAATAATAATAATAATAATTGGTTATATAACAATCCTCAGATTAATTTTAAGTTCTTCCCCCTTTCCCTTCAAATGTATTTTGTATTAAGTTGGACGTCACATTGACCATGATTTTCACTCCATGAGAAAAGTATTTAAAAAAAATATTATCTGCTCATTGGCACACATACTTTAAAATCCAACATGTAAATAGAATGTAAAAAAAAATGTTAGTAAAATTGAAAGAGCAAGTTTTAGAAAAGAGTTTTAAATTATTTTCTCCCCCTCCCTTCCAAGCGCTGAAATCTATACTTAACTTGAAACAAAATAATCTAATATTCTAATACTACTCATTATTTCACATTCACTCCCAATTATACACATATAAAAATATTATTATGTATGTGCGTGTTTTATCCCATAATAACAAAATATTATTAAAAACCAAAATAATAATAATATATCAGTTAAAACTAAAATCATAACACCATAAAAAAAAATTGTTTTACACATTAATATTGTAAAATTAATAAACAAATAATTTTCATACATTCAAGATCATTTATGAAGCTCAAAGTTATTATTAGTAAGACATTCTTGTTTTTAATCGATCTGAATAGTCTTTAAAAGTTCTTTAAATAAAATATACCACTTTATTGCTAAAATGTTTATTAAGACTGATATCATAAAGAAAATAGATATAAAAAGTCATATTACCGATCTTTTGTTTGTGGCGAATTTCCAAGGGTTCAAACTTGTCTTGTATAAGGTTTATATTTCTGCAGCTACCATTTCCGTTTTACTGGGAACAATCTCTTTCTTGAGGTGTATAACTATTTGATGATGGTGACTCTATTGAGGTTATTTGCTTTAGTGGATAATTTGGAAATCATTATATTAATTTTTCTTCTCTTCCTGTCAAGCATGTGGATGAAATACAGCAGTTGTTTTCACATTTGTAAATTTTCTTGAGTTTAAAATCAGTTGTTGTAACAATTAATTGGACTTGATGATTAATATTTATCAGTAGATTAATTCATCTTCTTTGAATGCAGGTGAATGCTTTCTTCCTTCTATTAAAAACATCTTATTTCTCTGGTCAGTTGAAAGGTGTAGAATATTATTTTAGACACATCTTTTCTTTCCTATGTGATGTGCAGCTTCCTCCAGATGGTCCAGCAAATGGGACATACATATAATTTTTCTAGCCCGCCATTTCTTATATTTTCAGCATTCAATTGGATAGTTTAATAATCTGAATCATAAACAATAATCTTAATAATAATTCAAGACAGCTTTTTATATCCAATTTTTAGCTAACTTAACCAATCAGAGATAGCATCACTTGCTATTTTTGGACAAATTTGTTTTAATTAGATCTCTAATTTATTTTCAACTACATTATTTTTCAACTGAAAAGTTTAATCCTTTTTCCAGACACTTTTGTTTAAAAAAAAAATAGACTCAATCCTTATTTCCTTTCTTTTCTTTTTTCTTTCTTTTTAACATCCAGGTAACACTTCAAATCTTTGAGCTTCCTTCTTTAGATCTTGAGATAAGACAATTTCAAAATTAGAGCTCTGACCCATTATAAGCTTCCAAAGTGAAACAATCATTTACAAAAAAAAATTGCTACAAAGATCGATATCTGATTAAACAGATTTCCTCTTTTAACAAAAAAAATTGTACAAAAAAAATAATTTGACAGATTTAATACTTCCTTTTCTTTCAATATTTAGGAAATGTAAATTTTTGTATGTAATGTACACACATCCTTCATTCTTTCAAATCATTCATAAACTAACCTTAAATAATATGATTGCTAGCTTAGTAATTATAACCCAATTATTTAATTAAGTCTGTAACTTTTAAATCCCAATTATAATTAAAGAAAAGCAAAATAAAAGTATAGAATAAAATATTAGAATTGATCAAGCATAGGTTAGTTTTAAAGAAAGTTAAAATGTTTAATATTTGAAATATAAAACAATTAAATAATTTACACATACATTGCCTATATGTATGCATTATAACTTTGCTTTTTAACAGAAAATTTAAATATTAAATAGTTTAAATGTGTGTATTACCTTTCTATCAACACACAAACAAATAAAGCATATAATTGTTGTCCCACTCTCTGTCTAAAGTGTTTAAGATTTTAATCTGGTAGGGTTTGAACTTGGATGCCCTACAGCTTCTTTTATGGTTATATAAAATTGTGATGATGATTTTTGTTTTACACTTTCTTACATGCACATTACTATAAATTTAGCTAGTGACTAAATTGTAATGGCACAATATATTAATTTTATATTACTTATTTTAAAAATATCATAATCATAGCTCTATGAATTAAGCTTGCTAATTTTGTTTTTAAATGTACTTGCTCGTTGTTTGTAAAATTTACACAAAGTTAAATATCTTATTTTTATCCAAATTTATGTAAATGTTGGTAAAGAGGCCATTTTTTTTAGATAAAGAGAAGCAGGCTTCTTTTTATATTTATAGCGCATTTATCTTTGGCTATAGTTCAAGCCTCCTTAATCTTTTTCTATCTTTTCTTTCAGAGCACACAATATCTGCTTTAGAGAAAACAAATTCATGGTCTGACTGCAGCTTATGCTCTAAAAATATTGAAGAATACTTGATGCTTCTTTTTACCCTGTTATATATGTAATTGTGTTGAGCCAATCTTGTGGACAAGTTTGTTCAGGTTTCACCATAATATGCATTTAAGCAATTAGTATTTTTGCACTTTATAGATTACTTGGTGCACAACCTCCTTAGCTAGTTTATCTTTAGAATTATTCAATAATTTGTTTAATGAAGAAGGTAGCAAGAACATATTATTTTCTCCTGCACATATGTTTTTTAGTTTCTGAGCCATCATTGGCACATATAGAAGGCTAGTCCATTTTTTCTCATTGGAACAGGGTTGTACTGGGTTCTTTATTTTATTAAAAAAATTACAATTATACACAAAATGAGATAACAGTGATATTTATCGAATTAAATAGCATTAAAATATTTTGTAAAATCGTTCTACCTATTTATATTGTCTCTACATTTTATATTAAGTCCACAACACTGTGAAATAGCCAAATTAGGACTAATTTAAATAAAAATATCATCATCATTGGTAACATTGTAAATTTAATAAAAATTTGTCAGTAAAAATTGAACTTTAATAATTATCATTAAAACTCAAGATCAGCTAATGCATATATATACATATACTGAAGTTAAATATAGTGACAACAGTTTTACAAGTGCCTATTCAGGAAGCCAAAGTGTACTGGGAGAGATTAGATGATGGCTTTGTGCATCTTTTTAAAAAACCCAAACTATAATGTTGTGTAGGAGGGCTTTATGAGGCTAATTTATATGCATGTGAGGTTGCTTATCCACAGATAAAATAAAAGGTATATGGCTTATTGCTTGAAAGTTCATAAGAAGTTTGAGTACCAGGCTTGTGAGTGTCAGAATCAATCCTAGAGCCTTCCAATCCCAAGTTGGACACTTTACTGACTGAGCCAAACTGCATAGGATATCCATAGATAATAGAATAGTTAGGGATTTTATTTATATCTCTATTTTCAAAGTCAATTTACAATAGAATAATTTAACTCATATGAATCACTTCCATTTAAAATGATAAAAATTCTAATATCTTTTGATTACATAGACGTTCTCAATGACATATATCAGTTTGAATTTTATACAGACACATTTAGAATATGTTAAATATTAAATATCTTATTTATAAAATTGTGAATACATTTTTATAATTGGAACATTAAAAATAGAGATCAGAACAAATATTTTAACAAAAAATTAATTGACTCAACTAAGAAAAATATCAAATAGCATACACTTAACAAATATTGTTTTAACTGGAATATTAATGTGTCATAAAGATAAATAATCTAAATTAATAACTAATAAGTTGCATATAAATTTGAATTGTAGTAAACAAAATAAAGTGGATTAGTTACTAGTTCTTTTTTTACTCACATATTTGTTAATAGTTTTGTTTTGATAATTTTACTTTTAAATAAAATGTATAAAGCTATTACAATAATGATAATATACGTCCATTTTTTCTTACAAATTTCAATTTTTTATATTAATACAACTATAAATAGAATTATTTATTATATTATAAACAGTATAATGAAAACAATTACATATATAAAAAACATGTTAATGTTCCCTGCTCATTTAATGTTATTGGCAGTTATTTGCAATGAAATAATGTTTTCTTGTTCAGTTTTAGTGGCCTAGCGGTTAGCATAGCTGCCTACCAAGAGCTGGCCTGAGTTCGCTTTCCCGGTCAATGCATTTGCCATATGAAAAAAAAATAATAATGTTTTTTTGCACTAAATGTTTATTAAAATATCAAATTTTCATAGTGGAAAAATTGATCCTAAATTAATTTCACAAATATTATTTTGTAATTCTTTTGTCAATAATTTCTACTTCAGTATTTAATTTAATACCTAAAGAATCAATTAATTTTTTCATTTGAAGAAATGTGTAATGATTTAATCAATCCACACAAATATTTAATCTTTTTAAAATTAATGATTGAATTTATTATTATTTGTCATTTACTATTTTTTATATGAAGATATCATCTTATGAATGACTTTCTATACAGATTAAATTGAAGGATAGTGTTTCTTAGGATCTCTTTTAAAGTTCAGTAATGCATATTAATGATTTTAGTATTACAAAAATATATTTTAATATGTCAGAAAGTTTTTAAATAGAATTTTTCTAGATTTTTAGAATAACACTGTTTTGTTATTCTATTTCTTTTAGAATCTTGCTGAAAATCAAAAATAACAGTCATCTTTAATACTGAACTAATCACATGCATGCTTTTCATTATTTCATATTATATAGAATATAAATATTTCACAAAAAGAAACAACACACATTTTTTAAACAATTAATTTATTTTTAAGACTTGTTAAACCAAGACATTGTTTTCTTTTTAGAACATAAACAATTAGATATTTGTGTTTACATGTACAAATGCATCTTTCAACTTTCTATCTTGTGATCTGATCAAATAACGGAACTTGAACAAACTTAAAATGACAAATTCATCAAAGTGAATTATGCATACATGATATTTTCGCAAGATTTACAAAGTTATCAGCCACCTGAATACATATGTGAAAAGGTGAAGCAGTTCTAATACATGACAGTAATTGCATCAGACTAAATCTAACAATGCTAAAAATATAAATTTCACACAAAAATAAATCTGAAAAAGTTTTATGCAATTCCCAAATGTTACTTTAAATACAGACAAAACAATCATAAATTACAAAATGCTTAAAATATATACATACAGTACTTAATGAAACAATCAATCAATATATCTGTTCTACTTAACATGTGATTGTGCAATATAATGCCTGCAAGGATCTTCACTAGAAATGTTAATAAGTAGTAAATGTATATTTTTTAAAACAAAACAAAAAAATTAAATTGCTACACTTTTATTATTTTTTCAATGTGGTGGATTAATTTTTTTGATGTCCAGTACAAATTGTCAATTCCTCTTTCACATTTTGTTTGATAGTTTCAATCTGTTCTACCATGAATTCTCGTGATGAAACACTCATTGGTCTCCCTGCACAAGCCATCAAACATCCACTGTTCTGAAAGAATTAATCTGATTTGGTGTTTTTTGTCTTTGTGCAAAAGTCTCAGCAATATCAATGATTTTTTAGAGCCTCCAATTTTATGTTTTTCTCTGCTAAGCCAAGCTCTGTTTTCCCTTGTTCTATGGTTGTTAATTTGTGAGCCCAGATGTAAATATAATTGGATCACTGTCAAAAATGACTTTCTGGAACCTTCCAATCATGTTCCCTTACAAAGACCTATTTTATTATTAAATCCTCGAATGTTATAATGCCACTGCTTGTCCAAAGTGTGGATATACTTGATTGCATCAATCTCAGTAGTGGGTAAACTCCAAATGTTCATTGTTTCACATTGTTTTAAAAAAAAATTCATAGTATTAATCACATAATTTTAAAAAAAAAATCAGCATTGAAATAAAAAGCACTTTGAGAAGAATTTGTCTGAATAAAATATGGACAATAAATGAAAGTGTAAATTTATTACATTATTGGGTAAGATTGCAGGGGTTTATTTGACAGGATCACAAAATTACACATTTATCATGAATATGAGAAGGCATACCAACTCTTCTACATTCCAGGACTAATACATAAGTACCTAAAATTTATATTGTTAGATAGTTCATGATTAAGACATATGAATTGTAAGTTAGAAATTACTAAGTGTTAATTGTGTATGCATTCCTGTTTTTTACCAACTCTGCAGTACTTTTTTAAAAATACAATTATCTATATTCTCATCTTTATCCTTATTCTGACAGTAAAAAAGTGCTAAATAGATTCAACACAGTAAATGGACATTTATTAGAGTAACATATAATATATCTTTTTACAATGCTAAATAAAAATAAAATATTAAAAAACTTAGTGCAAATAGGAGACCATTGTCATATGAAGGTCATAATAACCATATCATTTGTCAGTGGTGTCTAACCATTTTTAAATCTGAGCTATTTTTCTATACTAAGTTATTCAGTGATCTGCTCTCTTATATAGATCATGTTCTCCCAATCAGATATTTAATTATGCACATGTACTCATTTATTTCAGAGGACCTACTCTCCATGCCCTAAAAACTTTAAAGAAAGTAAAATTTTATTTGTGTATTAAAAAAATTATTTATCACATTTAATTATTTTACTACAACAAATATATTGGAATAAAATATTTATTTCTCTACTTTGAAATTTCAAAATTACAAAAAGAAGTTTGAATACAAACTCACAAGTTAACAAGAAATACTAGTTGATTAAAAAAACAAAAAAGTTAATGTGAAATTTGGCATTGTTTAGACCTGCAATATTTTCTTAGTTTGGTTGATATGAAGAAGTGGCCAATTGAAGACAATCATCTAAATGATCATTTGTCACTTTGGTTTTTTAATTAATTTTTTATATTGTTCTTATTTGAAAAAGTGGATTAATGATTAAGTATATCAATCTGAAACAGGACAGAATGTTTTGTGCAATATCAGTTAATATAAGAAAATTTTCATGTATATACTTCCAAATGACTTTATTGTATTAGATTTTAAATGTAAACTATTCTAAATATTTATTAATTCAAGTTCTACTTCAGCTTGATTTATCCCATTAATTTGATTTGAAATTTCTGTGATATTCAAGTTTTCTTGAAATGAATTATTGATAAGATACATTTTTTTCAGTTTTATAAAAATCTTTAAATCTTGTGTTCATTTTTTACTTAACTAATTCTCTCAAACCACAGTGAATATATTTATTGATTTTGTTCAAAATTTTTTAATAAATATGGGAGATGTCTAAATTCATGGTCATTTGTGTATCTGTGGTATAAGATAGCATGGATGATTGAGGGTCATGTTAAAGTCTGAGTTCAACCCCCCTCCCTATACTGTATATTAATAAAAGTAAGTAACTGTTAAAAAGTTTTTATTGAACTTAACATAATAATTACATTTTTATTTCTATCTTGTAACTCTAAATTTAAATTGCTTAATTTAGTACAGAAATCTACTAAAAATAATAAGTGTAGCAACCATCTTTTATAACTCAATTGTGGATAAATATCTCCTTGGCATCAATAAAAAAATTTCTATCGTTAATTAATACAAAAAATCTTTTTAAAAATTTACTTCTGCTGCGTCAGTTAACATTATTGTACAACACAAGTTCCCTATCATCAATTACCTGTAATTAAATAACAGCCACCTCAGGGATTTTCCAGGAACAAAATTACAATTCTATAAATAATATCCCAAACATCTTTTGTGTTTAATCTTTCACTACACAGTTCTTGTTGGAGAATAATATAGTGTCACATTAAAAAAATCTAGATATTCGTCCTCATTTTTATATAATGAAATGAAGCCTAATTTATTACCTGTCAATGCAGGAGCACCATCAGTAGTAATAGGCACAAGTTTAAAAAGCGGAAGTTTGCGTTGTTTCACAAATTTATCAAATGCCCAAAAAATATTTCCTCCCTGATCCTTCCCAATAATAATATAATTTCGGTAAAGGTTTACTTTAGGACCAGCATATTCCCATCTAGTTTTTAATTAGAACTAAAATCTGATATTCTCTTATATTACAATTACAGTAAATATTTATTAATTAAAACGTAAAGATAATAAAAAAAAATAATTTACCTTTTAAGCATAATTATACCCTATCATAGCAGGAAGTTGGAGAAAAGCAGTGGTATATCTACTCGGAACAAATTCTTGGAGTATGATGAAAATAAACCTCTGGTACCAGATTGGAATTTCAGCTTCATTCCCTCATCCACATATTCTCAATATTCTGGGTATTATGTCTTGTCTTGATTCATAAGTTGTCCTGGTGGACGACAACCGAATCATGTCACCCCATTCTAGTCTTTGATATTATTGTACAGCCACCATCTGAAATTATGCGAGACCCTGGTAAAATGTACTGCTAGATTAGGCCTCCAATGAGCCAACCGTTCTATCCGCAACTTCTGTCAAAAACATGTAGTCCCCTGTGGTATTTTCTGTGGAAATAATATGTTTCATCGATTTCGATAACTAATCTCCCCATTTCATCTATTCCCAGAACCATCGAGATAGTTTAAATTCTTAAGTTATAAATGCCGATAGTTTAAATTCTTAAGTTTCAAATAATTTAAACTAATTATTTTAATTAAACTAGTGCAATTATTTCAACTTCTTTAAAATGGTAAATATTTTTTTTATCTTTTACATTTTAATAAATTTTAATGTAATTGTAATATAGTAGTATATACGTAAGATTTTCGAATAATAATTTACTTATAATTTTGAAAACTAGAGGGCGAACATGATTTTTATGCTGTGGTCGCTAAAGTAAACCTTTACCTAATTTTCTAAAGTTCTTTGCTTGAATAATCTTCAAATACCATGTGAATAAATATGATTGGCTGAGCAGTATCAATGATGTCATTTAATTCATCGAGTTGCAATGAAAACGCATCATACTGGTCAATGTTGACATTAGCTGAGTATTCAGATCTGCACTTAAAATTTCAACTCGTCTCATAATAGTTGTTCTGGAAAGTTGTAAATCTTTAATATTCAAAATGATTTCATTTTTATTTTTAAAATCAGAAAATAAAGTTTCTACTGCTGCAAGTAATGATTCTTTTATTAACTCTCCATTAGTAAATGGCTTTAAGCCAATAAACATCATATGATGTTTTTAGTAAATGGCTTTTTTGTTTTTGTTAATAAGTGACATACTTTTAAAAATGCAACAGTGGCTGAGATTGGTTATTTATCATTTTCCAAATCATATTTTATTGTCCAGAAATTCCTGTCTTTAAATTTATAATTTTTGATTATGTATTTTAAAATTTTGGGAAAAATCATCATCATATTTTGCATGTAGTGGTCAAAAATGTCTCTCAATATTACCCTTTTTTTTTTGGAATTGCTATAGATGAATTACAGATCAAACATTTTTCATTTATCATTATAACGAAATAATTCATTTCCCGTTTTTTGTGAAAACAAAGCGTCTTCGATTTCTTTGATACACTCACGATTATCCTCAAATTAAAACAACAACAACAACAACAACATTTAAAATTTTATTAAACTAATTTTTTTTTATATATAACTTATCAATTAGTGAACAAAATGATGGTAAATCCAACAATAAATTTAGAGCAACTGACACTCAATTGAAATTCTAACAGTGGGTAGAGGAAAGTCTGTGATATAGTTACAGATAAATGCGATTATAAACGAAATATGCTTTGCTTGATCATATTCATTCGGTTCGCTGTTTGACTTCTACTGACTCAAATTAATTCATTTACCCATACTTATAAGAAAATTACTGATTTGACAGTTTTAACAATAAATAAATGAACAATAGCATTACACTTAAAGAGAATTAAAAACTAATATAAAATAATGATAAATAAAATATGTTTTCAGTTTTCGCCCCGCGATCGATCATCATGGCTGAATACCATTGTCATTTATCATCGTTTAGTTACTGAAGACTGCAAGATAATAAAAAAGAAAATGAAAAAAAAAAGCATAGAGAGAAATAGGCAGAAAAAAAAAGTTATTATCAGTACCTATACCTATGCTTTGATGCGCTATATTTGTCACTATTTATAGAATGTTATTAGTTAAATTTTATACTAAAACAATTCCTTTTTTTTTTTTTAATTTGGAATTTATCATTAACAATTCCATTTTTTATTATATATATGTGTGTATGCATGTGGAGTGAACATTTGAATATTGTGCTCACTTCTTTCTGAAAATATTTTTTTCCATTTTTAAAATTACTTTAAGCTTCCAATTAATCTACTTAGATAAACTACTTTTAATAACAAAAATGCTGCTAAAAACTTTTATAAATGTTAAGTTAAATTTGTTCTTTTTAAAAAAAAAAAAAAAAAGCTTTTATTTTAGAAGACCTTTTAAAATAATTTATAAAATAATATTACCGGATAAAACAGACATTTTTACGTGTATTTCATTTTATATTTTTTAATATAAAATTATATAAATTCCCTTTTTATGAATAATATATTATTAGTTTTAATAATAATAATAGCGACAGACTACTGTTCTATGTACATTTGTGCACGTAAATACTTCTGGATAATGAAAATGCATCTTGTTTATGTTCATGAGTTTTAGAATATTATTGACGGATGCTTCATCAACCCATCGAAAGAGTATTTATCTTAAATTTTATAAATAATTGATATTTGTTTTGTACTTTTTTAACAAACAAACAAAAAAAAAGAACGAAAGAGACCAAATATTTAAACTGTGTAAATCAGACTAAAAATTCACATTGTATATCTAAAATTGGACCCATTAAATCCAATGGCAGAAAATCAGTTTTTGTTTGTGTGAGGGAAAGGGGAGAATTATGAGATATCTAAATAAATAAACGTTTCACTGGCCACGTAAATAGTTATATCAAGGCATATAATGATATGAATGTTTACTCTCCTGTCCAATAAAATAATTAAAAGTTCTTGAGAAACAGGTAAATACAGAGTTATTCATAGAAATAGACATGTATCTAATTAATTACCATTATAATCCTAATAATTCGTAGAGATTTTTGTCATAAGCAAGCTTAAAAATTTTCTTTTAGACAACCAACCTAACAATTTTATCCAGTAATCGGTAAGCAAATAGATATCTAATTTTTATTATCTAAGTAGAAAATATCCCATGTTCATCTGGCCTCTCAAATGAGTGTCTACGCATTGAAAGTAAAACAAAAACATGATAATAATGTGATTCGATTTTCAGTACTGATAAAGGGGAGGCGGTTACATTACTCAAAGAGCAAATCTATGATTTGATTGGTACTAAAAAATTATTCAATGACTTTTATTCTCAAGTTTGATTTGTATTATGAAATTTTTTAATAATTATTGATTTATTTTTTTTATAAATTATATATATATAATTAAAAATAAAATTTACAATCAAATCAGAAAAAAATATGAAAAAAAAACAATAATTTAAAGAGTTCGTAGCATTTTAAATATTTCAATGTTCATTGTAAAATCGTCTTAAATCTCTATACTCTTCAGCTGGATATTAAATTTAATCAATTTGTTTTTTATTCTGAACTCAAGTAATTCAATATTTTATAAATTTAGAGTGGCTAGATTTGGCTAATTTTTAATTATGACAATAACACACTATTAGAATATTTAGATAATTGATTAAAAAATTATTTATCTTTAATATCTTTTAACAAATTGCTTTTTCATTAATTAATATTATTGTTTAATAGAAATAATATAAAACTTATTTCCACATTATGTAATACAGTGGAGTCACAATCTATGCTATATCTATCTATATGATTTTAATTATATGTTGTCCAATAAAAAATATAAATAAACAAACAGACAAAAAACATTAAAATTTACAAATTTTTACTTCTCTAAGTACTGTACATGATTATATATATCAATAAAGTTTCTATGGTTTATGCTTAAAGCATGTACATTTTATTCTTCTTTATTATCCTTTCCAAATTTGATGTACCATATTTTGCAAAATAATATATTTTCTGAGAGTAATGCTAAACGTTTTACAAAATTTTAAAACATACTAAATGTTGATACTGATTTTAAAATGTCAAAATACTTACAGATATCTTAATTTCTTCATAACAAGATCACTATTATGTTTCTATAAAATAAAAAAAAGTTATTGAAAAAAAGAGAGTGAAATAATGGTAGTTAGTTTTTTTCTTAGTATTCCTATTGCTTCTGTGAATGCACTCATGAATATACAGTCAAAAAATATGTCTATGTGTGCTCTCAATTTATTATTAATAACTATATTATTATTATACTTAAGATTTTGTTTATATTATAATCTTAATTTACATGTATACTATGAATATAAAAAGCATCCATGTTCTATATATGTGTGTATTGAAAAATGTTCATTTGCAGTCAATATTATTAATAAAATATAAGCTATTATAGACTGTATATATTGAACATGAGAGGGGCTTGAAATAAAATATAGCACAATTTATTATTCCACTGCATTATGAATCAATACTTTTTATTTTCAATTTGAAAATATTTTAAAGTACTACTTATTTCTTCTTTACTATATTAGTGTTTTAATTTATTCCATCTATAAATACAGAACAATACTTCCCTTCATCCCCTTTAAAATCCTTTATGTATTTAAGTGCATTGTTAAGTCCGTTATAGCAATATTTTTTCAAAATTATTTTTTATTAAGCTGTAGACATAATTGTATTTCATCCAATTAGATTGTTTTGGGATTTTTATACCAGATAAAAATATCTAAATACTCATTTATTAATTATGATAGTTTTGTAATTGTTGAATTATCTGAAAGTTATTCTCAGTTTTCTGGATATTCTGAGCTATTCTTAGATTTAAACTCCAGCCCTATTGACAGGCAGTGAATGTACTACTAACAACATTATGGAATCTTTTTGTTATTTATACAAAACATTGATCTTTTTTTAAATGGTGCTTTTATTATATAGCACCTATGCATATAAAATGGAGAGCAATTTGATCTGTAATCAGGGTTATAAACCAACAAATGACACCTAATCCAGTGCAATTGCTGTGGCCACATTGGACATGTTAGAGTTGAACTTAAAGACTTTTAGCTCTATTATCTTGCCATAATAAAATAAACTTTTTCCATAATCAACCCTTTATCCCCCAGATATTTTTACATGATTCTAGATATATAATTACATAAAATAGGTATACAGATCAAATATTCACTTGTAATAAATCATGAGGAAACATCTTTTGTATATAATTTTATTGCATATTAATAAGATGTATTCGATTGGCTGGATATTTAAAATTGCAGAATGAATGACATCTGTGTTTTTCAGAGTTGATCTATATTTTGATTTCATAATCATTAATGTTGAGAATGCCAACAAAATGGTAGAAGTATATTTCAGGGCCCATTTCAGAATTTATTAAAAATTTTGCCCTAATTTCATGCCAAAATTCTTTAATTATTTTTTTTTTAGGAAACTCAAGTTTTAAAATTATATCACTTAATAACTCAGTAAATTGAAGTTTTTGATTTTAAATGAGTATAGCTTATGAACCCAATTTAGTTTTAAGAGTCTTAATTTGAAGAGAATATTTCTAAAACTGTATCTCTGGGCAGTTCAAATGATCAGTAATAAGTCCTACAATTAAATTTTTGGGAAGATTATTTTTCAGCTATAAAATCATCTGTAGTTATGATAATTTCTAAAGCACCATTTTTTAATCTATTTTTTCTATATGTTAACTTTTTTAGTAAAACTTCAAATTTTGTTTTTTAATATTAATGTATTACAATTTTTTTCCTTGATGCAGTATATTTAAATTAGCAAGATTTTCAAAAATATCAGGGAAATATTATCATTTTGAAAACTATAATTCATTACAAAAAAAGATTAGCAAAATCTGATTTTTGCTCAGCCAAAAAATATAGCAACTTTAGCAAGCCACTTTATCTGATAATTTATTTAATTAAATCGGAGTCTATTTCTTTGCAATGTTTTGAAAGCAAATGACTATTAAGGAACTAGCTTTTAATGAAATTATTGATTTTGATAATATCATTAAAAAAAAACATCTAATTTCAGCAATATTTTATTGATTTTACAGACAGCACAACATCTAATTTCAGTAATTTTATTGGTTAATCAGTGCCTCTGATAAATAATGCAGTGAGTAAAAGTGATATTTTTATTGTCATTAGCTTTAATTTTTGCTACAATCCAATGTCACACGTCATTGCAGTAGTACAATCTGCACAGATTCCAATGCAATTTTAACATAAAAATTTTCATATGTGAAAAATTCATTGACTTTAAAATATGTATTTTCCTTTCCTATATGCATTTCTAAAGAGGGTCAAAAATAATAATTTTTTATTTATGCTTCCTTTACAAGCACAATGAGTTGTTTCAAGTAAAAAAATTTCAAATTTTAGGCTGCTAAAATTAATCATTAAATTTCATTCAGTAAAGGAATTTTATAGATTTTATTCTCTTGCTTTTTCCCATTAACTATTTTAAACACTTTTATAGCAGTTAGATAACATGAGATCTTCCCCTATCATCTACAGCTTTTTAATTTTTTCAATTAAATAAACAGTTACCTAAGATGCAAGTAAATACTTTTCATTGATATAACAAACTTTGTAAAAACATTGCATTCACCTATTTAAATAGAAAGTAGTTTGAAGTAAAGAAGGGTTCCACTTTTTTCTTCCATAGTGTAAAGTTATGGTTAAACACCTGTAGAGGTCCCTACTATTGCATTTTACATGCATATTCTCGAGGTTACAGCCTCAGTAAATATTACTTTGCAATACTCTCCATGTTTGAAATTAACATATTATTTTAATTTGGTGGGTGTTATGTTTTCTGTAGCCACAATTTTATTGCAAATTAAGCAAAAAAATTTTTCTACATTATCATGATTATTAGAAGTAAATCTGTATTGTAAAAATGATTTTACCTTTTTTTAAAAATACTACAATATGATATCAAAGACTCTGGCTGTATTGTCATCAGTATTTTTACATTTTCTGTTTAAATTTAATCATTTATCCATAACTAAAAAATAAAAGATATAAAAAAATATTGCTAATAATGTCTCAAATGAATACTAACTTTATTTTATAAAAATTACATTTTATAAAATCACATTTGTTTGTGTTTGATTTTGAGAAAATGATGTTCACACTTGCAAACACATAGTGGAGTGAAAGTAGAAAATTATTATTAAAATAATTTTGTTTTCACACACTATAATTAATGTGTATGTACAGTAAAAAGTGCAATTTCGTAAAATACCATCATCTCAAATCTGAGTCAAGTTTCTCTAGTAGCAATGGCAGTGTAACATGTTATGTATTTAAAACTAAAACTGCAATTAACTTGCACAAGACAACATACTGAGCACTGTCAGAAACACTTCATCATGCATTTAGTTTTTAATTAATTTTTGGCTATATCCAAATTATGATAAACATAAATATGAGCATATAACTAGGTACTTTACAGAAGTACTTCTCCCAGTAAATTTTCTTGCTGTTATTGAAGGAGTATATACATTATTCTTATATGTTCAACATGTTTACTTTATTCTCCATTGTTAGACAACCTTTTTTAACATTTCAACAAATTATGATCATCAGCAACCTCTATGAAACATATTTTCCAGATCTTCATGATTTTTGATCACTATTATGTCATAAAAACGGTATGTATTAATCTATTATAAATAAGCATCAATTGGTTTTAAAAATTTATAAGATTGGTGATGCATGAAACTTAAGTTCTTGTTTCCAAACTATTAATGTGTGGTTTTAGGATATATTTTTATAGGGCAATCATGCTTTCTTTGAATAAGTATTGTTCTTATTGATGGAAGGGTAAGTATCTTTAATTAGCTTTCTCTATTATGTTACAATTGTATACATTCTGATTTGCCAGTTCAAGAATGTTAGTTTCTTGCTGTGAGAGTTACACAATTCATTTGCTCAAGTTGATATATTATCTGGCCGTAAAACATATATATTCCAAAATATTGTTGAAAGAATTTTACAACTACTAATATATCAAAGAGAGGATTAGCTTTCAATTGTTAACAAATTTCTTTCTGATGCAGGCATAAGCGCAGAAAGGTGACATGAAGGAATAAAGATGACAACCATTAAACACCTCGAGTTTAACACTTTCCATTCTTGGCTAATTAACAAACCTCAAAGAAAAAAATGTTAAATTCTGAATATATATTTTTTATAATTAATTGAATTTTGTGATTTAAATAATCAAAGCTCACTCCTCTCAAAATTGTTTAATTATTGTCCCATAATAATAATAATAATAATAATAATAATAATAATAATAATAATAATAATAATAATAGTAGTAGTAGTAGTAGTAGTAGTAGTAGTAGTAGTAGTAGTAGTAGTAGTAGTAGTAGTAGTAGTAGTAGTAGTAGTAGTAGTAGTAGTAGTAGTAGTAGTAATAATAATAATAATAATAATAATAATAATAATAATAATAATAATAATAATAATAATAATAATAATAATAATAATAATAATAATAATAATAATAATAATAATAATAATAATAATAATAATAATAATAATAATAATAATAATAATAATAATAATAATAATAATAATAATAATAATAATAATAATAATAATAATTCAATTCAATTCAATTCATTTTATTTACCGTACAAAACTACAGCAAAAAGCCAATTACAGTATTGCACCATAACAAATATATAAATACATAAATGAGTTTAAATGACAAATTATTAACACAAGTGGGTGCCATATTTTAATAAAAGATAATTAACACATTTAAAAATCTAAAGTAAAATTAAACATCAGCATATAAACAATTATTATTAAGACATTAATAATAATAAATAAATAAAAGGGATAAATATAAAACACATAACAAAATAATAAATAAAAAAAACAATTTAACAAATATATATATAAACAAAACCAAGTTAAACCAATCAAATCTGGCATTTAAATTTAATAACATTACAAAATTGATTATAATCTAAATTGAAGTAATTAATATTACTACAAATCTGATTATATAAAGATGGTAGCCTAAATAAAGGAGAAAATCTAAGAACATTGGAATGACAAGTTTTAATGTAACAAACAGAAGCTGACCGAGTATCATGCACATGAGATCTAATTATAACAGTAGAAATTGTGTTAGATAAAAGAACTATTTTATTAACAAGTTTATAAAGATATTTAAGATCTCTTCTAGAAGAAAGATGAACAACAATTTTATTTTTCAAAGAAACATATTTAGAAAACTTATTAGAGACTGATTGTAATAAATTACATCCCTGTTTAGAGCTAGGATTCCAAATGACTGAATTGAATTGAATTGAAATGAATTGAATTGAATTATTATTATTATTATTATTATTATTATTATTATTATTATTATTATTATTATTATTATTATTATTATTATTATTATTATTATTATTATTATTATTATTATTATTATTATTATTATTATTATTATTATTATTATTATTATTATTATTATTATTATTATTATTATTATTATTATTATTATTATTATTATTATTATTACGTTTCAATAAAGGCTTTATTGATCTCAATGGTTTACATAAGTTTACATCTAGAAAATTTGAAATTTAACATACAATAATAATAATAATAATAATAATAATAATAAGTAGTAGTAGTAGTAGTAGTAGTAGTAGTAGTAGTAGTAGTAGTAGTAGTAGTAGTAGTAGTAGTAGTAGTAGTCCTGGAGTTCCATTGTTTGTATTAAAGCATCTAAGTAAATTCACAACAGAATATTTGTGTCAGTTAGCAAACCATCTAGCGCAACAAATTCAACCCATGGAGGGTGTCTATCCAATAGCCATAGTACCCTATAATAAAAAGAAAGCAATTATTCCACCTATTACAGACCTCAGACCAATATCTATGGGACCATTGCCGATCAAAATTATGGAGAAAATTATTAAAGATGAAATTGAACCTTATATAATGCCACTTATCTCTGAAGCACAATATGCAAAGAAAAACTCTTCAACAACAGAAGCAGCCTTATTCTTCAAAGCAATTCTAGCAACAGTAAAACAGTGGAAAAAATACGGACCCATTGTTGTGCAGCTTGACATAGAAGCTGCATTTGACTCAGTCAATATATACACACTTCTAAAAATGCTAAAAGACACAAAAATTCATAGAACACATCTATATATAATTGCTAACCTGCTTCTGAACAGAGATCCATATAACTTTAAATGGAAGAAACTCACCATTTTTCACACCCACCAAATCTATATTCCAAGGATCCCCTCTTAGTTCACTATTGTTTATATTTTACATCAATCCCCTTATTAAAAGCATACAAAATGCATTGGGCTCAAGATACCAGACACAGCACAGCACACTACATGCATCGCCTATATGGATGATGTTACCATATTCCTAACATCAAAAAAACAAATACCGCAACTCCAAAAGATATTACAAGAATATTCACAAAAATATGAATTAACATTCAATCCAGAAAAAACCACAGCCTGGTCTCTATACACTGGTAAACCATGTACATCAATTTACAAATCAAAACCAAACTCTTTTCTTGGGTTTCCATTTCATATGGGAATTACAGGAATGAGATGCCATATCCAAAATAAACTTAAAGAAGAAGCCACAAAAATTATAAACTCCTTGTCCAAGGCATATCTTTCACTATATTCCAAAGTACAGTTAATTAACCAGCTTATCACAACCAAAATAACTTACTATGTACCGGTTATTTCATTCTCAAAGGGGTTCATTTCAAAAATTAAAACCATATATAATAAACTACTTTGGGCCAGAAAAACAGTAGCAATTTCCACAAAAAAACTTAGCCAACCTCTAATAAAAAATGGACTTGGCTTGCACAACATCAATGTTTTTCATATACAGAAGTTAAGGAACTCAATAATCACAATACTTGCCAAATACCCCAAAATTAACCACTTGCTAGAAGTTACTCCAACAGATAGACCACCTCCAAAAGGTTCCTTTTTCACCAACATTATATACCAATGCAAAACCACAGACAAGATTCCAGAACAGTATTTGCATAAGTATTCATACTGGGATATTTATGGTTTAATAAACAGAGAAGCAGATGCTAATGTTATACAACCTATGCTAGGAATTAACAATAAGAGACTACTCAAGGAATATAAAAAATGGGCTCTAGAGCCCAAATATTTTGATTTTATCATGAAAATCAATCTCATTGCCTTGCCAACAACCCACTTTCTTTATCATAAAAGAATGTATATATCTATTGACCCTTTCTGTGGACTCTGCCATCGAGCAGAAGAGACACTGGACCACTTTATTTATCAATGTGTAGCACTTAACCAAACATGACAGATGATGTGTAATACCTACAGAAAACTCGGTACAATCATTAATCACATAATAGCTGCTTTTCAGGAAAGATCAATACCTAGCATTAGGGCAGCCACATTTGTTCTATATACGTATTGGTGCACCCAATGTACTTTCTTAATTGGCAATAACACCAGCGATACCCAGCTACATTTAGCAACAAACTGCTACACATTCGAAATAGAGATAAAATAATAACCAACCCCACTTATATGCAGCAACATGGTCATTGTTAAAACAACCATCAATGCTGTGAATGCTGCAAAGAAAACTATCATACAACTAACATTCAAAGTGACATGCGGACAAAACTAAATAAGCTCCCCAAACTTTAGAACTCTGATTATTTTTGCTTTTTTAATTTTTATATTGTTATAGTCCATTAACCACAAAGTGTAACCACTAAATTCATTTATATGTGTTTACCCTAATATTATTCATTGTATGTTAAATTTCAAATTTTCTAGATGTAAACTTATGTAAACCATTGAGATCAATAAAGCCTTTATTGAAACGTAGTAATAATAATAATAATAATAATAATAATAATAATAATAATAATAATAATAATAATAATAATAATAATAATAATAATAATAATAATAATAATAATAATAATAATAATAATAATAATAATAATAATAATAATAATAATAATAATAATAATAATAATAATAATAATAGTACATAATAATAAAAAAAAAAAAAAAAAAAAAAAAAAAAAAAAAAAAAAAAAAAAAAAAAAAAAAAAATTTAACTACACCATGCCTTTCCCAAATACAAAAAATACCACACCTCCAAATAGAAAACCAGGCCGGCCACCAAAAAAGAATAGGACAACCAAGAAAGCTAAAATTGAAGAAAAAAATAGTGACACAACAATACAAGATAGCCATTCGGATAACTCAATGGATGAGGAAACAGAACAAAATTATGAAGACACTATAAAACGAACTTTTTCTCAACTCAAAACCTGAACATAAATATAACCACCAAACACCAATTTAATGAAGTTAAAAATTGGTGCATTGAATGTTAGGGATTTAAACTCAACCCAAAAAATTACAAAGCTTAAACAATGGATTTTACTTACACAACCGCATATACTTGGATTAATGAAGACAAAAATCAATGCCGGATCACAAATTGACCCAGCAAAATATTTAACCAAAGAAGGTTTCTGTGCCTGTTCCAGAGACTCTTCATCACCTTCTGCAGGCACAAGCATTCTTATTTCAACAAACTGCCCTTTCACAGCTTTCAAAATTATATTCATAGATGCTAACTTACTAATTACAACTTTTCAACATAAAACTATAAACCTCAATATAATTTTGGTCTACCTGCCTATTCAAGATAACCGAATTAACACTATAATAATGAACATCAACTCCATACTTGCAAGTACAGCAAACCCAACAATATTGATTGGTGATTGCAACATGTCATATCAGAAATTCATAGAAAAATGGCTTCACCGAATATCTATACCACTGATGAGTGGTGAAGGCTTCCTACTGATGAATACAATATCTTTCCACAATGGTCGTCACACATCACTCATCGATCTATGCTTCTACTCCCCAATGCTGCACCACCAAATATCAATAAAATTAACCCCCTCAGCATTCTTGGACCATTCAGCACAAATAGTATCATTAAACCTTACGCAAATGCAGACATCACTTCTCCCACTAACAAAAACAATCAGAGTACTACTTCCAACAACCACACCAGAATTTGTTTTCTCAGAAACATACATAATGCTAAACAAAATAAAAGATATGAATCTCAACCCCATACAACAATATCTGGCATACATAAACATTCTATCATTCAATATCTCACATGTGACAAAAAATCAACCACCACTATCCAAATTGTTGACACTTGCAAATGAAATTCATAAATGAATAACCATGATTGTGCCATCACACCAAACGCAGCGGTACATTCATGGTCTAACAAGTACATACAACAAAACATGTGAAACACTAAAAGAATATTTAAGAATAAAAAAAAAACAAAATATGCATAACCCAACCACATACATGGACCAGAGCATACATTAAATGGGCACTGGGAAACCCACCAATCATCAAAGTTCCAATGGCAATAAAAACAAAGGATGGCACATATACAGGACACAATATGATCCTTCCTATCTTTGAGCATTTTAAAACCAAACTGCAGTCTAAAACACCACTTAAATTACACTCCAACCTATTTGGACCAGCAGAAACACAAAAACCTTTCACAACAAAGGACTTCCTGACAAAACTAAATACAATACCAAATGCATGCCATCCAGGAAGTCCTGGAATACCATTATTTATACTAAAACACCTAAGTAAATACACAGCACAATATCTATGCAACCTAGCAAACCACCTATCTCAAGAAATTCAGGATGTGGAGGGAGTTCATCCCATTGCAATAGTGCCATTCAACAAAAAAGCAAAAACTACCCCATCCCTCACAGAGCTCAGACCAATTTCCATGGAATCTTTGCCAATAAAAATTCTTGGAAAAATAATAAAAGAAACAATAGAACCACATATAATGCCACTGATATCAGAAGTTCAATTTGCCAAAAGAAACTCCTCCACAATTCAAGTGGCATCATTATTTAAAGCAATCCTGGATTCAACAAGACAGAAAAAAAATACAGTCCAATAGCAATTCAACTAGATATCGAGGGAGCTTTTGATGGAGTAGACATTTCCATATTGCTAGAAATGCTTGGAAACACATCTATCCCCAAGACACATCTGTACATCATTGCAAACCTACTTCTCAACAGAGAAATACACATAACGTTAAATGGAAGAAATTCTCCATCATTTGTTCCTACCCAATCCATATCCCAAGGCTCTCCTCTCAGTTCACTATTATTTATTCTATATATTAACCCTTTAATAGAAAAAATCCAAAAAACATTTACTGGCATTCAAGTACCTGGCACTACACAATATATAGCTTGCTTGGCTTATATGGACGACATCACAGTCTTTCTCAATTCAAAAAAACAATTACCGCAATTACAAAAAATTCTTAAAGAATATATGCAACAATACTAATTGAAGGTTAATCCAGAAAAGTCTACTGCTTGGTCCATGTTTACTGGAAAACCATGCACATCTATTTACAAAGCAAAACCAACCCATTTTTTAGGATTCCCATTTCATCTGGGAATAACCGGAATGAGGTGTTCAATACAAAATAGATTAAAAGAAGAAGCACAACGCATTGTCACCTCCCTATCAAAAACATATCTCTCCATATATTCTAAAGTCCAGCTAATAAACCAACTTATAATGACAAAAATAACATATTATTTACCAATAATAAAATTCTCAAAAGGTTTCAAAGCAAGGATTAAAACCATCTGCAACCAACTTCTATGGTCAAGAAAAGTGGTTGCAATATCAACAAAAAGACTAAATCAACCCCTTATTAAAAATGGTTTGGGTTTGCACAACATTGACATTTTTTATGCACAAAAATGAAGTAATCTAGTAATTTCCATTACAAACCAATTTCCAAAACTTAAATGCTTAATTCAAATTACTCCAATGGACAAACCACCCCCAACAGGTCTATATATATCATCAATCATCCATCAATATAAAACAACTTTTAACAGAACAGAGCAATATACACACAAATATTCATATTGGAACATTCACGAACAAATTCAACAGGAAAGAGACCTAAATAACAATAACACAATACTCGGAATAAACAACAGAAAACTACTACATGAATACAAAAAGTGGTCACTAGAACCCAAATTTTTTGATTTCATTCTAAAAATAAATCTTATCGCAATGCCAACATCATACTTCTTGCACCATAAAAGGATGTATATTTCAATAGACCCTTTTTGTGGACTATGCCACAAGGCTGAAGAGACTCTACAACACCTATTGTATCAATGTACTGCATTACACAATGTAAGAACAATGATGAGTGCAATATACCATCAGCAAAACATGACCATTGATCAAATAATTAAGGGTTTTAAAGGCAGATCAACACCCAACATTAGGGCAGCAACCTTTGTATTATATGCTTTTTGGTGTACCAGGTGTACCTATCTAATGGGCAACAACCCCAGAAGGCATCCATCCACCTTCTACAACAAATTAAACCAGATACGTAATAGAGACAAAATAATAGCAAATCCCCATATTTACACAGCTACATGGTCTCTTATCAAACAACAATCAATGCTATAAGCACCAAAAAATTCAAGAACACTGAAAATTCAATAACATTAAAACACCGAAATAAAAAAGACAATTTTTTCCTCTCTCTACAATTAATAATTTTTTATGTAAGAATTAGATTACTTTTTATTGAAAACATGAACTGAAGACTATAAAAATGCTTGTATACAAAACCAATGGTAAAACCACTGTTAAAAATCAATGTAAAATCAATGTAAAAAACTATGTATTTCTTTGATTAATAAACTTCCTTTTTTGAAACATAAAAATAATAATAATAATAATAATTATTATTATTATTATTATTATTATTATTATTATTATTATTATTATTATTATTATTATTATTATTATTATTATTATTATTATTATTATTATTATTATTATTATTATTATTATTATTATTATTATTATTATTATTATTATTATTATTATTATTATTATTATTATTATTATTATTATTATTATTATTATTATTATAAATGATCAATTGATAGATAATAGATATAATGTAATTAGATATGATAGACCAAACACCATTGCATCAAGAGGAGGTGGTGTACTAACAGCTGTCAAGAATGATATTTTACATAAAGAGATAAATATTGAAAATATAACTTTTGAGTCAGTATGGATTGAATTAGAGAAAAAAAACTCAAAACTCATAATTGGAAATTTATATATACCACCAAATATATCAATAAATGAATTCAGAAAAAATCTTGAAACCCTGGAATTATATCTCATACAATATAAATATGAAATGATTCTTTTAGGAGATTTCAATGTTGCTTATCATGAAAACACTAAGGAAAAAGAAAATACACCAAAATTTATTGAAGTGGATCAATTTATTAAACTATTAGATCTACAGCAAGTAAACAAAATATTTAATAAACAAAATTATATTTTGGATTTGATATTTACAAGAATTACAGATATAATTATTAATAATTCTGAATATCCTCTAGTATCAGAAGATGTATACCATCCAGCACTAGAATTGCAACTGTCAGTGGTAATGAGATTCAGGAAAAATTCCATAACCTATGCAAATAAATGTTATGCACGAGGAGACTATTATAATCTGTATCAAGCCATTAAACATATTTCTTGGAGTGAAGTTTATGAATGTAAATGCCCATCATTAGCTACCAATATATTTCATCAAATATTGTCAGATACTGTTGATAGATTCATTCCAGTTAAGCAAAGTAGAGGTATTAAATTTCCAAAATGGTTCTCTGTGAAACTAGTTCGATGTATAAAGAGAAAAAAAATTTTTCATAGATATTATAAGAAATATAAATGCTTTTTGTATTTGAATAACTATAGGAATTATAGACGCATAGTAAAAGTACTTGAAAAATATGATTTTCAAGAATATATTAAACTGACTCAAAACAAAATACATAAAGATCCAGCACATTTTTGGAATGTATTAAAGACTCATTATACTTCAGTTAGACAAAATACATGTGTAGTAGATATAGAATCAAATGATTTTATGACTTATTTTTCAACTCAATGTGAACTAAATAATAACTTAATTTTGGAATATCCATTTATTCAAAATCTCATATTCAATAATGATTCCATAAACATATTAAAATTTGATTTGGATGAGATATACCATTCTACAAAATTAATAAAAAATAAAAAAAGTATTGCTTGTGATAATATACCAGTTTTTATTTATAAAGGATGCATTGAACTTTTGGCTCCAGTTTTATTGTATATTTTTAATTTGTCACTTAAAACGTCAATTTTTCCTAACTATTGGAAAACAGCTAAAGTAATACCTATATACAAATCTAGGAAAAAATCAGAGGTCCGAAATTATAGACCTATTTCTTTACTACCTATACCATCAAGAATTTTTGAAAAATCAATTTATTACAGAATTATACATTATTTAAAAAATATTCTTCCTTATTCTTTACATGGGTTTCTTCCAGGAAGGTCAATAGAAACAAATTTAGTCCATATATCAGATGCCATAGGTAGAGCTATTGAGGCAAGAAGTCAATTGGATGTAATATATTTTGATTTAACAAAGGCTTTTGATAGAGTTGATCCATAGATTACTTCTTATGAAAATAGAGAAAATTGGTTTTTCAATCAATCTAATGAATTTATTCAAGTCATTTCTATCTGATAGAAGCAATTATGTTTATTACAATAATAAACAGTCAAATAATTTTAAATCTAGACTTGGACTTCCACAGGGGAGTGTGTTAAGCCCAATATTTTTTGCTATTTATATATCAGATTTGATAATACTTATTCCAAGTAAGAGTGTGTTATGCTATGCAGATGATATTAAAATTTTTCTGGAGATTAATAGTAAAGAAGATATTAAAACTTTACAAAATTATATAGATGTATTTTACAAGTGGTGCCAAGAAAATAACATGAAAATTAATGTTGATAAATGTAATGCTATGACATATTCAAGAAAAACAATGTCAATACTGGATAGTTACCATATTGATCATCTTGAAATTAAGAAAATTACTGACCATAAAGATTTGGGTATAATTTTCACAAGCAATTTTACTTTTAATAACCATATAACATATTCTGTTAATAAAGCATTTAAACTCATTGGCAGGATGCTCAGATCAAAAATTGTTTTTGATTTTCAGACTAATAAATTAATATTTAATAGTTTGATATTGCCAATTTTACACTATGGATCCATTATATGGAATTCTATAAATGAAACAAATATGAAAAAAATACAAAAGGTTTATGATAAATATTGTAAATATGTGTATAAAACTTCATCTTGTAATAATAATGAATTGTGTGTTAAGAGAATATTATCTGATATGTGTTTTTTATATAAAATGATAAATGGCACAATAACTTTTGATAATTCAGTAACAAATCTGCTATATAAAATACCAACTTTCAATAGCAGAAATCACAAACTTTTTCATTTACCATTAATTAAACATACATGTGTAAAAAATGCACCTGTATATAGATTACAAAATGAATATAATGATATGTTTAGTGATGTAGAGTTTACATCAGATTTTAAAATATTTAAAAAGTATATATTAGATTCATTAAATCAAAATTTTATGTAAATTTTAATTTTAATCATTGTAAACGTTTTCTTGGCTTTGTAAGCTGTTGTTTACTAATAAATTGAATTGAATTGAATTATTATTATTATTATTATTATTATTATTATTATTATTATTATTATTATTATTATTATTATTATTATTATTATTATTATTATTATTATTATTATTATTATTATTATTATTATTATTATTATTATTATTATTATTATTATTATGTTTCAAAGCAAAACTTTATTGAGTCTAAAAAGTTACAGAGTCATATATTGATTTTTTACAAATGAAAAACAAATTACAACTTTCAGTATATAAGTCTTTATCTTTTCTGCATCCTTTTTTTTTCTTCTTGTTTTTAAATTTGGTCTTCTATTTAGTTCAGTTTATGCTTGCATTTTTTTTTTAAAGTTGGAAAAAATGCTGATGTTGAAAATGTCATCATCTATCTTATTGGTCTTTATATTTCATAGACTGGATCTCTGTTTCAAGTGTGACCATGTGGCTGCAAATATATCTGGTTGAGCTAGGATGCTGTCTCTTTTTCTTAACAGTTCTAGTTTTATTGAATATGTTGCTGGGTGGCGTCGAGGGTTATTGGCAAGTGCAAAAGTGCATCTGGTGCACCAGTAGGCATAAAGGCTGTATGTTGCTGCATGAATAGCAGGGTTGTTGCCTTTTTTAAATGTATTTATTATTTCATCAATTGAAATGATAGCCTTTCTGTATGTGGTAAACATTGTGCGACGTATTGTTTCTAGGGCACTGCAGGAATGAAGAAAATGATCTTGTGTCTCTTCTTCTCTATGACATAGCCCACACATGGGGTCTATATTGGTATAGAATCTACGAAATCTAAGGAAATGGGTTGTGGGTAGAGCATTGAGATTAAGCTTAAGTAGAAAATCGAATAATTTTGGTTCTAATGACCATTTTCTGAATTGTTGCAGTAGTTGCCTGTTGTCTATTCCAAGAACTGATGGATGTAGATTGGGTGTCTGGTTTGGATGTAGTATATTGTAAATGTCCCAGTATGTATACTTGTTGTCATTATTGAGTGATATTTTGTTGTATATTGGCTTGAGTTCTTCAATCAGTGTGGATAGATATCCATATGAAGGGGGTGGTCTGTCTGTGGGTATTATACTGATTACACACTCCAGGTCTGGAAATCTTTTTATGGTTGCTGTTATTAGATTTACTGATTTCTGTGTGTAAAAAACATTGATTGTATGGAGTCCAAGTCCATTGCTATGTGGTGGTCTGCTCAGATTTTTTAAAGAGATTGCCACTGTCTTTCTCTTCCATATTAGTTTGTTACAGATTGACGAGATTTTAGATATGAATGTTTTTGCAAATTGATTATAGGTGTATAGTATGTAATTTTTTTTAGTTATAAGTTGATTAAATAGTACTACTTTTGAATATATTGACAGGTATGACTTTTCAAGTGAGGCTGTGATTTTTATCTATTTTTAATTTATTTTGAATTTTTTGCCTCATTCCATTGGTTCCAAGGTAGAATGGGAAACCAAGAAAGCAGATGGTTTACCATTAAACATCTCTGTACAGTGCTTGCCTGTGTATATTGACCATGTAGCAGTATTATTAGTATTAATTTTTAAATTAAAATTTGAGGTATAATTCTTGATTATCTCTTGTAATATGGGGAGGTTCTTTTTAGAGGGGAGGAAAACGATTACATCGTTCATATAGGCTATGCATGATATATTTAAAGCAGTGTTTGGAATTTGAATGCCTTTTATTTTTTTCTGTATGTTTATTAATAGAGGATTTATATATATTGTAAAGAGCAAGGCACTATTATTATTATTATTATTATTATTATTATTATTATTATTATTATTATTATTATTATTATTATTATTATTATTATTATTATTATTATTATTATTATTATTATTATTATTATTATTATTATTATTATTATTATTATTATTATTATTATTATTATTATTATTATTATTATTATTATTATTATTATTATTATTATTATTATTATTATTATTATTGTTTAAAATCTGCTGTTGTTACACCTATTTTTAAGAGTGGAGATAGGGAATGTTTGGAAAACTACAGGCCAATTTCTATTTTATCAACATTGTCTCAAATTTTGGAAATGTGTGTAAAAAACAGAATTGTTTGTTTTTTCAAAAATATAATTTATTTTCAAACAATCAATTTGGGTTTTTGCCAGGAAGATCTACAGAACTGGCTTTATCTGAACATGTTTCAGTCATCACTGAATCTTTAGAAAAAGGTTACAAAACTATAGGCATTTATTTAGATTTGCGGAAAGCATTTGACTGTGTTCCACATGATATATTAATAATTAAGTTACACCATTGTGGCATAAGGAGTGCTATGCTTGAATGGTTTAAATCTTATTTAAGTAATAGAAGCCAATTTGTGAAAATTAATACTTTTTTGAGTGATTCTGAAATAATTAGATATGGAGTTCCTCAAGGTTCAGTCCTGGGACCATTGTTATTTACTGTTTATATTAATGATCTGCTTGATCTTTCTCTTCATTCTAACATTTTTTGTTTTGCAGATGATACTGCTTTGGTTACTTCAGCAGTTTCATATAGTTTACTTGAGAAACTTGTGAATGAAGATTTATTTAAAGTTACACAATGGATGAACAGTAATAGATTACTGCTAAATATTAATAAATGTAATTACATAATGTATTCTCTTAAAAATATTCCAGCAAAAGACTTGTTAATTCAATTGCCTTATGTTAATAAAATGTCTTGTCAGAAAATTACCAGGATTTCAACAATTTCTTACCTTGGCTTGGTTTTGGATGAGTATTTACATTGGGATAAACATATTCTTTGGCTTCAAGTAAAATTAAGAAAACTTAATTTTCTTTTTTATAGATTAAGAGATTGTTTGAATAAATATGTTCTATTAAGTATATATAAACAAATTTTCTTAAGCAGACTTTCTTATGGTATAACATTATGGGGTGGCACTGCAGCATATTTTTTGAAGTCATTGCAAACACTACAAAATTTTACATTAAGAATTAGTTTGTTTAAACCTTTGGATTTGCCAAGACTTGAATTATTTAAGTGTGCTGGAGTTTTAACTATTCATCAATTATTTTTAGTGAATATTTTGTGTTATTATATTAAATACAAAAAAATGAATAAATATAATTCTTCATCAATAATGGTGACTAGATCAAGTGATTTTGATTTATTATTTGAACCAGTGTACTTTAAAACTCATTGCAGATATCAGAAATGTTATCTTGGTCCAAGATTTTATAATATTTTTATAAGAAACATTGGATTTAATGTTAATGACTTATCAAGGAAAACTTTGAGAAAATTAATTATGAACTGGATTGTAATTGATGATAATCAAAAACTTTTTATTTCTATTTAATTATTTTATTGTATATTAATGTTTTTTATTTTATTGCACATGTATTTTTGTTAAGCTCCATGCGTGATTTATTTATCACAAGGAGATTATATGTTTAATAAATTAAAATTAAAATTAAAATTAAATTATTATTATTATTATTATTATTATTATTATTATTATTATTATTATTATTATTATTATTATTATTATTATTATTATTATTATTATTATTATTATTATTATTATTATTATTATTATTATTATTATTATTATTATTATTATTATTATTATTATTATTATTATTATTATTATTATTATTATTATTATTATGTTTATAATTATTAGTGTTCTTAGTTATTACTTTGACAATTATTATCTATATATTATTATTTTATTACTTATTATTATTATTATTATTACTTATTATTATTAAATTATTATTATTATTATTATTATTATTATTATTATTATTATTATTATTATTATTATTATTATTATTATTATTATTATTATTATTATTATTATTATTATTATTATTATTATTATTATTATTATTATTATTATTATTATTATTATTATTATTATTATTATTATTATTATTATTATTATTATTATTATTATTATTATTATTATTATTATTATTATTATTATTATTATTATTATTATTATTATTATTATTATTATTATTATTATTATTATTATTATTATTATTATTATTATTATTATTATTATTATTATTATTATTATTATTATTATTATTATTATTATTATTATTATTATTATTATTATTATTATTATTATTATTATTATTATTATTATTATTATTATTATTATTATTATTATTATTATTATTATTATTATTATTATTATTATAGTAAGACTGTCAATTGGTCTAACAAAAAAAATCTATCACATTGAAGAAAGCATATTTACAAATTTTTTTTATTGGCAACAGAGTTTTAAAAAATCATTTTACATAAAGAATGTAGAGAAAACAAAATCCAATGATAATGGCAAAAACAGAGATGAATCAGAAGTGGCTCAATATGAGGCTGATGAAGTCAAAGATCCAGAATTGGAAATGGAATTATCAGAGAATTTTTAGAAGAAAAAAAGATAATAGAAAAATAATATTTAAAGAGACTTGCAAAGTATATGATAGAACAAGAAGCCCAATGAACAAATTAAACCAAGAAGTAGATATAGAGACAATGTTCTAGAAAATGATGAAGTCAAAACAAGAAATGAAAGATGATATGTCTAAGCAAATAAAAAAGACACAATGAAAGATGGAAGACAATTTATTTAAACAATCAAGCATAAAAGATCTTTTCTGTAATTAAAAAATAAAAATAAAAAAGGAAATGAGGGCAGATATGCTACAAGGTCACAAGCAACTGGAGAAAAAAATTGGGGATTTGAAAGACATAATGGATAATGTCAGAAGGAAATAGAAATCTTAAAGTAGAAAAAGACTTAAATGAAGAAATTAAAGATCTGGAAAAAAAGATTTTTGTTCACATTAAAAATAAGCACAAAGCTATAGATTATCATTTCAATGTCATACAGAAGGCCCATATAAAGAATTCATGAAAAAATGACTCATACAAAAGGCCAATAAATGGAAGAAGTGTGAATATGGAAGGACAATATCTAAACATGGCAATAAGATGTCAACAAATATAATCTCAAGAAATGGCAACTAGATATGAGTAAAGAATTAGAGACCCAAGGAAATAGAATAAAAGAAGTATGAATACAAATTAAACAATTTAGCCAAGTGTTAAAATCCAATACAAGTAATGGAGAAGAAAATAAAAAAATTTAAAAATAAAGAATTATGACTTGAAGCAAAATATTGAGAATAATTCAGAGAACAAAGATGAGACAATAGATTTAGTGAATTAGGTAATCCAACTTAAAATAGATCAACATACAAACATTACAAAAGAGAGTGAAAGTAAAAGATGTGGAGATAATAACATCATTCGTCATCTAAAAATATTATGTCCAAGTTTATCCATGTACAGGTATTTAAGAGTGATCTAGAAGATAATTCTTTAGAGTATACAAAGCATTTGAAGTTGTTTATCTTACATTCAGTACTAAAAGAAGAAAATATCATTTGTCTGGAACTACATAGAACTGGTCGAATTCCCTTAGCATAAAGCTCCAAATCTTTAAATCTATCATTTTGTCATATTAAATGCAATTTAAAGTAACAAAAGACAAGACTAGGTTTTACACAAAGTAATATACAAAAGACATAGGCTAAGAGCAACAGAAACAATTTTTTGTTAGTAAAAAGTCAGATTAAGAATACTCACTAACTTCCCATTATTAGGAAAATAAATAATTAGAATGATCTGACACAGTATTCTGGTAAATATCCAACAGATGATAATTGGAATTAACCGCATAATTATTGAAGAAGAAATTAACCTCCTGAATATCTTTAGGCCACCATAGAGAAAATTAAAAAATCAGCAAGACCACAAATTTAATGCATCCACAATCCAAGCTCCAAATATTCTACTGAATGAAAATGTGAATAGTTAAAAACACAGAAGACCTCCTTTAATTCAACCAGATAATTATCAGAAATGGAATAAATGGCTGCAAAATAGAAGACAATATCATTCCTAGAAGAATGAAAATAGATTTATAGACAGTACACAAGTGAAATGTAATCCACAGAATTCCAATTACATATGAAATTATCTAAGGATTTTGTTAGAGTATTTATTTCATTAGAGTTCTGAAAAAAATAGTGTATAGATTATAAAAATGACTCAGATAAGAAAATAATGAAAGATATTGGAAAAAATATATTGCATAATTTTTGTTACTAAGTATGGCAGAAATGAAGGGGATACTTTATGGGCAATGATAACCAGTTACCAAAATCAGACTGTAAGTTGTCAGTGAGAGAGAGAGATCAATAGTATAATTTTTGGTCATAAAGATAGTCTTAAATAAACTTGATAATTTAAAATTCAATTATTATCTATGTATGCTTCTAAACAAAATACATTAAATTATTTTTGTGTTCATGTTTGTGTGTGAATTAAATTTCCAACATTGGTTTTAAAATTGCAAAAATCTAAATGCAATTCTACATTTTAAATAAATTCTGTATAGGTTGTTTTTGTTATAATTAGTCTCATTTTTGTTAAATAAATTTAGTTAATATTCATTGTCAATGATTCAAAACCAAAATTTGATTTGGGAAATATGTTTAAAAAACAAACAAACAATGTAATAGGTTAACTATATTAAGATAAGTTGGTATGTGAACTTGTTTATGAAATTCTGTTGAAAGTGAAAAAATAGGATAATTATCATGTAGTTATATGGAAAAAAAATGTGTATACATTAACCCTTCTTCCAGCTCTAGGATGTAATCTGACTGTGTTTATTTTCCTGGATTTTTTTCTGCAACAGACATAGATTGAAAAACTTTTGTGGAATATTGGTCAAACTTTAATGCTAACTAAAATAGTTGTTGAACAGAAAATAAGCCATGAATAAGTAAATAAAATCTATAGGACTTTTCTCAGATTCTCTACTTCAGCCAAAGTAGTATCTTAAGTATTACTTTTCTTTACCTCTCAAACTAATTACAATAATTCATCAACTTGTGACAATTATTAAATATGGTTTGTTGCACAAGAATATTACAAGTGTCCTCAGTACATTAAATATTGCAATATTCCGAGATAATTTAAGTGAATACTCAAAGATCACCTGGTAATACAAGCTACATATCTAAAATGTAGGTTATTTACATATATATTTTACACAGAACTGTATTTATGAAACTAAAAAAGAAATCAATTGTTGAAAGACTTGATAATAGATTATAACTTACTCTTAATATATTTTAGGTGAAAGTATTTTCTATTTATATAATTTTTATATTTCGCTACTGATATAATATTTTTTATTATGTCAAGTATTTTCTTTTATTATTGTTAAAAATACAATCCAAGATCCTTAAGAAGATGCACTGCAATAAAAAGAGGAATCAGAAAGGAATTAATTTCAAAGACTTTTCAAATCAATATTATATTTGCCTTAAATTTCACATTTGTAGGATAATAGGGAAAATAGGAAGTTTACAGATTTGATATATGATTTCTTGTTGATTATATTGTTGTGATTCTTCTAATTGTGAATCCGTATCATGTATTATACAATACTAATTTTATCTGGATGCATTGTTCAAAGAATCGTTTTTGTAAATAAATTTATTTGTTTGTCAGTATATTTCCGATCAGACATTGGATTTCTGGTTGGTTGCCATATTATATAGGCTGGATCTTTATTTCATGAGTCATCAGGTGGCAGCAAATGTAACTGAATGAGGTATTTGATAATGAAAAAAAAATGCACTAGTGATCATAACTTTATTGTAATTGAAATGGTTAGTAATGTGATGGAGAATAGAAATAAAAGTAGAAATAATAGTGAAAGATGTGGATGGAGAGTGAATGATAAAAATAAGTTGGAAGATTATAAAATACAAGTTGAAAAAATCATGGAAGAATTGGTTGGGGGTGAGTATAAGGACTGGTGTAAAGAAGTAGAAAAAGTGGCAAATAGGATTATAGATGAGAATATTCAGAAGAATAAAAGAAATAAAAAAATAAGAATTAGTAAAAGTGTAAATGGGGGGAAAGAAGCATGTAGAGAATATAAGTGTGCTATTAAGAACAAGGAAAGTGAAAAAGATATTAATGCTAAATGGGAAAAGTATTTAAAAAGAAGAAGTTGGCTAAAATAGATAATTATAGAGAGAGAATGAAATTGAATAGTAAATTGTTGGAGGATATTAATAAAAATGGAAGAGATGGGAGTAAAAAATTTTGGAATTACATTAAAAGGAGAAATGTAGGGTAGAGAGAGATAGTATTACTAGATAATTAGGGAATAGAGTGTAGCTCTAGAGAAGATTTAAAAAGAATCTTAAATATGTAATGAATATAGAAAAGATGTTAGATGTGAAGAACAGAGTGATAGAAAACATGAAAGCATATAGTAATGAGAATATTAGGTTTACAAAAAATGAACTGAATGAGGTAGAGAAATATTGAAAAGTGGAAAGGCAAGAGGTTTTGATGGATGGGCAGCAGAAATGGTAATAAATTTAGGATATAGGGCAAAAGTAAAGTTATTATCCTGTTTTAATAAGATGGAACATAATAGTTTTTCTGAGTAGTTGGAGTAATACAAGAGTAAGATTATTATTTAAAGGAAAGGGTAAGAGTCATAGAAAGTTAAATAATTATAGACCGATAGTGGTACATCAGTTTTATATAAAGTTTTCTCATATATGTTGGCTAGAAGAGCTACAAAATGGATGGAAGGGAATAATGTAGTGGGGGAAATGCAAGGAAGTTTTAGATTAGATAGACATCTAGGAGATAGTTTATTTGTAGTTACACAACTTATGGATATGAGTAGAAATTCAGGTAAACAGTTATATATGAGTTTTATAGATATAAAGAAGGCATATGATAGAGTAAATAGAAATAGATTATGGATAAGTTTAGCAAATTTGGGAATGGATGAAGCTTTAATGGATATTATTAAGAAATTATGTGAAAATAATATATATATATATATATATATATATATATATATATATATATATATATATATATATATATATATATATATATATATATATATATATATATCAATTAGGGAATATAGAATCAGTTAAAGTTAAAAATGGGGTGGGATTAAGGCAAGGATGCCTTATGTCACCTATTTTGTTTGTGTTGCATTTGAGTGAAATGGAAAGAGAGGGGTAGAGATATCATTAATAGATAGTAAGGGAGTATATGTTTTGTCAGGTCTTTTTTTGCAGATGATATATTTTTGTCTGCAGAAAGAAAAGAAGATATGGAAGTTATGCTGAGGACATGTGCAAGGATGGATAAAGAGATGGGGATTAAATTTAGTGAAAAAAAAATCAAATATAGTGATGGTTAATACTGGGGAAAGAGAAGATGTAGAATTTTTATTATGAGATATTAAGTTAAGTGTAGTGAATAGTTATAGTTATTTGGGAATTATTTTAAGTAATCAGAAAAATTATTTGAATGAATGGGAGAAAAAATTGATAAATGAAGCAAAGAAAAGAAAGAGATTGATAAAGAAATTAACAGTGTTTTCATATAATAAATATAATGTAGCTAGAATTATATGGAAGGGAGTTGCAGTAGCAGGGTTAACATATGGTAATGATGCATTATGTGTTAGTAAAGGGATATTAAATTACTTAGAAAAAGTTCAAAGGGAAGTAGGAAGACATGCATTGGATGCAGATGTATGGACAGCAAGGGAGGCAATTCAAGGAGAAATGGGATGGTCAAGTTTTCATATGAGAGATGCAAAAAGTAAAATGAAAATGTTTGGTAGATTGCAGTTTATGGATAATAAAAGAATAGCCAAAATAGTATTTAATTGGGTTATGAGTAAAGGGCAGGCAACAAGATGGGTGAGAAAGGTAATGTGGTATGCAAAAGATTTGGATAAAGAATTTATATCAGTATATTTGTACAAAAGATGGGATGATTGTGTTAGGAGGATTGTTGAGTGTTATAGTGGTAAGGAATGGGATAAAAGAATAGATTTATTAATAAAGAATAGGGAGTTAGAGAGATGGAGAACTAGTATGGAGAGTAAAAAGAGTTTAAATATATATAGAAATAAACAGAATATTAGGTGCGAGTTAATATATGATAATAGTAAGGAAAGTAGTTTATTGTTTAAGGCTCAAACAGGATCTTTAGCAACAAGAGAATATACATGTAAATGGACAAATATGGGTGATTTAGAATGTAAATTATGAAAGGAAGGAATAGAAAATATTAGCATTTGTTAATTGAATGTAAATGCTTGAAAACAGAAAGGGGACATATAATGAAGTTATGGAAGAATAACTATGAAAAAAGTGATTATACTGAAAGTGGATTATTGGTTTTTATGCTGGGTTTGGGAAAAGATAAGAGGGATTTCGATATAAAGGCCATAGAGTTGACAAAGATTATGTTGTGGAAATGGGATGGAGCAGAATATGGGAAAACTTAGATTGGGAAATGGAAAATAAAGTGGCTAACAGGTTTCTCTGGGCATAATTGCTGAGAGATTCTTGACTTCGTTTAAGGAGAAGCTACAGTACATCACATCACAATCATATCTCTGATTCTTAATCGTTCCAGTTTGTTTATTGTTTGGGTGGTATCTGCAGTTGCAATTGCAGAATTGCAGACAAAAATGTATTTTGTGTCACCAAAGAGCAGAAAATACAAAGATAAAGGCTCTTAGGTTACGAAAAAGATCTCTGGTGAAGCTTTTGGGAAGATTTAGAATACTGTAGTTATATCAGTTTGCCTAAATGATGTCAAATTTAGTTGCAACTTTGTGAGGTCAGTACATTTTTGGAGAAAATGAAACCGTTTCTTTTAGTTTATGGCATAATGGAAATGTATCAGCTATATTATATCCTTACTGAGAATTTATTTTTATCTGAGAATCGATTCAATGAACTTTTAATTGTAAATTCTCTATTCTATTATTGCATTAAACTAGAGCGTTTTGTTTTTAGTCGCTTTACACATACTTAGAAAAATAATACAAATTTGTCAAAATATAATAAAAAATCTTTGACATTGTATTAAAATTATTATAAAAGAAACTTATGTAATAATAATAAAAATATTTTCATATGATTTATGTCAAACAATATTTTATATCATTATATTTATTAAACAAGATAATCTAATCAATTATTGATGACTTTTACAATGTTATCTTTCAGTTTTATTTTATTTTTAAAAACTGAATACAAAATTCAGAAAATAAAATAAAAACACATTGTTATATAGTTTATTTTACAATTGTAACTTAAATATGGATTTACAAGCACAGTCGCAGCAAAATAAAAACGTGGATCATGGATATGCTTGGGTCGTAATGTTTGTAAATGCTATAATAGAATTTTTTAATCGCTCTGTTGCAAAATCGTTTGGAATATTTTTTAATAGCTTAAAATCAGATCTTCATGTTGGAAATTTAATAATTACTTTATTAGCTGCAATTATCAACGCAGTATCGAGTTTTTCTGGTAATTGTTATATATATAGATTTTGTATGTGTGTATATAATATTTGTGAATGTACTGAAAATAATTATAATAAATGGAAATAATATTTTGCGTATAATGCACTTTATTTCAAATTCAAAAAAAAAATCATATATATAATAACTGAGTTTAAATTATATAAATTTTCACTAGTAAAAGAAAGTTAATCTAATACATTTTATGCTTTATACATTCTCACATACATAAACATATATATATGTAGAGAGAGAGAAAAAAAGTTATAAGCTTGTGTGAGTTACTTTCATAAGCGGTTTCATAAATAAATATATCAAAGTCATCAAAGATAGAAAGCTATTTTTAAAAAAAGGATCCTGCAGGGCACTATTTTCATTTGTGCTCAGACCATCTTATCCTATAACAAAAACAACTATTCATATGCACACATATACTTATATATTTATTTAAGAAAGATATGGTGTAAGGGTAGCGCATCCGGCAGCCATCATTACAGATGTGATTTCAAATCCGACCGAATAAACTTGAAAACTTTTTCAATAGATTTTAGGATTTTTTTTTCCATTACCAAACCAGATAATCATTCAGTATTACTCAATAAATGGATATTTGTCTATAGAGTAAGATAAAAAAAACTTTTAAACTCTCATCATGTCTGGTAATACTGCTTTCTCCTTTACTGTTTTTACGAGAGAATGTTGAGGCGATCTTTGTCTTGTAATGGGTTATTTAAAAGCTGTTTTACCTTTTGCCTATATACGCATTTTTCTACTATGAGATATTAAATCTATATTAAATATCGAATATAATTGATATAGTAATTAATTTTTAAAAGTTGTGAAAAGCTTGAAATTTTTACATATAAATTATATGAATTTACTCTATAAGTTCTGCTTTTTAACATAGTTATATACGTAAATAGATTGAAAAAAACAGACAAATGGATAAATGCCAGAAAAGTAGATGGATAGATAAATAAAGAACCTTCTATAATTTAGTACAATGGTATAATGGCAAGAAGTAAAGATATATTGAAGATTAATTTGTTCTTTTGGAGTAAAAATGTTACAGGACTTTTGGAGCAATTAATCATTCAATTTTATATATATATCATTAGAAACCAGTCAATCCTTAGACAAATCTCAATATCAATAACAATGAACAATTTCTAACTATTGTCAAGGCAACCTCTTTTTAACAATACATATATATTGTAATGGACAGTATTTTGCAATAGATTGGAAGTGTGCAATAGGAGAACAAAATAACG
Source organism: Epiperipatus broadwayi (assembly GCA_028023455.1). NCBI lineage: Eukaryota > Metazoa > Onychophora > Udeonychophora > Euonychophora > Peripatidae > Epiperipatus > Epiperipatus broadwayi. The sequence goes on from JAQFVV010000001.1 coordinate 13,075,271, forward strand.
CAAACGTTGGATGTCATATGTAATAGGGCAGATTGTGTTTCATATCCCCCTATAGGTCACATTATATGTAATTGGACAAGCTATTCTCTTTGATAGTTATATTTAACTATGGGCACCCACTTGGTCTTCCAGATAAGGCATTACACATGATAAGGCAAGTCAGTTATTTGAGAATTTTCTAAGTTTTAGGAAGTGGTCCCATGATGATTAATAATTGAGTGGGATGGAATTCACACTTGCATAACATTCCTTACTTCACCTCTTCTTGATCCTCGTTATGCCACAGAGTTCAAACTCAGGGAGAATGTACATGTACTCTATTTCAAGGTATGATTATTCTGTATCTGATATGTGCATTGGATATGCGTATAGTGTGATTAATTGGAAAATAGAAAGATCAAACAACAGCAACTAATTTGATTTAATATTTAACAAATTAATTTTGATGATGATCGCTTTTCATAATTTTTTTATAACAAAGTAGTGTATGTTTAACATTTAATGATGGTATATATATATGATCATTCTTTGTATTTACTAATTATTTCTTATCCCATACCTTTGGTCCCTATGAAGGATAGTCATTCCCCATTCCAATTTAACAATCTCAAATTTACAGTGAAAATAATTTGAAACTATTTTAACAGTTAACTCTTTACTGACTAAAATTACATGAAATCATTTGGTCATTAATTTGCGCTCTGTCTATCTATATTTTATGATTTGTTGAGAATTGCTTTTAAATTCTGAGCCCCTTCCCATTATGGTGTCATATAGATCTATGATAGAACAGACCAATCATTCAATAGTTTAGTCATATATTCCGAATAACAAATAATTAATAATTAATTTAATTGAATGAAAACATATATAATATCAAATATTGTAATTGTCAAAGTATGAGCATTTAATATTATATAAAAACAAAGTCTCACCTTTCAAGTCAGTAGATTAGTGCAACTTAATTAGCAAGCAAGCTCAAGAGTCTGCATCTATATTTTATTATTAAATGAAGAATTAATATTATAATTGATGACTCTATAGACTAATTGATGATTGGATGAAATGACTCTCTGTTTCAAAAGAAATAAATAAATTTAGCAAGCAAAATAAAAAAATAAAATAAAACATAACATGAAATACCAGTATAATCTGGCCAGTTCAAAATACTATAGCTCATGTTGGAGAATGTCCAAGTATTTTTTTCTTTGGGAAAATTCCTTTGAATTAACTGGATGGTATTTCATCAATGGTATTTGATAATCATTTGAATCTTCATAATGGTGATTCATTTTCAAACTATCCTTCCTGTCCTAAGATAATTTCTTTATTTGGCTGTAGTGCATTGCAGATATTTTTGTTAGCATGGTCATCATGGATGTTAATTTTAAGTAATAATCATATCAGAAATTTATGTTTGTATGATGAGAAGCTCCATCCTCATGATGTTTTCTCACTTCTTAGCATTTCATGACTTGTTCTTTTTTAGCTTATAACTTGGGTTAAAAATATAATCTTTATGGAATTAAGGTTCTTTAATCACTCTCAAATTGCAATTATAGTGGTTTATAAGCTCTTATGTTAAGATGACAAATAAATTCATTTTAGGAATTTAAAAGCAAATTTTCTTGAAGGTGTAATCTATTTGCCTTTGTTTTTTTATATTGTCTTACGTTTGATTTATTGATGTATGATTTTAAGTGCACACTTTTATTTTCATTGTTGATGTCATTTTGATCTTTATAGAATTTTATGCTGCATTAATAAACAAAAAAAGTTTAACATTAATGATTTCTTTCTTTTGTTTTTCAATATTTTTACTTGCATGTGGTTAAGGGTTTGTTTATACATATAAATTAGTATTATCAATAATATAATTTTTTTAAAAAAAATTAGAATTTATTGGTCAATTAGAAATACAATATGAAAACAATATATTTTTATGGTTATTAAGCATTGCTATCTATGGTTTATCTTGTGTTTAAACCTCCAGCAATACATGGTTGAGCTTGAGGCTGCAAGGAATTGTTCATAATTGGGAGTTCTTGGATTTGGGGGGGGGGGTAGAATTTTAAGGTTTTAGGCAACTAATAAATTGCCCAGGTATCAATAAATATTCCCATAGGGACTATTATTCGATCACTTATTTTAATTTTTTTATGATCTTACAAAATGTAGAGATTAACTCACAGTTATTATTTTTAAAGATTAATTGTAAAAGTGAGGAAAATTGTGATTCAGGTTACAGGGAAGTGTCTTTTCATTATAGTGGCTTTAATTGAAAATTTTTTTTCTAGGATTAACATTGGTACAAGCTATGGTGAATTTTCTAATAGGGTCCAAATATTGACATGTATGAAGGACATGTTCAATGGTCTCTTCTTCATATTTTCAAAGTTGACATGTCAAATCTATTTTGGTTAAACCTCTCTGCATGCCCAGAAAATGATTTATTGGCAGCACAGTGAGATTTAATTTAATTATGAAGTCCCAACATTTGGACTCCATATGCCAGTATCTAAACTTTTTTATGATCTTCTTTATTGTAACTCCCAGTGCAGATGGGGGATTTAAGTCATTGTTTATAGCTAGGGCATAAGCATCCCAATAGGTGATTTTTCCTTTAAATGTGATAACAGAGATTTGTGTAGCTTTTTTAACATAGTCCACATAGTGTTGAGCTATTTACTTTTAAATGGTGGAGGAGTGTCCATAGGGTTCACTAGGGGAGGGGAAAAATTGATTGTTTGGGAACATACAATTTAAGTATTGTATTGTGTTAATTATTTTCTGTAAATAATAGGTAGAGACAGAGTGGAGGGCCAAGCCATATAATTTTAACTGACAATTTTGCACAATATTATTGAACATATAATCAATAATATGCTTTTGATTGTGTTGGTAAATTTAGACTTTATGATGAATGTGTGAGTGGTGATTTTTGTGTGGTCAGTTTAATGTATCCTCTCTCTCTCTCTCTCTCTCTCTCTCTATATATATATATAGAGAGATATATATATATATATATATATATATATATATATATATATATATATATTGAACTGGATCACCCTCGAAATAAGTTGTTTAACTGATTTAAAATATTTAGTTAACATATAGCTTAATATCTTTTGAAATCTTTAATAATATGTGGACTGGCCCTTCAAGCAGAGAGGAGAATACCATTGATAGCATAGCCATCAATGATACCCACAGTCATATTGAACTATGCAAAGCATAACACGATCACATTTCCAGATCATGGCCCACCTTGCTGTTGAATTTAAACCCCTACCATGCAAAGCATTTTATTTGTTTTGAGGATCAATATCAGGCACCAATCAACCATAGGCTATGTATTCAGCATACTGTGGATGATAGGCACACAATACAGTACTTGAAATATCCTGTGAGAAACTCACACTTTGTCTCAGGATCCAGCACATTTAACTTAACACCTAAAAATAACCATTCATTTAAATTACTGGTGACACAGTGATAAAAGAGAGAGGGTGATAGACCAAATAATATTTAAGCAAACACTAATATTTATTTATGCACACGTATATTTCACACTATAACAATAATAAATTTTACATAAGAAAATTTTAAATGATTACTTTAGGTTTGTAACGGTCTTATTTATACATTCACACAACAAAATCCAGAGTTCAGGCAAATTATATCAAAGTTGATCAAGATGAAAAGTTGAGATCTTGAATATGACTATACTGCAAATCATTTACAAGCACTCTGTTATTTAACACCCTATGGATGACACTTATGATGTTACACTTGGTCTCAGTTTAATTCATGAGCCAGCTGAGAAAAGGGTGGAACATGAGACAATGGTGGAATGATTAATAATTTAATAATAATAAATATTAAAGAGGCATTTCAACACTTATGGATATATATACATATATATATATTGATCTGATTTGGATTAGATGGATATATATACATATATATATATTGATCTGATTTGGATTAGACTTGGAGCGGATTGTGAGAGATACACTAAACAATATCAAATTTAAATATTTTGTTTATAAACAAAATTAAACAAACTGATTAAATGTAAAAAACAGAAAATGTGCATTGGTTGTGGAGCTTTATGCACACAGGTGTTATAACAATGATGAGATAATTATAATACAGAAGTCTCATCTTAATAATAATGCACTCTATATTTATTATCTGCAATCAAAGACTCATGCCTATATGTTATGCCAACTATCCTCAAGGTTTGCAAGCAATAAGCTAAACATTACCAGAATGATATAATATAAAGCCTTAAGTTGCTAATTCTAAATTTATTATCAGTGAGCAATCCCTTGGCAAACCAAATTCCAGGTTTGACCAATGCCGATGTAACTAATAGGGTGGAATGAACTGGTTGCCATAGCTGGGCATCTGAGACTATGGTGCTAATTACTTAATTAAAGATTGTGGTATAAATGTATAAGTTATTCACAGAATTCAGTACCTAGTACTTAGTTTCTTATGGCCATATGACTTGTTAGTGCAATAAAGAACACTTTGTTCAGTGTGTCAGAGCAGCTGTAAATATGATTCTAGACCTTCATGTTCCAGTTCTAGAAGTCTAGCTGTCTAAACCAAATAATGAGTGGCCTGTACCATGAGCCCATTTTAAAGAAAGCATAGCAAGGTGTAATACACGAAACACATTCATAACATTTATATATAATACTAATATATTTAAGACAATTTAAAATGCTCTAAAATCTACAGCTTCATTTGGCAGAAACTACATTTACCCTGTTTTCAAATTAGCATATCTTAATCATGCTAAAAGTAGTTTATTAATGTCAATCTAATTTTAATAAATGGAATCTCTATATATTCCTTTATATTTAGCTAGGGAAGGAAAATCATATTTCAGGCCTTTATTAATAATTACAAATATGCTTGCAATATCATCTCTGGCCATTATTTAACTAATACATAATAATAATTGCAAACCTCTCTAATACATGTCAGCTTAAATAAAACATATATGCATGTAACAATAAATGCATAGCAGTCTGTTGTTATATATGAGAATAGTTTTCAAAGCAGCAATTTATATTGGCTAAGAAGTGATGAAACATTTTACTGGAGAGCTTCTAATCATCTCTCCCTAAAGAATCATATTAATTCTCCCTGCTTTGAAATGATGGCATAACATATCACATAAATTTAAAATGAAATCAAATAATTAATAAAAATTAAGCACATTATAGAAAGGATTAAATTAATAAATGATTTAATTATTACAATTTTAGAAACTTATTTTTAAAGTTACATTAATAGGCAAGCTTTTATAGTTACATTTAAAAATTTATTTTAAACAAGAATTTACTTAATTATTACTTTATGAATGTTCATAGTTAGATAATTAAATTATTATTAGTTTAAGAGATTTATAGAACTTTGCAGTGAAAAATATTACCTATTGCTTTTAAAGGCTGAGCTGTCCAGAATTTGTAGTGGACACTAATCTCTGGTTATGTTGCTCTTCATGTCTTCTTGGCAGCTGGTGGTATTGAATTCCTCCATCCTGGCTGCAATGATGATTGCTGGGCAGCCTGTAGGATGGATGAAAGTCACCATTCCTCTATAGGAAGACAGCTAAGTTGGGGCCTTCTTGACCACTCATGTTAATTTTTCAATGGGTGTAGCTCCTGACAACAACTGCTTAGATTATATTATGAGAGATCTTTAATGCTGAAAATTGGGGGTTTATATACTAGATTTCTGATCACCTTGTCATATTTTTCTATAAGCCAGATTTTACAAAGTAAAACCCATTATCTTGTTTACAACTTTTAATTTTAATTTTTAAGTTTAACATTCTTTTGTTAATTTTTTAAATCTAACATTTACATTCTGGTAAAAACAAAAGTAATTCCCTAGCAAAAAAAATAATGCTGTATGATCACATTTGCTTTGACCAAGGTGTACTTTAAAATTTATTTTAAGATTTTATATTTGACCTCCACACAAATCTGAAACAGGCCCATATGGTATAATCTTTTTATAAGAACTGTTTAATATTTTTAGAAATGAAATAATTTCTGAATAAAAAATTTGTCATATATGTATGTTGGTCAACTGTGGATTGAGCAAATATATGTGATGTTTGAAAAAATAAAGAATATATTTATACAAATACATTATATTAAATTAAAGGTTTATAATTCTAATCATACTGTAACACTATTAAATTATGTCCTACCTCCTTGCACATACATAAGTGTGTCCATACATATATAATGATGTTTACACAGACAGACATTTAATTCAACATATAAATATACCTAGATATATACAGGTATACATAAATATATGCATATATAGATAGATAGATAGATAGATAGATAGATAGATAGATAGATAGATAGATAGATAGATAGATAGATAGATAGATAGATAGATAGATAGATAGATAGATAGATAGATAGATAGATAGATAGATAGATAGATAGATAGATAGATAGATAGATAGATAGATAGATAGATAGATAGATAGATAGATAGATAGATAGATAGATAGATAGATAGATAGATAGATAGATAGATAGATAGATAGATAGATAGATAGATAGATAGATAGATAGATAGATAGATAGATAGATAGATAGATAGATAGATAGATAGATAGATAGAGATATACACAACTATACATAGATACAAGTGGATATACATAGATACACATGTATATGTATGTACTTGGTGGGATTTAAACCTAAAATAATTACTACTATGGAACATATTAGGTGAAACAGGATGTGTGCCAATATATACTGTTTCATGCTATAGTTATAATAGTTCTTCTTTAAAGTTCATTTCATTTAAAATAAAAAGTTTAGACTATGATCAGAATATATTTAAAAATATCTTTATCTAGATTTTCATTTGTTTTATTTTCCAACCAGTTGGTTTTTGTTTCTCCATTGATGGCTTCACGGCTTTACTTCTATGTTTCTGTCAAACAATGAGAGAGAAGGTGGCAGCTTCTACTTCATAATTTTGGCATTAGTTCCAGGTATTGAGTCAGGTGGGCTAGTTGATGGCTTAGGGCTTCGGGTATAAAGCCATGTTGAATATTCCTATGGCTTCTGCAATAATATTTTCTACAGCAGTAATGAATGTCTATATTCTGTCCTTAGATTTCTGGATCTCTGGAGCAATAAATAATGTAATGCACAAAATGAAGACCAGACTGAATTCAATCATAAAATGAAGGCCAGAATTTGAATTAAACTTGGACGGAACTGAATTATAGATTGAAGAGTGGAATTATCTATCAGATTGCAGCCCTGACTAAATAATAATAGACAGCTGAAAACTTTTATATTCTTCCTTTCTCATTGTTTTCTGCAGTTTTTTATGTTTCTCACACTTAAATCTATTTTTTAATTAAAATCGTAACTTAAAGTCTACTTTTAATTAAATTTTACATTTCTTTTTATCTAATCTTGTTCTCAGACTAATCTACTATCTCATCGATAATTTACATAGTTTTTTAAATTAATATAATTGATCTACAAACACACTTTTTCTCATTTCCAATTTTCAGATTGTATGTACACATTCTGATGGCTATCATGAAATAGTAGTCTGGTTGACTTTTTTTTACTGACAGTCTCTCAGTCCAACTCTCTAAAAAGTACTTATTAATAAAGAATATAATTAAACAACTACCTTATAATCATTATCTATAATTGCTGGGTTTTTAAAAAGCACAGGAAGGACAATGTCATGATTATTAATCACAATTGGAAAACGAAAAAAGGGAAAACAGAGAAAAAAATTTACTTTTTTCTTTTCTAGTACTACAACTTATTCTGCACTTCCATGTTTTTTAGTTAAAATTTTTATTGCAGATTTGATAACTTTAAAAACTGTTTCTCTCACTCTCTCTTTCCAAAACTAATTTTTACTTTAGCATCATCATCATTATCAACCATTATCAATCCACTGCAGGATGAAGGTCTCTCCAAGTTTAATCCATCTTCTCCGATCTTTAGCTTCTCTTCTCCACATCACCCCTACACACTTTCTTATTTCATCCATCCATCTCACATGTGGTCTCTTTCTGGGTCTTTTACAATCTCTTGGAATCCAGTTTAAAATTTTAATTGTCTATCTATTATCATCTCTTCTAGCAATGTGTCCAGCTCAACTCCACTTCAATCTTTTAATTTTTTCAATGAGGTCAGTAACACCTGTTTGTTCTCTTACCCATACATTGCATTTTCGATCTCTTCTTGTTACTCCCAACATACATCTCTCCATACTTCTTTGAGTGGTCTGAAGTCTCTGAATTGCTCTTCTATTGAGTGTCCAAGTCTCAGATCCATAAGTAAGAACTGGTAAAACACATTTGTTAAAAACCTTCCTTTTCAAACACATAGGCATATTTCCTTTTAGTATCAAGTTATTTCTACTAAAAGCACTCCAACCTAGTTTAATTCTATGATTAATTTCCTCCATTATGTTTCCATCTGTATTAATAATCTGACCAAGGTATTTATAACTGTTAACTTCTTCTAATTCATCATAATCAATCTTTATTTTCATATTTTGAGCAAATCGATTAAACATTACTTTAGTCTTTTTAACATTTATCTTTAGTCCTACTTTCCTACTTTCATCTGATAACTCCTGCAACATTTCCTGCAGCTCTGAAGCATTATTTGCAAAAACAACTACATCATCTGTGAAATCTAAATGACTTAAATAATCTCCATTTATCACTCCTTTAGTTTCCCATTTTAATCCACAAAATACTTCTTGCAGCACTGCTGTAAAAAGTTTTGGAGATATGGAGTCACCTTGTCTTACACCTTTCTCAATGTTGACTTTCTCAGTATCATTATGTAATCTAATTGTTGCTGTTGCATTTTTATAAATATTCTTTAAAATATGACAATATCCTGGATCTATACCTTGATGATCCAATGCTTTAATCACTGAAGAAATGTTTATAGAATCAAATGCCTTTTCATAATCTACAAATCCAAAACATAATGACAACTCATATTCATTTGTCCTTTCTACAACTTCTCTCAGTACCTGAATATGATCTACTGTACTAAAACCACTTTTAAATCCAGCTTGTTCTCTTGGTTGATGGAAATCCAATGTTCTCTGTAGACGAGTTGTAATTATCTTGGTAAAAATTTTATATAAAACTGATAAAAGGCTGATAGGTCTGTAATTTCTAATATCTTCTTTATCACCTTTTTTAAATATTAATATTATTACTGCATTCTTCCAATCATCCGGTACATCTTTATCATTTAGACATTTGGTATATACCTTTGCTAAAAAAATTTCTTTTTCTTCACCTGCTTCTTTTAATATATCAATTATAATTCCATCATTACCTGGAGCCTTTCCTTTCTTTATACATTTAATTGCATTTCTCACTTCTTCATTTAAAATTCTGGGAATTCAAAATGTAATAGATATAGGAGGTACTTTATTACTATATAATTTTTATATAAAATATATAAAAAATATATAACATCAAACCAAAATCACCCAAATCAACCCTCCTCTATTTCCCTTTTTCTCACACCCCCCCCCCCTTCTTTTTACTTTTTTCCTCCCCCCCCATACTTTTTTCTCTTTAAAATTTTATCTTTTATTTAATTAATTTATCATTTCTTTAAAATTTTCCACCCCACCCCCTCCCACCCATTTATTTTAATAATTTTATAATTTATTATTTATATTTTTTTTAACTTGTTTTTCTCCCAACATATAACTCCCAACATCCCATTAATTTTTAGAATTGTGTTTTTTTATTTTTTTTATAATTTCAATTAAAGAAAAAGGGAAAAGTAAAAAAAAATTAATAAACAACAATTATATACAAATATTTAATAATTTATTATTTAATTTTTTCAAAAATTAAAAAATTTATATATAATATTAATTTTTTTATATTATATCAATTAATATTAAGGTATTTGTAACTGTTAACTTCTTCTAATTCTTCATAATCAATCTTTATTTTCATATTTTGAGCAAATCGATTAAACATTACTTTAGTCTTTTAACATTTATCTTTAGTCCTACTTTTCTACTTTCATCTGCTAACTCCTGCAACATTTCCTGCAGCTCTGAAGCATTATTTGCAAAAACAACTACATCATCTGCAAAATCCAAAGGACTTAAATACTCTCCATTTACTTTCATTCCTTTAGTTTCCCATTTTAATCTACAAAATACTTCTTGCAGCACTGCTGTAAAAAGTTTTGGAGATATGGAGTCACCTTGTCTTACACCTTTCTCAATGTTGATTTTTCAGTATCATTATGTAATCTAATTGTTGCTGTTGCATTTTTATAAATATTCTTTAAAATATGACAATATCCTGGATCTATACCTTGATGATCCAATGCTTTAATCACTGAAGAAATGTGTATAGAATCGAATGCCTTTTCATAATCTACAAATCCAAAACATAATGACAACTCATATTCATTTGTCCTTTCTATGACTTCTCTCAATACCTGGATATGATCTATTGTACTAAAACCACTTTTAAATCCAGCTTGTTCTCTTGGTTGGTGGAATTCCAAAGTTCTCTGTAGACAAGATGTAATTATCTTGGTAAATTTTTTATATAAAACTGATGAAAGGCTGATAGGTCTGTAATTTCTAATATCTTCTTTATCACCTTTTTTAAATATTAATATTATTACAGCATTCTTCCAATCTTCCGGTACATCTTTATCGTTTAGACATTTGGTATATAACTTTGCTAAAATTGTTTCTATTTCTTCACCTGCTTTTTTTAATATATCAATTATAATTCCATCATTTCCTGGAGCCTTTCCTTTCTTCATACATTTAATTGCATGTCTCACTTCTTCATTTAAAATTCTGGGCAATTCGGAAGATGTAATACATATAGGAGGTACTTGTTCTTTATTACTATATAATTTTTGATAAAAATCTTCTACCAATTTCATGATGTCATCTCTCTTTTTAGTAATAATTCCATCTTTTTTTCTTATTGCAGATATAAATTTCCTACCAATACCAAAATGTTGTTTAACATTCTTGAGACTTTTATTTTCTTCTACAGCTTTCCTTGCTATTTCACAGTTATACTTTCTTATATCATTTTCAACTCTTTTCCGTACCATTTTACAAAATTCGAGATATTCAATTCTTTTTAATACATCATTTTTGTATATCTTCATATTCCTTCTTTTCTTCATAAATTCTCTAGTCTCAGTAGAAATTTTATTAGTCAATTGCTGCTTTTTTCTAACAGCTATCTTTGTTGCAGTTTTTAAAAGTGTATCAGTTATTTTCATATTAATTTCATTCAAATCTGAATCATGTTCAAAATCTCCTAACACTTGAAACCTATTTGTAAGTTCTAATTTAAATTCATTAGACTGTTTCTGAAGATTAGGAATATCAACTGTAAATATTGATTTTCTTAATAATTTTTGTCTCTCTAGTTTTACATTAACACGTAACTTACACCTTACTAATCGATGATCACTTCCTGTGTTAAATTTATTAAGAACATTACAATCTTGAAATATGTATTTCCTGTTAGTCAAAATATAATCCAATTCTGCTGTACCTTCATTTGGATGCTTCCATGTCCATTTCCTTTTAACATTTTTCTCAAAAAATGAATTCATAATATAAAGTTTTTCTTTTTCTGCAAACTCCACAAGTCTATGTCCTCTCTCATTTCTATTACCATAACCAAAATTACCTACAGCAATTTCATCTTTCATTTGTCTACCAATTCTAGCATTAAAGTCTCCCATAACAATTTTAAAATGTTGTTTATTCTGATCAAAAGCCTTTTGTACATCCATATAAAAATCTTCTACTACTTCATCACTATGAGAACTTGTTGGGGCATAAACCTGAATTATCTGCATTTGGTATCTGCTATTAAGTTGTATAACTAATCTTGCAACTCTGTCCGATACACCATCAATCTCCACAATATTGTTCTTCCACTTTTTATTTATAATGAATCCTACTCCACTTGTATTTCCAATATTTGTGCCTTTATAATAGAGTATATGTCCACTTTTTAAATCAATTGTTTCTTCACCTTTTCTTCTAACTTCACAAAGTCCAATAATGTCCCATTTAATATAAGACAATTCTTCTTCTAATTCTTGCAATCTTCCTTCACTTGAAAGTGATCTGCAGTTGTAAGTACCTAAATACAAGGTCGTCATCAAATGGCAGCCTGGATCCACAATCAGGGGATTCTTAGCACCCTCCGCCTTCGGCCACCAACCGCCGCCTTGGTTGGTGACTTTACAGCCTCCTGGGAATAAGGGCCATGCTTTATTTTTGTCTGTCATAATTGTATATATGTATTGGAAAAATATTTATCATTTACACAAACATTCATTCTGCCTTATCAGGCACTGAGAAGAAAGACCATGGTGTTTCTTGATCTTAAACTCAGAGGTAAAAAGCCAATAAACTCACCACGCTGGCTAATGCGTGTTGGTGAGCAGCCCATCCATGTTCATATACTATATGAATAATCACATAGTAATAACAGCTGCAATGACAAGAACGTATGGAGTGGACATTAGGAAATTTGCCCTGCTCGGTTCCTTTAAGGCCTCCAAGAGGAATCAAAGGGTCTCCTTTCAGTTAATAGCAAACTCCTTTCTGCAGCCATATATATATACACACACAATAAAAACATATTTGAATTTGTAAACACATAATTACTATGGCCAGAATAAGTAATTTAAATTGTACCCAGTTTAAATCAATAATATCTATAAGATATTTATTTGATGTAAAAAAAGTATACTGTCATTGCTATATATATCTATTATATATTGATTATCTTGATGACAAAAATAAATTTTATTCATATTGTAATATATATGTACATGCATGTGAGCATTAAAATTTATGGTGTGACTTTAAAATTGTAATGCTAAAAGAAGTTATGAGAAAGAGAACTATGGCAACTCACCATCAACAATAAACAACTATTATTGCTAGGTCATAGTAATCTGCTTATTTAATAATGTTAATCTACTTTTGTTCAGGAAATTTTCACTTTAATATATACATATTATAACAGGGCTGAGTTCAAACCCTGTTCTAAGTCAGAGGGTAATACTACCAAGCATACAGTAACTAATTAAATCAAGTGAAATATTAAATAAATTGTTAGTTTTCTTTTTCATTGTGATCTCGTATGCGGGGGCATATATATATATTTAAGTAAGTAAATAAAAAAAAAAACAGATTGAAATATAAGAGGGACGGGGGATTATATGGTTTGTGCTCTGATATTTATTTATACACGTGTTTATATTGCTGCATGAGTGAGTAAATGTAATAATTTCGTAAAAAGGAATAAAAGTTATTTTAATTTAAAAAGAAATATTCCAAGATGGTCGACCAAAAGAAGAATGTTACAAATTATAAAAAAAATAAATTAATTGCAAAGAAAGGACCCGAAAAGTTGCAGATCGCTATCTTGAAACAAAGACATTTTAATTAATAAAATAAAATGTTAAAAATAAGAGACAATGAACGGTCGAGTGTAGATCGCAAGGTAAATTGGAAATTCCTAAGCTTAGATAAGAGAAACAAAGAAAAGAAAAGTATTGAAAAGATTTTCGTTTCGCAAACCACATGGTTTAATGAAAGAAGAAAGAACAATAGTATAATTAATTAGAGTCGAGAAAGCTGAACTGAGAGGACTTCTAGAGCTGTGACTGCCACAAGCAGGATCATAGGAAGAAGTAGTAAAAAGAAAAAAGTTTAAAATTGAAAAATCATGAACAGGCTGGGGTAGAAGAACAGAATGGGCCAGGCTATGCTATCCATCCTGCGGAGATACTACCATCACTGTCAATGTAGGAGCGAAGCCCTTCCTGAAGCTATGAAAAGAACAGCATTCACCGGACGCCATTGATTGCCTTATGGAATAGTATCAAAGAAAGAAATCCTTTAATCATACAGTGCAGCATGAAGCCAATGGAAAATTGCTAACAATCTACACCCGGGTGAGATAAATGAGGTAAACCAAACATTTTTGTAAGTGATAATAACTATTTTGAATGAAAGCACGTCCTATTAAATAATGCATAAAAGGGTTAAAGTAAATGAAGAAAATGTTGAAATAATACCCTGTATAAATATATGCCTTAATAGACAATGCCTGATTGAAATTGTTTTCAAGCTATGATCTGTATTTTTGTGTATTGCATTTATAAACTTGTGCGAGTGTATTTACATGCGGGTTATTTAATTATTCGGGCACAAACCAATATCCAATTATGGGATTCTATGGGTTTTGTTTTATTATTTGTTTTATATTAATAAATATTAATTAGTATTATAAATTTAATTGTGTGTGTTAGTGTTAATTTCTTAGAATAATATTAAAAAGCAAAAAGTAGGAAAGCAAACGAATCGTTCATGCGCTACATGCGCATTTTTATATGTTCCCTCCACCTCTTTCCCACGGTCACCGACTACTACCCCTGAGTGAGCTAGCCAGAGGTACAAGCTCTAACCACCAGAAATAGATACTCATCCTCTCCCAGCATAATTCTTATTTATTCGTAGGTAAGATTGGCGCTTGAGGTCATTATTGATGCTCATAAATATGCTGGGCGAGTAATTAGAGGGCATCGCAAAACCAACCACACATATATGTGTTCATATTATAAATTTCTGTTAAATAAAAGAGCAAAACTTAAGTTTAAAATATGTAATAAACGTATATCACATAAATACGTGTTTACGCCGGAATAAACTGTTACAATGGCGCACCAACAAAGGAGCTTTCGAAGAGTGGAAAGTAGGGGAGGGGGATAGAATATAAATTAGATAAGACAGTTTATTATGGAGTTTTGCTTTATATTTTTTTTTTAAAAAAGGGAAGAAATACAGTATAAGAGCTATAAAATATAGCTTGTGTGAATGAATTATTGCTGGTAGTTTTACTTTGTCTGTATTGAAATTAATTAGGTTAAAATCACATTCAAATTAATATTTTAGTATATATGTGTATGTATTGAACAGTCTGTGGAAATTTTGTTGTTTGATTCGAAGAGAAATAATATTATATATGCGAGTTTTATTTTCCGTTTAAGAGTTTTCTTATTGTGTTAAATATTTAACTGCTTTGACATGTACAAAAGTGAATAAATAAAACTTTTGTAATTTTTTATTTGATATAATTAAGAGTGATTAATTTTAGAAAGCAGTATATTGACTACGTTCTATATGAACTCGTATATATATATACATCTAAACAATACATACAAATTTTTTTTTGGATCCGTTTTATATATGTGTATGCAATTAGGAGATTGATATTTGTGGAACAGTTTTACCCATAAAAGGGCATATTATAAAATACTGCTAGTGCTAGAAATCTATGGATTCACTTGAACAAGTTAATATTTTGGTTTGATAGGCAAAGTAACAAGGAAATACTAATCGTCTCGGTGAAAAATAGAAAGAAAGAGATTAAGAAATAGGGTTGAAAAGGGCTAGATAGAAAAATTAGACAGAGGACACAGTACTTTGGGGATGGAGAGCAGGTCTGGTGCATCTGATATGAAATAGTAATACAAAATCATTGTAATTAGTCATTATTAGAAATAGTGATAAATATCCAAAAAGAAAGTGAATGATAACCAGATCAAAGAAAAAAATGGATAAACAGAAGGAAGAAAAGAAAAGAGAATGGAGTATGATCGAAAGGATTATGGAAAGGGTAGACCAGAGATTTCAGGAATTAGAAGAAAGGATTGAAAAAAGGTTTCAAGAGATAGAACAGAAATTAGAAGGGAAAGCAGATAAGTGTATAATGAAAGAGAGTGAGGAAGAGCCAGTAGAGGGAGAAATTATAGATAAAGATGAGGAGTCTAATGAAAAGAGTGTAGAAGGAAATCAGAGTGAGTGTGAAGAGAAAGAAAAACAGGGAGATAAGGTAAATGTAGCAGGAACACGGGAAACTAATACAAAATACGTAACTGTGCAGGATAATGCCAGCCAATTTATAAAGATTCGGCCATTCTCCGGTCAAATGGGAGAAGTTTCCGTAGAGCACCTGCAGAGCTTGAGGAGAAAAGCATCGATTGAGGAAACGGTCAAGGTGCTAGAGGCACTAGACATGAGGGCTTATGATTATGACAGGCCGATGGGTCGAGAAGAAGAGCCTCATGGAGCACGAGTTGGCAGATTTGGTGAAAGAGAATGGGGGTCAGATCGGAAACCACCGGATCCCAAAAGAGAAGATAGTAGTACCCAACCAAAATGGCAGTACATTTGTGAAGAGCGGAGACCATCGAGCAAGCCAAATTATGGTCAAGGAAAGTATTCAAATTCACAAATGCCAAAGGAGGGTAAATAAACAAATCACTAAAACGGACACTGATTTTGGAACATTTTTTATTATTATTATTACTAGGTGGTGGGTTAACATTTATAATATCATTATATGGGATTTTACATGAAATTAAGTAGAAGAGAAAGGTAGCATTTTTTTTATTTCTTTTGTTTCGTGTGGATAAGCGTAGAGAGTTAGTGGAGCGGTCTCGTAATTCTGTCAGTGGATGGTGAGTTTGGCTGCTAGATCGATCACATTGTGTGTTGTGTGCTGTGTGTGGTTGCTGCTATTTCTGATATGGTCGACCTAACATAGGATGCAGGTGCTACAAGTCTGTTTATTCAAGCCATCAAGACTCCAAAGTGAGCATGGCAATTACATACAGTCCCACCTGTAAGACTCCAGAAGTGAGCAAGGTAGAGGGCAACTCATACAGAACCTGAAGGCTCAAAATAAGAGCCAGGTATCATTCAACTATCTACACTCCTAAGACTCGGAAGCAGCAGAGTGTAGTTAGAAAAGTCCGTCTTTTAATAAAAAAAAAAAAATAATAATCGTTTTTTTTTTAAATAAAAAGTTGTTTTTTTTAGGGGTCATGTGAATACAGTCAGAATGGGGCTAGATATATGTTGTGCATCGCAGGCAGTGTGCACATGAGTGGTGGTCAGATTCACTGTGTATCGCAGGGTTGCTGATCATTTTACTCTTTGGTAAAGTTGCAGAAGAAAGAGGCAAGGCAAGCTGATTTAAGAAGATATTTTTTTTTTTTGAATAAGTAGAATTATTTTGGGGTTTTAGGAGTGAGCCATTTAAATACTAAAATGGTATTTAAAGTCTTTCGAAGGGGGGGTATTATAACAGGGCTGAGTTCAAACCCTGTTCTAAGTCAGAGGGTAATACTACCGAGCATACATATCTAATTAAATCAAGTGAAATATTAAGTAAATTGTTATTTTTCTTTTTCGTTGTGGTCTTGTATGCAGGGGCATATATATATATATTTAAGTAAGTAAATAAAAAAAAAACAGATTGAAATATAAGAGGGATGGGGGATTATATGGTTTGTGCTCTGATATTTATTTATACGCATGTTTATATTGCTGCATGAGTGAGTAAATGTAATAATTTCATAAAAAGGAATAAAAGTTATTTTAATTTAAAAAGAAATATTCCAAGATGGTCGACTAAAAGAAGAATGTTACAAATTATAAAAAAATAAATTAATTGCAAAGAAAGGACCCGAAAAGTTGCAGATCGCTATCTTGAGACAAAGACATTTTAATTAATAAAATAAAATGTTAAAAATAAGAGACAATGAACGGTCGAGTGTAGATCGCAAGGTAAATTGGAAATTCCTAAGCTTAGATAAGAGAAACAAAGAAAAGAAAAGTATTGAAAAGATTTTCATTTCGCAAACCACGTGGTTTAATGAAAGAAGAAAGAACAATAGTATAATTAATTAGAGTCGAGAAAGCTGAACTTAGAGGACTTCTAGAGCTGTGACTGCCACGAGCAGGATCGTAGGAAGAAGTAGTAAAAAGAAAAAAAGTTTAAAATTGAAAAATCATGAACAGGCTGGGGTAGAAGAACAGAATGGGCCAGGCTATGCCATCCATCCTGCGGAGATACTACCATCACTGTCAATGTAGGAGCGAAGCCCTTCCTGAAGCTATGAAAAGAACAGCATTCACCGGACGCCATTGATTGCCTTATGGAATAGTATCAAAGAAAGAAATCCTTTAATCGTACAGTGCAGCACAAAGCCAGTGGAAAATTGCTAATAATCTACACCCGGGTGAGATAAACGAGGTAAACCAAACATTTTCGTAAGTGATAATAACTATTTTGAATGAAAGCACGTCCTATTAAATAATGCGTAAAAGGGTTAAAGTAAATGAAGAAAATGTTGAAATAATACCCTGTATAAATATACGCCTTAATAGACAATGCCTGATTGAAATTGTTTTCAAGCTATGATCTGTATTTTTGTGTATTGCATTTATAAACTTGTGCGAGTGTATTTACATGCGGGTTATTTAATTATTCGGGCACAAACCAATATCCAATTATGGGATTCTATGGGTTTTGTTTTATTATTTGTTTTATATTAATAAATATTAATTAGTATTATAAATTTAATTGTGTGTGTTAGTGCTAATTTCTTAGAATAATATTAAAAAGCAAAAAGTAGGAAAGCAAACGAATCGTTCATGCGCTACATGCACATTTTTATATGTTCCCTCCACCTCTTTCCCACGGTCACCGACTACTACCCCTGAGTGAGCTAGCCAGAGGTACAAGCTCTAACCACCAGAAATAGATACTCATCCTCTCCCAGCATAATTCTTATTTATTCGTAGGTAAGATTGGCGCTTGAGGTCATTATTGATGCTCATAAATATGCTGGGTGAGTAATTAGAGGGCATCGCAAAACCAACCACACATATATGTGTTCATATTATAAATTTCTGTTAAATAAAAGAGCAAAACTTAAGTTTAAAATACGTAATAAACGTATATCACATATATGCGTGTTTATGCCGGAATAAACTGTTACAATATATATATAAATGCAAAACCATAAAACAATACAATACTAGATTAAATCCAAAATTTTACCAAAATCCTTACACAACCATGGATTTAATCTAGTATTGTATTGTTTTATGGTTTTGCATTTTTATTTTTGCTATAGTGTTAGACAGTTTTGGTTTTATATATATATATTAGTTAAGATTGCAAATCTATGCAAACTAATATTAAAACTACTACAAAAGTCAACATCTTAATTATAAATATCAATTCTTTTTATCTTCTTAGGTGAGATAATTATGATTTGTTTTTTGAAAATAAATATTTTTGGGGAATAAACTTTCACATCTAAAATATATTAATAGTAACAGTTATAATAAAAAGAGTATAAATATTTATAAAAACAACATTGGTAGTGTTGTGTTTAACAAATAAATGATAATATGGCTAGGCTAAATTTTTAAAACAAAAAAAAAAACTATTTCATAGAAAAATTAGATGTTTATCTCTAATCATTCAAAACAAATCGTATTTGCATCATTCTTAAAGGGGATTTTTTTTTCTATCCAAATGAATGTAATTTATGAGCTGCACTGACATTAATTAACACAGTATTTATGATGAATGTTTTGGTGTACAAGCACTTGCTACTAAATATTTGAAGCTGCACACAATTAATTTTATATATCATGTGTGCGCTGCCTGTAAATAACAATGCAAGACAAGGACCTTTTCATCATCCTTTTATGGAGAAATATTGATAGGGTATATATTATTTGTCAGACTAGACTGCTACCAGTTAATGAAGGTTTCATGTTTTTTCTTCATTGTTTTACTGTTCAAATAAAAATAGCTTAATACCCACCATCTACCCACTAAATAGATGGATTTTTTTAATTTTGGAAAAATAGTTTTAAAAATGGAAGACATATTAAATACTAAACATTTTTTCTTTTAACTAAATCCAACAAAAAGCCAGGTGGGTTTAATTTTAAGAATAACTGAAGTCTCATCAATAGATTTGGGACAACTCATGAATGTTGGATTAATTTGCTCCACAGACCATAAACTGTATTATTAATGACTATCAAGGCTATACCTTCAGTGGCAGACTGAAGAACTTAATTGAATAATTATTTGGCATTGAATATAGAACACATTTTTTGGGGAAAAAAGAATGTTAGCTTAAAAATCAGCTACCTGATAGTTTCATCAGAATTTGAATCCTAATTTATGGGTATGGCAGATTAGATGTACTAATCACACAACACTTTATAAATATATGATTATATATCTGAGAGAGAAAGAATATAGTTATGATCTTTTTTTTTTTTTTGCTGCAAATAAAACTAAAGAAAAAGTTAAAAATTATTTTTTTCTAGAAGATTTTGAAAAGTTAAATAATTTTAATTAAAATCAATTTTGAAAATTTTAAAGTTCAAATTTTGAGATTTTATTATATTTGAGACAGAATTATATTGAAAATAATTTTAAAACAATTTTTTAAACAGAATTATTTGAAATCTGGTTTATTCAAGAAGATGGACATGTTACCGACTGCAATTTACAAGAAATCCCAAGATATAAATGGGGTAATTTATTGAAATTGGTACATTGTGATATAGTCAGCTTCAAACATAATATTTCATTAAATACTATGTTCTTAGTGAAGGCAGTATGTTTGTTTCAAAGTGTCGCTTTATCCCCAAGACCTTTACTACAATGACATTGCTATATGCTGTGGAATCCTTGCTGAAAATGATGAAAAAAATGTGTAAATTTGATAAAGTTGAGAATATATTTTACTCAAGAAAATTTTTTTATGCGATCTGAATTACAAGAAAAATCACATTATAGTTTTAAAGAAGAGACTGCACTTTTGGACAAGTTATTTGAACATAGAGCTGCATATTGCTTGAGATGAATCAACAGCAATTTTTGGTATTTATACATACTGGTTCTTGTTGATGAAAAAAAAGTTTCTGAACTTTTAGAAATTTTGATGTCAGATTTAGATCGTGAAGTTATGAAAAAAAAATTTTGTGACTGTTGTAGTACAGCTAGAGAAGCTGCAGAAAGAGTTGGAATCAATAAAATAATTCCAAATGTTAATAAAATGTCTGATCCTTGTGGGTCTTCTATGAATGGACTCATGGGTAAAAATCACTACATTATTATCCATGTGTTTCCTGAACAGCTTATTACTTGATTAAAAATATTATTTCAGCCAGGAAAATTTTTAATGATCGTCTTTGTGCTAACAAGGCTTCAGTGACAGCAATGATCCATAAGGAAGTTCAAGAATCAGAATTTAGTGGTTATACATGACAGGACATGCAGGTCTGTCAGTTCCACAATTATGGTATGTGCTTGCTTTAAATAATATAACTATAATATATATGTGGTATGTGCTTGCATAATATAATTATAATTTTTTTAAGTCAGATATTATCTTAAATCAGAGAACTATCATTACTTGGCTCCTCAAGAAAATATTCATCATTTATCATGCATATCAAACCCTGTAATTATTTATTTCCTTCTCAATGTGTGACCAGAGCTAGATTGAATAGAAAGATTCAGCTCAAAGGATATAATATGTATTGTTTAATACATCCATGATTAAGAGAGATTCATCAGAAATTCATAACCAATACAAACAAGATTAAAAAGATTTAATAATAATTAATAAAATGCAATTATTTTAAACGTTGATGCAATCAATCATTTAAAATATAGCTTAAAAGTACTTGTATTTACATTTTTTCTCGTGTTTGTAAAATAAAAGAATATAACACAATCTGTATAATTCTCTCCACTACTATAATATGTATTTCAGCATGCAGGTCCTAATATACTTTCTATCCATTTAAAAAAATTTCCAATGTAATACAATATGTATCTGATTCTGTGTGTAATATATTTACATATTATTTACATGAAAATTATCATATTGGTAGAATAAAAGATTATAATGCATTATGTAGCTGTTCTCATAGCTTTTATCTTTACATATTATTTACGTGAAGTATTTATACAGAGTTATCAACACCAGTATCTAAAAAATATAACTTTTTACAATCACTTATAGTACTAAATGTGATCAACTTTCAGGATTTCAGTTTAAACATATTCTCACATGATAAACTAATTTCTCAAAATGGCTATGAAATTTAACATCATTGGACATGCTTCACTTATAAGTAAGAAATTAAATGTGTGCTATAAACAAAATTTTATTAATTTAAAATATATTTACAAAATCCAACTTCACCTCAATTTTCCAAACAGTATAATTCTCTCCATTAATGTAGAATGTATTTCAATTCACAGATTCCAATATTCTTTATATCATTTAATTTTTTTTCAATATAACAAAATATGCAGTTGTTCCCAGAGATTTTATATTTATGTATTATTTACATGAAACAATAATATATAAGTTATCAATACCAATATTTCAAAAAATATAACTTTTTACAATCAGTTAGTTATACTACTGAATTTGATCTACTTTTTAGGATTTTAGTTTAAATATATTTCCTATATGATAAACTAATTTTTCAAAATGGCTATGAAATTTTAACACTGTGGTACATACTCACTTAAGTGAGAAATTAAATACATGGTTTCAAATAAAATTTAATTAATTTAAAATATAATTATGAAAATCAAATTTTACCTCACTTTATCAAAAACCATAATTCTTTTCATTTCTGTAGCAAGTATTCCAATACATAGACCACAATATACTTTGTAGCCATTTAAAAATTGTCCAATGTCTATAATCTTTTAATTATGTAATGAAATACTAATTTTTAAAATGGCTATGAATTTTAACATTGGCTCCATTTTCGAATGAGAAATAAAATGCATGGTCCAAATAAACTTTAATTAATTTAAAATATATTTATGCAATAAAATTTTACTTTGGATTACAAAAAACTATCATTCTCTCTATGTACACCTGGGTCTCGTTTTACGTGATAGATAAATTCCTCAGAAAACACGCGCAAACAAAATTGCGCAAAAATAGACGTAACTTACATTGAAAAAGGGGGGATGCAGTCTGTGATTTTCAAAATTTGCATAAAAGCAAAGCGCCAACGTAAAATTACTTTAAAATTCGCGCAAAAAAAAAAAAAAAAAAATAAGGAAATAAAATATGACTAATAAAAAATTTCAAATTTGAAAAAAAATGATACAAGACAAACTTTTTTTAACTATAATATTTAATTTTATTCAAAATAATATATTTTTATGCATAATTTACAGTACAGTAATTTAAATTTTTTTATACACATTTTAATTATTATCGCTATTGCCCAAAAGGACGTTCGTTTGCAAACTAGTAAAAAATCAGATTAGAACATGTGATGCGATGTATTTGGCTTCTCCTTAAACGAAGTCAAGAATATCTCAGCAATTATTCTCACAAAAGGAAATACAACTAGCGCCAAGTTCACTCTCATGTTGTGTTAATGGTTTTCTGTTGACGACAATGATGATTTTATTAATTGTTTATGAACTTAGACTTATGATAATAAAAAGACATTTATTCACCACTGCTGAGAAAAATTTAATTAAAACTAACAACTAAAAATTAAATTCTTATTTTTGTCTTTAATTTTCAATTCTGTTTAAAAATCAAATTTTGTTTTACATCACATTAATTTCAAGTCACCTGTAAGTAATTTTTAAATTGTTAATTACAATTAAAAATCAGATTTTAATTTTTAATTGTGCCCACTGCTATTACTGACCTTTTAAAAATAAACTCGTGGACACTAAATGATTAATAATCGATTACATCCTTTTTAAAAAGCAAAAACAGAATGTGATTTAAAATGCAAAATTAACACGCACAATGTCTGAACAAATTTACATTATAACCTTGTAAAATTTAATGTGTGTATACATAAAATGTGGAAATCATGATTTTAATTTCATTATTGCATAAAATCTTACTATTATAAAGCACTGAAAATATTGAAATTACTAAGATGAAAGTCAAATTCCAATAATGTGCTATTACTTTCAATATAACATAAGTGCGCGAAATTTATTATTTAAATTAATAGCGCATTATCGGACTTCGACTTCCAGTGAAAGACGAATCGCGTAACTTCAAAATTGTGTTAAATAAGTCCACATAAAAAGAGACCCAGGTGTATTTCAATATGCAGATCATAACATTTTCCAATGTCTGTATCTTTTAATCAGTGTTGCTCTCTTTTTGCATTTTTATGATGTCATTAGAAAATGGCTATGATTCTAACATATTTTATACTGAAAATTGCTGAAGATTTAAAGCAAACACTATTGAGCAAAAATCCATAGCAAATGTAATTCTCAAAAAATAAAAAGAAAGAAAAAGAATAATCGAGATTGGTGCAAATTTTTTGGGATATTAGCTAACAAGCAAATAATTTTTCACTTATATATATATAATAGATTGATATTTCCAATGAAGTTCTAAGACACCAAATTTACAAGAAGGTTTTTAATTAAATTTCCCCCCTCTTTTATCTTTTTAATGTTTAAGAAATTGAAAGCAAAAAAGACTTTTAAAAAAAAAAAATCTATTTGAATCATACATGAAATTCTTTAGTTTATGTACATACTAGATAAAACTTTAAAAAAGGTATTAAAGTAACAGCTAATAAATCCATTTTCTTTTAAAATAAATTACTGATTTTGACTGCACGTGTAAATATGTTAATTGCACACACATACTTGAAATACAAAGAGATGTATCAAGAAAATATTAAAATTTTTATATAATTTCAAAATGTTAAATATTCCTCTTTTTAAATACTAAAATAACAAATTTAGATGCACTTATTAGAATGGATATTGTTAAAACAATATTAGTTGAGTAAACAGAAAAATATCATTTTTACAAAACTCATTTAGATTTCATTTTATTTTTTTATGCTGTAGGTTTTTATTAGCAATTGATTTTAATTTGGTTTAATTATTTACCAGCGTAAATTCAATAATCTTTCAGTGTACGTAATTGATAGCCATAAACTTTGTGGAATCATTTCAAGGAACCTTTTGTAATACAAACAGATTATTCTAAAGCAAAAGCATGGTGCTATGAATAACTATCTGTCAGGTATAGGACAGCAATTACAATTTCTTATGTTCCTCTAGCCTTGCAAACCTTTGATATTTCAACATATCTAGAGAATAGAAAAACTTAACTGACATTTTTACTCTAGCTTAATATTTATTTATAACCAATAATATTAACTGAAAGAAACTTCTATCTTTTATCAGTTTACTCTTCAAAAACATTTTAATCTGCAAATAAAAGTTTTTTTCTAAATATTTTTTTGCATAGTCATTTTGTCTTTTTGAACTTATTAATTAATTTATTTGATAATCTATCTTATCTATTAACACAAAGTCTTTACATATTCTTTCTTTTTAATTAGAATGAACGGGTTTAATAAAAAATATGTTTAATAAAATATTTAAAACTGTTTTTTTTTTTAATTAAAATTATTTAACTACATTATTTCAATATATATAATATAAAATCTAAACCAGTGATTCTCAGCCAGAAGGGAATTCCTCCTTAGAGGAATGTGAACTAATAAGAAAGTGGGTGCAAAAACATGAAAAATAGATTTAAAAAATTGGAAAAAAACTCCCAACTAATTATTGAAATCAAAATATGAATAGTTAAAAATAAAATGACGCCTTTAAAAATAGATAAATATATATATATATAAGTATCACAAAATATATTTTGATATTAATTATTTAAAATTTCTACAAATTAAAGGTTTCCTTGAGACTGTTTTGCAGAACAAAGCTTTTCATAAGAAGATGTTACATTTGAAATTGGCACACTGTGTTCTCTTTCTATGTTTAGTTGAGATCTATATTTGTCTTTAATGCTCTACTGCGGAAAATCCTTTTTGCAAAGATAAGATGTAGGAAAAGATAAAAATATACAAATCGCTCATTCTTTCAGTGCAGAAAATTAATCATTCAATCCAGTTCAAAATTCAAACAATTATTACTGAATTATTTTTTTAACTTTAGTACTTGTTGCGAAGTTTATAAATAGTTATTGTTTTGCAACTGAGAGTTCTCCAGGTGTATTTCGAAATGAACTTGTATCTTACCATTAAGTTTATAGAGTATAAAATACCTTCTAAAATTATGAGTCCACATGCTTTAAAGATTTTGAATAGTTGCAGATAAAACTTTATTATATTCCTTATCAACTGTATAGGTGTTAAGAAATTAATTCATATTTGTAAATATTTTCAAGATTTTTTTGCTTTACATTGTGTTCCATAATTCCAGTTTTCTACAAAAAGTATTTACTTTGTCACTAATGTTCAGTATATGCTCATTTCCTGGAGCTGAAGATTTAATAAATTTAGTTTTTCAAATATATCCACCAACTAACTCAATTCATTGTAAATAAACTAATCTTAAAATAGCTTTGTTTCCTGGCAGTTTTTGTCTTCCAAGAATATTACAATTTCATCTCTTAATTCAAAAACATGTTGTAAAAATTTGTCATGTGATAACTATATTGTTTCACAATAAAAAATAAAGCAGAATGTTCTGCTGCATTAAAAAGTCTTGACTTTAAAGGTCTCATTTTTATATAATTCACAACCCTTTTAACCATTGTTAGCCCAATGTTCAAAACATGACTTATTTCTTGGTCAGTAAGCTTCTTTATGAATCATGCAATGTGTCCAAATATCCTGAGTTTTTTGCTTCACAAACATTTGTATGCTCTGGAATTTTCTAGATAATGCTTGACCACTATGTGTGCATATTCTAACTTTTTTTTTTATTGTATGCTTGCATCATTAAAAATGTTATCCAATATAGTGAATATTCCAAGTGCTGTAGCTCTGTTATCTATGGGTTTACAAAACCACAGTTCCTCAACTGTTGTTATTCTATTACAAAATCAAACATAGTGTATTAAATGACAATCCATGTTGCTACCTGATATTTCATCAAGCTAAATTAAAAAATTTATCACAAAATTTAAATAAAAGTTGTTGCTCTGTATCTTTATATATCACCAATTTAGCAAGCAACAGAATCATTTGATAGAGATGGACTGCAGTTGTTTGTCAAAATTATCTCCAAGCATAATTTCCACAATTTAAATTACAGCTGGCAGAATAAGTTCTTCTTTCAATGGTGCATAGATTTTTGCATCTGACTAAATGATATGCAACTTTGTAAAAAAAAAAAAAAACTAGAAGAGCTTTTAAATTAACAAACAATACAATTTTACTTTACTATTAATATATTTGCTTCAAACTGTTTCCAAATGTCATTTTAGCTTGTTGGGTTTTATACTGTTCATCACCAAAATTTTCATTTAAATAATACACACACGTCTTTTTTCATTGTTTACTTCAGTTATCTTGAATTGGAAATTTAAATATCCATCAGAATATTTTCTTGATTTAATCTTCTCTTCTGTGTGCTTATTATCCAATGTTCATTTGGTGATGACCGAATGCAACTTATATTTATATTAGCAGGTGGATCTCTAGAATGTTCATGACAGAATGTAATTTCTCATGAAAACTCAAGAACTATGGTGGGCCAACTGTGTTACCAAATGTGGCATAATTTTGCTATTTGTGCAGAATTTTAGCCTTGCTATTGTGTATCAGCAGAGAGGTCAAAAAATTTATTGAAAGGTGTCAAGATTAAAAGTCATATGGAAAGTAGAATACCAAGGACTAAAAGGTTGGTATCCCTGGCTTAACACACAAGAACATATTTTTTTTTCCTTGATTCTACCAAGATCTCAATCAATGTCTTGGTGATATTAAACATGAATGAGATTTTGAGATTGGCTTAGTGATTGAATGGTATGATTCACTGCAGAAGAGTGGATGTCCCTGGCCACAGAGTTGTATCTACTTCTAACCATGGGCACATTTCATTAGAGAGAGCAAAGATGTGCTAAATCTAGGATTTGGGGTCAAGGGAGTCTCTGGTTTCCATGAAACTTAGTCTGGCTTAGTCTATGGATCAGGAACCTAGGCATGTGGCACCTGGTCTGTTCTCATGTAGTTTGGCCATGTGATACATGAACCATGCAAGATATAGGCAATGAAATTATAAGACAAAAATGATGCAAGACAACAAAACTGGAGAGGCGGAACATAAAATATGGCAACTATAAGCGATAATAATTATATAAACCTTCTAGCAAAACACTTATATATTAGCAATTTAATTGATCAATTAACGTTCTTCCTGGGTAACCATAACAAGCTTGGATGTAATCCAATACCTGCTCACAAATAATATTCATTAATAAACTTAATTAAACAATCTTTAATATTATAATACAATTGATGTGGGGGTTATTAATCACTCATAATTTTACTGATAGCTAAGGACTTGTGCTTATATTACCAAGATACAATAAATGTCGTAATTTACATAAATGGAGTGAATACGTAATGCCAGCTAAACATTTATATATAAGATTAAAATATTGCCTTTGAACATCACATGATCACCATCTCTTATGCTAGCACATAACTATTATTAAACAGGCAAAACTCTTGTCTTTGAACATCACATGATCACCATCTCTTATGCTAGCACATAACTATTATTAAACAGGCAAAACTCTTGATATACAAGTCTTCTGGCATCCATTGATTACTCTGGTTGACACAGGCGACACTACTATATGGAGAGTTTTGCCTGTTTAATATTGCCTCTTCCTTCATTTTGTATGCATACCTGTGTTGGTAAATTCATGTATTGATATTAGCTCAGATCTCATTGTAATAAGATGCCTGGCAACCTAATTGAAGGCATGCTATTTTATAGACCACATGAGGGGTTTGATCTTTTTTTATTTTATCTTTGGCATTATTTATTAGTCAATTAGTGTTGGGAGGTGTTCTGAAGCTATTGTTAGTCAATTTTTTTAGCAATTTTTGAAGTTACATTAGATGTAAAAGGAATTGTTAAGTATTTCATATTGTCTTTATGCTGTTTATTTTTGAGTTTTCTATAAAATGTTTTTATTCTCTGATGGATCGTATTGGGTTTAAAACCTATGTTAGTCATTTCCTTTATAAACTCTTCAAAGAAAAGGTAACAGCACAGGTTGTAAAAATTATTAAACATAAAAACTTACAACCTAAGCATAACAATTGGAATGACAAAATCAATAAAACTAAACAATTTCTAGAAAGTAACTCAATTATATGCATCAAAGAGGATAAAGGCAATAGATTCATTTTAATTTCAAGAGCTGAGTAAAAAAAAATGGAAGAGTGGATCAACAAACTTAAGTTCACATGCATAACTGAAAATAATAATAAAATCAAAGATCAATTCACATCTGATATAATGACTCATAAAGAAAAAACACTATCTAGGGCTGAATATTTCCAAATCTATCCATCATCTTTGCCAACATAAAACTGCATAAAAAAAACTCTACTTTCAGATTAATGCTTGACTTTGGAGACATCCACTATTTCCAAACTGCAAAAATAATCAACCTATGGCTTATAGATTCCCTGGGATTTGGAAACTACACTGTCAAATCATCATTTGAATTTGTGGAAAGAATAAAAAATGCTAAAATAGATTTAGAACACAAAATGATTGTATGCAATGTCAATGAACTCTATGGCTCAATTAACAAAAAAAAACCTCTATTGTCATCATCAAAGATGAATAAATAAAAAAAATGATCCAATAAAATGAATTGATTTTATAATAGAATTCTTGAAGTGTCTGGATAACATATTGGCTAAATTTGAAAACAAATGATATGTTATGAATGACAGTTGGCCAATGGGACTGCCAATGAGTGGTATTGTTGCAAGTATCATCATAAACCATTATGAGAGCCAAATTCTTCCAAAACACTTCACAACAGAACCAACTCTCATATACACTCGATATGTTGACAACATTTTTATTGCAGCAAAACCTTCCACTACTATCAACATACAAAATGAATTTCAAGCCATTTCAGGATTAACCCTCAGTAGAGTTTATGAAAACAAGGAACAAGAAATAAAATATCTAGACTTGATAATAAAAAGAGAGAACACATACCTAGATTATAAAATAATCATTAAACTGCTGTGCATAAGAGGTTACACAAGTACGAAGTCTAACACCCCCAACACATATAAATGAGCAAGTATGAATGCTTTCCTATTCAGAAATCATTATTTATGTAAATACATAGCATATAGGAAAAACAACATTGATCAATATATAAAGGAAATGACTAACATAGGATTTAAACCCAATACGATCCATCAGAGAATAAAAATATTTTATAGAAAACTCAAAAATAAATAGCATAAAGACAATATGAAATACTTAACAATTCCTTATATACCTAATGTAACTTCAAAAATTGTCAACTAACAATTTCAAATTTAATTTCAGAACACCTCCCAACACTAATCGACTAATAAATAATTCCAAAAATAAAATAGAAAAAGATCAAGCCCCTCATGTGGTCTATAAAATAGCATGCCCTCAAATAGACTGGCAGGTATCTTACTACAGTGATACTCAGGCTAACATCAATACAAGAATTTACCAACCCAAATATTCATACAACAGGGTTAAAAATTAAAATGAAGGAACATCGATCTTCTGGGATCTTTTGGGACCACCAAGCAGCTACAGACTATGCATTTGAACTCAGTTCTGTCCAAATAATTTGCACAAAGAAGAGTGATGCCAAAAGAAAAGTCAAAGAAGCTTTTTACATAGCATATGACCTCAGTGTCATTAATAGAAGAGAGGCATGCTTTGCTCTCTCCAAACAATAGACTAACTTATTAACAATTCAAGTTCATTTGCATATGTGTACAATAAATCACAACAGCCTTCATTCATAAAGCTACGAATATGAGATTAGAGTACTAAATCTCAAAAGTGCTAAGCAGGCATATTAAATATTATATTATAATTACAGCTTCACTAATGCATGTGAAAAAAATCGCATATTTATAATTACAATTTTTATTGGTGAAGAGAAAAAACAATTTATTAACATTAATCATAATAGCAAAACACGGTTTCTGAATCTTACATCTATATAATTAATTTCTAAAAACTCCCACTATTCTTCTGAGACAGTAAAATATAATTTCTCAGAATTACAATAATGAACATTTACTTGACATGATGGGGGCATAAGGAAGAAATCTATTTGAATGATTCATTTAAATGCTTTTAAAGTTTTAAAACATGGGCATCTTCCAAACTCGCATTATCCCAGGGGACCATTGATAATTGGGAAGTGTAAACAACTCTATATTTAAATTTAACTCCCTCCACCAATCAAGTTGACATAATAAGATAAAAATATAAAATCAAAATTAATATTTGCTGTGTCAACAATTTAAAGCCAGTAAAACCTTGACATAAAATATTAATAAGATTTAGTTAGTCAAAACTGCATAAATATAAATTATATAAAATTAGTTACAGTTACATGATTTTAAAGAGTGGATTAAAATATACTATCAGCTAGCTGATGGATGTCATTGTATCTTCATGTTAGTAGACCAGTGAATGACTTGTTAGATGCAGGGATTGGCATGGTGATTGGATCTTGGTACTGGCATGGAACTTACTTCTTGGATGCTCACTTCATTAGATGACTGCAGAGAAGCTGATGCTCATCACTCATGCATCATTGTAGGTATCATATACATTTTATTCTTTCTTTTAAAATATGAGACTTTATTTATTTCTTCAACATTATATCTAGAACAATGCCTTGTTCTCTCCTTATATGTATTATTTTATGTCTGGAGTTGTATCTCATGAGTTTTCTTAATGGATTTGAAACTAATTTCTCTAATTGCTGTTCCATTTAAATTTTGTTTCTGCAGTTCTTTGTGTTGTCATGTAGGTTTCCTGATATTTGTTTCTGTTTCTTATTTGACCCTTAAAATATATGAAGATATTCAAATGTACCAAATTGTAACTCTTTCCTATGATTATTATGCTAGATTAGGAAACAAGGCACTCACATAACTTCGGTAATGGTTTGCTTCCATTACCTGGCCTATCTCCCATTGTATGAAAATACATTCAAC
Source organism: Epiperipatus broadwayi (assembly GCA_028023455.1). Classification (NCBI taxonomy): domain Eukaryota; kingdom Metazoa; phylum Onychophora; class Udeonychophora; order Euonychophora; family Peripatidae; genus Epiperipatus; species Epiperipatus broadwayi. The sequence goes on from JAQFVV010000001.1 coordinate 13,107,308, forward strand.
TCCTATTGATTAATTGATCATGCTGTTATTAATTTCTTATTAAACTTAAAATTTGAAATGATTTACATAACTTTTAATTTTAAAAATTTCTGAATTGTACACACACGCATGTGCTTGTACTAGGTTTGCAAATATATAGAAATATATAACATACACTGGGGAATAGTGTTGTTAGATTTGATCAAATATGAAGCAAGTATATTTGCATGTAAATATGTACCACTTCATATCCAGACAGCATTAAAAACAATAACCAAAAAAAACTTACTTGTCCCTTCACAGTGGATGAATGGTCATTGAAATTTTAGCTGGCATGTTAGTGTTCGGAAGTTAGTTTATCATTGTGTTAGTCTTAACTTCTGCTATCCTATTTCTTTTCATATTAAATACTCTAATATATCTTCTTACTAACTCTCTTGTAGGTTTCTCCATATTCTCTTAATCCAGGTTCAGTTTTATGGTCAATATTTCAATGGTCCTTTTTGCTCTAATGCTTTTATCCTAGATCATGAGATTTATCGCAGTATGGCTTTAAATTTTGTTGTCACTTTCTGCTTTATTTGTCTCTCATAAAATTCTCAAACTCTACAGCCATGAGCAACTCAGTCATGTTGCTGATGTTGTAACCTTGATTGCTAAGCATAATATGTTGGATTGTCAGGAGCAAGTTATACCTAATATTCCAAATGATCTTCCAGTCTGTCATTGTGAACACTGTCAGTTCTTTCAGGTGATCCACCTGCCATAAGAAGAATTGGGTCTGGTCTCTCTTCGAACTCCATTGTATTTTTCTTGTGAAAAGTGGTGCAGGATACCATCTTACCTTTCCTGGCTCCAGAATGTCTTTGGACTTGTGGCTTGGTACTGTTGCCACATTTGGGGTTGTTGATTCATGCTACACACTAATCTCTTCCTATCCTCCTAGATTGTTAACAGTCAACACTATCTGTTCATTGTCATCATTGAAACATTTCTTCTAAGTTGCAGATATGCTTGATGGACATTTCTCCAATGTCCCCATGAAAGGCTTAAACCTGTATGACCCTTGCTGTTGGTGATCCATTCTGCTATGTATACCTCCAGGTATCTTTTCTAACAGTGCTCAGGGTCTCCCTTTTCTCAGAGTCTCTTATCACTTTCTTTACTGGGTTTTCATGGATTCCCTGGATGGTGATCTGCTGTTTTTCATCCATGCTTTTTTTGTTCTTATCTCTTTATTCTTTTTCTTGGGTGCTCTTATTTCTAATAAAAGCTTTTTGATGGTATTCATCATATCTTCCAACTTTTTTACCCTTTCCTCCATAATTTCATTTTTCTGTGCCTTCTTTTCCTCACCATATTCCACTTTCTCTGAACTTTTAAATGTAACTTTGAACTCTTGCTCATCAATCCCATGGTGGTCATTATTTTTCATTATGATCTTTATTATCAAACTCGTGAAATGGTCTGCTCCCCTTAGCCATCCTTCTCAATGTCAGGTTCCATTCTTGTATTGTAATTGTTCTAAAAGAGAAAAAAAATCCAGCCCTATCCTCACTATTTTCTTTCTTTTTCTTTCTTTTTTCTAGTCTTACATCTACTATTACTTATGTTTATACATAATCTTTGTGTATGCTGGTACTAACACTCATCCCTTCTGTACAAAAAATGATAAATGTTATTTACAATATTGTGATTATTTCCATTCATGCCCTATTTCACCACATATGCAGCTTTAACTTGCAAAGCACTCCTTACATTTTTATTGCATCCTGAAACTGGGAAAAAAATTTGAGTTCAGCTGTTGCTTGATTTAAAATTCTTCAAGTTTTAACAAATTTTTTTTTAAGTTTTAGGAATTATGCCTATAATGAAAATCAAGTCTATCTACAAACTACAATTTTTTTCTTCCTAAACAAATCTTACTTTTCTAATTACTTTCTCCATTTTTTGGACTCTCCCCTCAAATCATGTGAAGGTGGTTCACAGCCTCATGTTGTGTAAAAAAAAACTCTGTAATGGTCAAGATTGTATAATCAGTCAACAAGACCAAAAGATCAAGCAAGGAATCTCAACCAGCAGACACAGGGTTACTCCCAAGGCCCCTAGTTTAAACTCCTACCTAGGATTCCTAGCCTCAACCATCTGATTAACATTCTTGATGTCACACTGCTTCCCTTCTTACTACAGTGCAACCTAGGTCAGGGTACAAACAGAAACTCTCTTTCTCAGAGTTCTTACAGAAATTCTCTCTCTCAGAGTTCTTTCACAACTCAGGTCCAGTGCACCTTGTCCATGGTTACACAGATGGAATTACCTTACTATTTATAAACCTATTTAAATATGCTATTAAACTATTACACATGTTTATTATATGGAACTTATTTTGGGTGTGCCCTTCTATGGATGGTTTCAAAGCCAGGGATGCATTAGTTAACACTTAATAAATATCTAAGAAACTACATGATTATACAATGATCCCAAGATATAAACATACTCAAAATTAATCATAATAAATAACAGTTTATTATAGGATTAAATATAATAAATAGGTAGCTTACAAGACAATTTAATAACAATTTTACTAGCCCTTATATTATTACAGGTGTAAGTAATAGTGGTTTACCTATCAGTGTGTGTACCTATTTTTAGTCAATGATTAATCTTAATACTTGGCTATCAGTCATTATGGATTTTAGGTATTTATTAATTAAAAGGCATGATAATAGGGGTTATTGTGGATGGGTTCAATCTCACACTCATCCAGAGATGTTTACATGCAGGGTGAGGTTAAAACAACTGAATTTATTTAATACAGTGTGGTTCTACTCTCAGAAAGGTTTTCTTTTCCTGGTCATATTAAACACAAATGAGATTTTGAAATCAGCTTGGTGATTAAATAGTATGGTTCATCACAGAAGAGTGAATGTCCTTGGCTGCAGAGGTGGATCTGCTTCTAACCATGGGTGCATTCCATTGGAGAGAGGGAAGATATGCTAAGACTAGGATTTGGGGTCATGGAAGTCTCCACCTCCCATGGAACCTAAAATGGCACTAATCTATAGATTAAAAACCTGGAAACATGTGGTCTTGTCTGTCCTCATGCAGTCGGACCACGTGATGCATGAACTATACAAAATATGTAGTGGCAATAAAATTATAAGATGAAAATGATGCAAAACTGGAGAGCAGGAATGCAAAATATGTCATTATAAATGATAATAATTATATAAACCTACCCACACAAAATTTATTTGATCAATTAAAGTTCTCCCTGGATAATCATAACAATCTTAAATAAAATACAACATCCAATCACAAATAATATTTCATTAATAAACTTACTTAAACAATCTTTAATATTATAATACAATTGACAGGGGGTTATTAATCGCTCATAATTTCACTGATAGTTAATGACTTGTGCTTATCTTACCAAGATACAATAAGTGTCTTTATTTAAATTGAGTGGACAGGTAATGTCAGCTAAACATTTATATATAAAGTTATAATGTTGCCTCCATATGATTGACCATTAATGTCATAATAATGTGAATTACTAAATTTATTTTGTACATAAATACAGATTGAAAATATAAATTAAGTTGTCATTATTTTACCACATGAGGCAAAATGCTTGGATGTAATGCATTTACATATATATTCTTAACAGATAAATTTAAATATAAAGTGATTTTAGATTAATCATAATAGGCACACACAGTTTCTGAATCTTACATCTATATCATTAATTTCTAAAAACATTTGCCATTGTTCTGAGACAATAAAATATAAATTCTCAGAATTACAATAATGAACTTTTACTTGACATGATATAATAAATAAGGAAGAAATTTATTTAATGATTTATTTAAATGCTTTTAAAGTTTTAAAACAAGGTTGTCATTCAAACTCACATAATCCCCATGGACATTTGAGAGTTGGGAAGCATAAACAACTCTATATTTATATTTAACTCCCTCTATCATTCAAGCTGACATAGTAAGATAAAATATAAAAGCAAAATTAATATTTGCTGTGTCAACTATTTAAAGCCAGTGAAACCTTGAGATATAAAATATTAATAAGATTTAGTAAGTTCCAGCTTTTTGTGTTTGAGAGATGTGATAGGACGCACATACCACACTCTCTATTTAAAAAAAAAGAAAGACTGTGATACCTTGAACCAGCTATTGCCATCTCCAGAACATTATTTTCCAATGGAGGCATCACGGGAATTAAAAACAGGAACCTGGACTCTTCTACCATAAGCTATATGAAATGAACAATTATAATAATCAATTAAGAACTTTCGTCAAGTTTTACAAATTGATAAACAAGCCAACTTAAATGTTAAAACGGACTCTTATCTGACTTTTATAAGTTTTTAAATCAAATTAATAATGTTTAATTATATATGTTTTCCAATTGATAAACATCATTTTTATTTTTTTCTTCTTCTTATTGTAAAGATTATTTAAATGCATGAAATTTAAGTTGTTTATAGACGCTTGCATGGATTCGTTTGCGGTTAATTATATTTTGGTTTTCATATTTGATCAAAATATATAGACATTCGATAAATAATGATACCGTACGGTATCTAAAATGTATTTAGTCGGATGTCTTTTAAGTTATTGGTGACAACGCAAGTATCTTATGGTGAATACTATTGGGTTACTTATAAATTTCCCTCTGCGATTGTCGGTATCAATAATTTTGTATTTTGATCATTTATGTTTATTTTGAAATGTTTTTGACCGTGGAGTCTATGTAATCGATCTATACCCAACATGTTTAAACAAATCTGTGCGAACGTATTTAAATGTTAAATTTAAGTCGGGCATCAATGGCTATATAGTTTTGTAAAGTTATATTAAGGGAGGGTAATCTTAGGTTATTCATTTCGTAGTTGAATTGGTTCAATGGATTGGATATATTTGTGTAATTGTAGATGTAGTATGAGATCCACTACAGGCAGGATTATATATATATGCCACACACCTTCTGTTTGCCTATGGATGGGTTTGTAAGATGGCAAAGGACCGCAGTCCATTCCTATGGAGTTTTATGTTTATTGTTCTACTCGCCAACAGATGTGACATTCCTGTTGGTGGAGAGACAATGTCTTTTCTAATTTTACTTACTGATTAGATGTACATTCCTGACAGTATAGTATTTTGTGTTGTCGTATTTTCATGCTACATTGAATACATAAATGCATCAGATGGATTGGCACCGGTTTGATTGCAAATTTTTTTGGCCTAAGGTTAAATAAGGGATAGAATATTTTCTTTTCAAATGCAGGTCTATGTAATCTATTCATACTCGACTATCTAAATAAAATATTAAACTCATTGAAACTTAGTTAAATGTAAAATTAAAAGTTAATATAAAATCTAAAATGTTGAATTTATTCCTCAAAATTTAAATGTTATTTTATATGTGCGTAAATAAATATTTTTATGTGTAAATTTCTGGCAGTGGCTTTTATTTATTTATATTTAAGATATAAATTAAGATATAGTTTTTTATCTCTGTGTCTCCACTGAGCTAGTGACTTGGGCTAACGATCTGAATATTTAAATAAAGTGGAATCTTAACAGTGCGTATCTGCCTACTCTATAAATTTTTCTAGGTTTAAATGCCTAGATGGCATCTTGTAGAGCAGATATCGTAGTTTGCGGTTAGATTCGATCTTCACTTTGATACTGTGTAAATATTAATTATTTAAAATTAGAGTTACATGATTTTAAAGAATGGATTAAAATATACTGATGGACATCTTCATAACTCCAATGTTAATAGACTAATAAATGACTTCTCAGATGCAGAGATAGGCATGGTGCAATGCATGGTGACTGGACCTTGGTACTGGGATGGAACTACTTCTTCTTGGACTCCCACTTCACCAGATGACTGCAGAGAAATTAATGCTCATATACTCACACCTCATTGTAGGTATTGAACACATTTTATTATTTCTTTTTAAATAGGAGTCTTCATTTATTTATTTCATCAATGCTATATCTAGAACAATACCTCATTCCTCCATATATATATATATAGCTAAATTTATAGTATATGTATATGGAGAAAATATATATATACAATATATATATTGTGCCATTACAATTTAGTCACTAGCTAAATTTATAGTAATGTGCATGTAGAAAAGGTAAACCAAAAATCATCATCACATTTTTATATAACCATAAAAGAAGCTGTAGGGCATCCAAGTTCAAACCCTACCAGATCAAAATCTTAAACGCTTTAGACAGAAAGAGTGGGTCAACAATTATATGCTTTATTTGTTTGTGTGTTGATAGAAAGGTAATACACACATTTAAACTATTTAATATTTAGTTTTTCTGTTAAAAAGCAAAGTTATAATGCATACGTATAGGCAGTGTATGTGTAAGCTATTTAATTGTTTTATATTTCAAATATTCAACATTTTAACTTTCTTTAAAACTAACTTATGCTTGATCAATTCTAATATCTTATTCTATACTTCTATTTTGCTTTTCTATAATTGTAATTGGGATTTAAAAGTTACAGATTTAATTAAATAATAGGGTTATAATTACTAAGCTAGCAATTATATTATTTAATGTTAGTTTATGAATGATTTGAAATAATGAAGTATGTGTGTACATTACATACAGAAATTTACATTTATTAAATATTGAAAGAAAAGGAAGGATTAAATCTGTCAAATTATTTTTTTTGTACAATTTTATGTTAAAAGAGGAAATCTGTTGAATCAGATATCTATTTTTGTAGCAATTTTGTTTTTGTAAATGATTGTTTTTCACTTTGGGAGCTTATAATGGGTGGGAACTCTAATTTTGAAATTGTCTTATCTTAAGATCTAAAGAAGGAAGCTCAAAAATTTGAAATGTTACCTAGATGTAAAAAAAAGAAAGGAAATAAGGATTAAGTCTATTTTTTTTTAAAACAAAAGTGTCTGGAAAAAGGATTAAACTTTTCAGTTGAAAAATAATTTAGTTGAAAATAAATTAGAGATCTAATTAAAATGAATTTGTCCAAAAATAGCAAGTGACGCTATCTCTGATTGGTTAAGTTAGCTAAAAATTGGATATAAAAAGCTGTCTGGAATTATTATTATTGTGATTATGATTCAGATTATTAGACTATTAAATTGAATGTTGAAAATATAAGAAATGGCTGGCTAGAAAAATTATATGTATGTCCCATCTTTGCCGGACCATCTGGGGGAAGCTGCACATCACATAGGAAAGAAAAGATGTGTCTAAAATAATATTCTACACCTTTCAACTGACCAGAGAAATAAGATGTTTTTAATAGAAGGAAGAAAGCCTTCACCTGCATTCGATGAAAGATGAATTAATCTACCGATAAATATTAATCATCAAGTCCAATTCATTGTTCCAACAACTGATTTTAAACTCAAGAAAATTTATAAATGTGAAAACAACCGCTGTATTTCATCCACTAAAAGAATCATACTTGACAGGAAGAGAAGAAAAATTGATATAATGATTTCCAAATTGTCCACTAAAGCAAATAACCTCAATAGAGTCATCATCATCAAATAGTTATACACCTCAAGAAAGAGATTGTTCCCACGTAAAACGGAAATGGTAGCTGCAGAAATATAGACATTATACAAGACAAGTTTGAACCCTTGGAAATTCGCCACAAACAAAAGATCGGTAATATGACTTTTTATATCTATTTTCTTTATGATATCAGAGTCTTAATAAACATTTTAGCAATAAAGTGGTATATTTTATTTAAAGAACTTTTAAAGACTATTCAGATCGATTAAAAACAAGAATGTCTTACTAATAATAACTTTGAGCTTCATAAATGATCTTGAATGTATCAAAATTATTTGTTTATTAATTTTACAGTTATGAAAAATATTAATGTGTAAAACAATTTTTTTTATGGTATTATGATTTTAGTTTTAACTAATATATTATTATTATTTTGGTTTTAAATAATATTTTGTTATTATGGGATAAAACACGCACATACATAATAATATTTTTATATGTGTATAATTGCGAGTGAATGTGAAGTAACAAGTAGTATTAGAATATTAGATTATTTTGTTTCAAGTTAAGTATAGCATTTCAGAGGTAGAAGAGAGGGGGAGAAAATAATTTAAAACTTGTTTCTAAAACTTGCTCTTTCAATTCTATTAACATTTTTTTTTAACATTCTACTTACATGTTAGATTTATAAAGTATGTGTGCTAATGAGCAGATAATATTTTTTTTCTTGAAATACCTTTCTCATGGAGTGAAAATCATGGTCAATGTGACATCCAACTTAATACAAAATACATTTGAAGGGATAGGGGGAAGAACTTGAAATTAATCTGAGGATTGTTATAGAATCAATTATTATTATTATTATTATTATTCATGTCAATTTTCATGTTTATCTAGAAATTTTTATGTATATGTTAGAAATGCAGTAATAAATATTAGTTTGTTTTATTAAACGAGGCGTATATATTTCATTAAGTGTAGTCTTTGTTAAGTGTGATTATTCATCATCAATGGTTGAATATTAGTTATTTAAGATATAAGTAAGTATGCTAAAATTAAGCAATAATTATGAATTTCTTTATAAAAATTAGTTTTATGTTTAGGCTTAGTCCTAGAGCTGTAGTTGAAACCCTTGTCATTATCGTTATTATTATCATCATCATCATCATCATCAACGTTTTAATTAATGAGCTGTTTAACTGTTTAAAGGCCATAAATAAATATTGATTTTATAATATTTAGTGATTTCTTAGTATTATTATAACCACATCCCATCATCTATTTCATGCAAGGATGAGTGAATTGCCATCCTAAATTAGTTATATATAATCTGAGCTAGTAAACTTATAAAAATATTGAAACACATTTGTTATGCTAAGATCTGAGAAATGATTTATGTCTAATATACTCCACTTTGGTTTATAGATGTTTTACTTTTACCTAAATATTAGTGCGTATAGTGATATGGCTCAAAAAGCAAAATCTCCCATTTTTATTAGAAATAAAGTACCAAAAAGGGGATTCAAACCCGGTACATGTGAAAGGTTATTAGATATAACCATGTCTAGATTCAGATAATCTAGTGGCGCCCTGCTAGACCATATTCACTTAGTATTTGTTTAAACATGCACTTAACATCAAACCAAGAAATGAAAGTGGATAAGATTACTGTCTGTATACCTGAGTTATATTTTATTGAATTACTAGTGTACTCACCTCACGTAATTCCATATACCTGAGTTATAATAGTTGTTGTTAATAATTTGCTTATAATTATTGATAGTGGGATATCTTGAGAAATCCAACATTATTTTAAATATTATGATCTTATATAATAGTATACTGAATATTTTGGATTCATAATTTTTTAACAATATTTTTGAATTTATGATTATAAAATATATATTGTAGACAACTCAGGTATGGTAATATCTTTTGAACCACCTTTAATTTTGTTACAATGAGTAACATTAATTATGTTACAATATATATATATATATATATATTCTAACCTTTATCCTCGCGTGCAGCTCCACTACACCTCAGGCCAATCACGTTGAGGGCCACAATCTGCCCTTGTAAATGAATCAGGCCAATCTAACCACCCCGTTCCTGCATCTCCACTTCCCCCAAATAAATACAATATAGTGAAAATCACCTGACCGGGTTCTAGCTCTAATAATTAATGAAATATTCAATTAAATGCTTTACTAGCTCAAGTTTCTTAAAATTAACTTAGGTTCTGTTTTAAACTAAATCAAATAAATATTCAGGAATTCATAAGACTAGAAGTGGAAATATGGGTGACAAGGTAGATTACATTGAGACAATATCCCACCAGATACCACCTCAATGGCATAAGAACACTATCCCCCCTTATACTACTATTACATATAATAACTACATAGTATTCTTATGACTTCCGCAACTTCTAATCACTAAGACTCATTTAACAATTAAAGTATTAATCTTTTATCTCTAATAACAATAATAGTAATCATCTAGCTCAAATGAAATAATCTCAGGTTCTTAAATTTATTCATATGTTAATAACATATGGTAGCAAAATATGATAAGGGATTTTATGTCATATTCTACTACTCTGAAATTAGATTAATAATAAAACAATAATAATCACAATCTTCATTGCTTAATCCAACTAGTACAGCTTTTCTTTCATCGCAAATTCATAACTGTAATAAATTAGTTAACAATCTAATATCCCCTTTTTTTTATCTTTAAGTAATAAAATAAATTAATAAGTGGCAGTGTTTAGATAATCTGATAATTAAGCAAGTGGCAACTAATAGCATATAATTTAGCAAAATCTTATGATAATGGATTGATGACCAGTAACGCAATGCAATTTATAATTATTTAATTACAAGAACATCAATAAATATTTAAGATTAAACATACTTCTCTATTTATCTTTTGTGCAAACAATCATATACTTAGTTTAATTGTTGTGAACATACTCTGTGAATTCATGCAATGATGTAGAGAAAACAAAACTCAGACACAAGTTTTAATAAACAAATCTTAAAATTTTATTAACATCAATAAAATAAATAAATAAAACAAACAAATCTATTTACATCTATTTACAAAGGATATCCTCATTTTTCTTTACACTATAATAACTGAATTATACACATTTATATTTCTTTTATCGTTAATTAAACTTATTATGCCTTTTAAAAGTTATTTAGTTATTTCTCATTAGGTTTATCATATCATTTATTTTAACTATTTTATGGTTAACACCATTCTTTACCTTTTAATATTAAAGTTACTGTATTATAAATTATCTATGTGGATAAACATCATTCATAACATCATAATTTTACAATCAATATGGTTTTTAAAAGAAAAATTACATTTTCTTGTAACTTTATATAAGTCACTCCGTATATTATTCAAATATTATTATTACTTTTAACGTTTGTTCTCCAATGCTCGTAAACTATAATACGTTTATTCCATAAGCCATACTCATGTATAATACTATAACATGGGTTTAATTATCACCTGTTATAGTTTCACATATACTATAATTATCGAATGTTATTGTATTTTTTTGAAATATGCAATACTTATATTTTTAAAATATAATTAACAATAAGAAAACGTGAAATTATATTTAACATTTTTGTATATTTCTATTTGGATATACTTTTATAAAATTATAGTTCATTTCTTAAAAAAAAGAATTAAAATAATTCTCTAACTTCTTTCCTTCTTAGGATATCTGCATCTTCCTTTCAATAATCATAATCTACTCTTCGTTAATACTTAACTATTCTTATTCCAAATAATAGCATGACATACATTCTAAAATATCTATTGTTTCCCTTTTAATAGACTTATCATATAACGATGTAGTTGCAAGAAATAAAGATAAAGATAGCGAAAGATGTATAGGATATCGGAAGATAGATAGATAACTTATCCACAATATACTTCAAAAATGTATGGAACAGTGTGAATAGGTCCGACATTCATTGTCTAATAACCTTGGCGATAAGCATGATGTGGCAGCTATTTACTCAGCTTTACCAAACATCTAATACGACTCACAAGAAAATATAAAATACCACTGTCCAAGACAACATGGGTACCAGTCGTAGGGCTTTGTTAACTATGCTGATTAACATCTAAAACTACTTATTATTTCATTCTCTGTAGCATCCTAGTTTTTAATACATCCTCTTGGTTTCCGAATCTCCACGTACTACCAAGTCACTACCCAAACTATCTCTCGAGATTTTTACTGTATCCAACATCGATAAAGTACAAACTACTTTTTTTAAAAACAATAAACAAAATTCTCTAATATAAAACATTTCCCTATTCCATAAGAACAATTTGTCTTGCTTTATTACACTGTAGGTTCAACACCTATGTTTTATTAAAATAACATTTAAATATCCCAATCGGAAAATTAACAGAAAATATCACATAACCATCGGTTATATTGAACTATATTAATAACACATAAAATGATTATCGTATGCATATTTTTAAAAACCTAATCACATCTCAAAGTGTTTTAGTGTGTTGTTTTCAAAATGCGTTTTACAACAATAATAACAATAAAACTTTTGCGCTTCATTCATTCGATTCTCAGCTGATCTAAATAAATAAAACATACATTATATATCATTAATAATTATAAATGTTACCAAAAACAATCTTTATCTTCCTTTCAGAGTTCGTAGTAGGCTTCTTTCTCTTCGAGCATCGCAAATATACAAATTTCCACATACATACAATTTTATTTTTAAATTCAAAATCAAAACACATTATTTCATATAATGTTATATTACGAATCAATGTATTTTGTTTTCCCTATCGCTATCTAAAACTTAATATTTAACTTAGATTAGTAAAGAAAATAATTCAAACCATAATCACATATTTTTCTGACGGTAAATCTTGGTTAGTCCCATAATATTTATTATTTCTTCTTTTGTCCGAATGTTCTCCTTTCTGCTGATTAAAGTTTTAAATAAATTAGTTCATTTAATAAACTGTTTAGATGATCTTTAGTTTTAGTGTTTAATTCAAAATTATTAAAAAACATTTTATTTAGTTATCCCACGAAGCTTTTTAATGTTCTGGCGAATATTACCTCGGCGCGTTGATGCATCTTTATTTCTAGTTAAACTACAATTATTTAATAATTACGGTACCAATTGCATTTTCCATGGATCCAATATTTTATATTTCTCTTCTGTAAAATATTTTTTTTCTTTAGGCAAGTGTTTTCCTTGGTAAACTTCATTTTCATTCATTATTATTTTATATACACTACTTTCGATCTTTAACTATTTTCTAGAGTATTTTCTCAAGTCATCTTAAAGAAAGCAATTCAAACTATTTCAATATTAAAATTCCTTTTGTCCATTTATTCTTATATGAATAATACTTATTTTTATTTTCCATTATCTTCATTAACTCTGTGCACAATGTCCTTTCATTGATTTTATACGCACGAAAACAGCTTTCATAGTGATACGCTATATAAACTATATCAACGAATAACATGAACATATTTGAAATATTATAACATTTACAACTTGGTTTTAAGACTCTATCCATTTTCTATTGAAAACTCCGATTATATTTCGATAGAATCCACTGGCAGGTTACTGTAAAGTTAGTGAAACATTATTATGAAAACTTTTTTAAAAAATTTTATTCTAAGATTCTCTTCGGATGATTTTTTAAATTGTCAGTTGGTTTCTTTCAAAGATATTATTAAAATTATAATAAAATTGACTAATAAATTGAAAAAAGAAAGAAATTTTAGAGAGCTTAAAATTTTACCTCTGCTCTGGAGTCAACACATTTTTGTTCTCCCCATTTGTACAATTAGTTGGCGCGATTTTTTTTTTTGTCTGCCAAGATCTATTTTTTTTATTGGTCAATTCCTACTTGGATTGATAAACAATTTCCAAAGTTTTAAAATTATGACGTAATAGACTTAAATATTAACTCATTATTATTTTTAAATCAATTATTATCTATTATAATTTAATTACCTTTAAAATAATTTTGAAACAATAATTAATAAAATGTATACTACTTATTTTTATTATGATGTGTGACAATTCCATCCAATTCTATAATATACTATTTTAATATTTTAATTATTAGTATTAATTTAAACCAGTACTTAGACAACAAATCCACTCAGACAGTCACGTGGTCATTTCCGGTGTTTAGTCTGATTTTATCTGTCTGAACAAATTTGTTACTTATATTATATAAAATAATTATGTGAAATTTTGAAAAACAATTTAGAAAAATATAGAATTAGATACAATTCTCACCATCACAATATTTATTATTAAATATATCATATTAAAAAAATTTGCTGCTTAATATAATCTATAATTTTAAATACTATATAATATTAATTTTAAAATTTTTTTAGTAATTGACCATTTATATTACCATCACTGACCTATAGAAAAGGGCACAATATATATATTATTTTATGCCTGGGTTGTATCTCATGAGTTGTCTTAATGGATTTCAATCTATTTTCTCTAATTGCTGTTTCATCGTAATTTTGCTCCCACAGCCCTTTTTTGCCACCACATAAGTTCTATGATCTTTGTTTCTGTGTCTTATTTCACACCTTAAAATATGTGTAGTCATTCAAATGTACTGAATTGCAACACTTTCCTAAGATTATTATGCTAGATTAGGAAACAAGGCACTCACATAACTTTGGTAATGGTTTGCTTTCATTACCTGGCCTATCTCCCATTGTATAATAAATACATTCCACTCCTATTGCTTAATTGATCACAATATTTTCTTCTTAAACTTAAAATATGGTATGATTTACATAACTTTTAACTTTAAAGATTTCTGAATTGTACACACACACACGTGAGCCTGTACTAGTGTGTATGAATATATAAAAATATATAACATTTACTGGGGAATAGTGTTAGATTTGAGCAAACATGAAGCAAGTATATTTGCATGCAGATATGCACTTCTTCAATATATATATATGAAAACACTCCACACCTAAACAATACCAAACAATATCAATCAAGAATCTCAATCTGATGTCATGACAATCTTCTATTATACACACATATATACACCTGTCTGAAATGTTATAGTTGATAATTAGATGTTTTTTTTATGTTTTCTTGGCTGAATGTAAGAGAAATGTTTGTATCAAGTTTGCAAAAAGCAAAGATTTCTAATAATTAGTAAAGTCATGTTAAAGCATATTTAATGAATTTCAAAAATGCTGCAATCACATGACCTTTTTTGTTATTTTGTCTTTTTATTCAATAGTGTTAAATAAAATATTTATGTTTGGATATGGAGCAAGATATTACTTTTTTAAAATCTTTAAAAATACAGTAACTGAAATTATCAATTGCTTCATAAAAATATATTTACGATGAAACTTTAAGAATCATGATTGTTGAATTCACTATATTTTCACAGAATAAATATTTTATTTTAAAAGTTTAAACTTTAATTTGAAGATATCTTGAAGAAGAATATTATTTAAAGATAAAATAAAAATTTAAAAGTGGTTTAATTATTATTTATTGCTATATTTTATTTATTTATTTATTTTTTAAAATTATACTAGGTACATGTCAAAGTTTCCAAAATTTATATAGCATTTATTGAATTTAAAAAAAAAAAGTATTTAATTTGAAGTTTAAATTTTAAAATTTTTACATATTATATTACTGTATATTATATTAATAAAAAGAAAAAAACAGATTTTAAAAATTTCTTTGTGAGAAAAGGCCTCTCCTGTAACTCTCCAAAGAAGAGGAACATAATTCATCAATTTATCCTACTGTTAAAAGTTTAGAGTTTAAGGGTATTTTCTCCTTGTTTTTGACTTTAACTAAAAATAATTAGTATCATTTTTACTGACAAATAATTAAGTGACCTTAGTAGACTACATATTTTGTTTACAAATTTTGAAAAGCTGTTAGACAAAAATAATAAAGTTTAAAAAAGTAAATAAAAGCAATTATTTTGGTGTTCAGGAATTAATTATATATTTATAAAATGTACTCAAATATTTGTGAAAAGATAAATAAGAACTAACAGAAGAGCACTATTTCTTAATAAACTGGAAATAATTAAACTATTATTTTGAAGACTTTTTTAAAAGATGATTTCACTATTTTAGTTCACTTTAGTTGTTTGATTCTTGAAAAAAATTAAAATAATTAAAGTTCACTTTTCTGACCAATAAGATGATGTACCGATTTTCAAATTCCATTTATGCAATTTCAACTATCCATTGTCAAAAATGTATATAAAATGGCATTGTATAAAACTTCTATTTAACCTTGTGAATAGTGCAAATATTGAAATAAGAATTAAGTAAAATAAAATATTTATTTTCTTAATTTTATCTTTTTTCTCTCCAATCATTATAATAATTCTAATGCATTCCAACAAAACTCTGTGTGATTTGATGCAGTTTATGGCGCATCTGATTTGGAATTAGAAATCCCAGGATCAATTCTGGTGTTTGCAGATTTGCTCAAACTTCTCATGAACTCCTAAGCAATGAAGGCATATGCCTTTTTAAAATTCTACTATAGGTGCTATTGTCCAACAAATTATTAATAAAGTATGGTCTATTAAATTATGGATTTAATTTGTAATGCTGAGGATATTTTGTTTGTTTTTATAGTGATTTCTGTAAATAAATATTTATTTTGTTTTTTATTATTATTATTATTTTGCATTTAATTTTTTTTATTATAATGATTATATTGAGTAAGATAAGAAAAAGTGACAGAGAACATCTTACATTTTAAAAGAAATGGACCAATGCATAATTTTTTTATATATATAAAAACTAAATCAGTATCCCTGATAAGTCTGGAAAGTATTTCAATTAATAAAAAAAAAAACAATATTAAGAGGCACTATTTATTAAAACATTTTGATTGCAACAAAATTGTTAGGGAAGAAAAAAACATTAAAATAAAAAACTATATAGGAGCTTTATAATTGGTTGGTGTGTTTAATAAAAAGTCCAAACAAGTTAGAAAATTCTGCAAGGGTAAGTTATATTTTTTTTTTAAAAAAGCAAAAAATTTGAACCCATTTTCTAAGAAAAGTTTATAAAAAAACTGCATTGTAATTGCTGTAGAATTAATCTGTCCAGAATATAAAAAGAAATTTGATAATATAAATATATCACAAAGAATAATTACTTGGCAAATTAGGAAAATTGTCATTAATTATGGAACACTCATTATTAACAATAATGTTATTTTATTTTTAATTCACAAAAATATTATGGTCCTCATTTAAAAAGCGAAAGTTGAAATTGGCCTGCCAGTTGACAAGGTTGCCCTCTCCTAATGATTATAAATAAATTAATTAGATTTTTGATCAAATATAGTAGGCTAATTTTTAAGTTGATAATTTTGTATGGCCCATGAATGATATTATAAATATCCAAATAGCTCTTGAAGAAAAAAAATTCCACTCTGATTTAAATAATAAGGTTTTATAATATACATTTAAGCTTTGAACTACACTACATGAATTCAATTATATGCTATCCAAAAAAAATGTAAACATAAAATTTTATAAATTTAATATATTTTACAATACTTGAGTAGCCATCATTCTGTCTCTGAATACTATACATGATCACATTAAAAAAAATTACAATTTGTAAATACATTTTAGAATATGCAGCAGTCATTTTTCATCTCACTGTGCTGCATATGACCATGTTTATTAAAAAAATTTCACCAATTTATGTTGAAAGCACCCTCGACTTCATTATTTCTTTATTATTCTTTCAGAATTTGATGAACAATATTTTACATAATAAAATGTGTTCTAAGCTTAATGCTAAAAGTTTTACAACATTTTAAAATATACTTAAAGTTGATTCTGACTTAAAAATATTAAAACAATTAGAGAGATTATAGTTTTTTAATAACAAGACTATTATTATGTTTCTATGAAAAAATTATTGAAAAAAAGGTATTACCATAACTTATATAAGTGTGAAGTCAAACATTTTGCTATTCATTTTATTTAAAAATTAAAAATACAATTCAGTAAATTTTTATTATTGTTCTTATTTTTTCAGTTAATGAACAAGTGAACACATGCTCAATAAAATATATCTAAATGTGTCCTATTAATTTATTTTTAATAGCTATATTATTACTATATTTAAAATTTTTTGTTTATACTATAATTTTAATTTATATATGTTATACTATACAATATAAAAAGCATATATATATATATATATATGCAAATTGAAAAGTGCTATACACTTGCAGTTCAATAAACAATGCATATTCTATTCTAAACAATTTTTTTCAGCAAACATGAGCTATTTTTATATGTATGTCTGATGTATGTGAGGAGGCTTGGAACAAAATATAATAAGATATCATGGCTCCACTGTATAATAAAACTTTGTTATTATTTGTACAAATAGAATTTTTGTTTTTATTAATTGTTTAGTGTAGTTGAAATTTAATTAATAATCAAAAGTATTATAATTATTATTTAAGATACAAAGTAAGCACTTTTAATTATTATTTTTTTAGCTCCTGTAGTTAACTGGTTGTTATCCAAATATTCTTGTCGATCATTGGTTATTTTTGGTGGTTTTCTAATTTCCTCAGGATTACTGTTGAGTTATTTTGCTAATAGTATCACTTTGATTTTTATTACTTTTGGTCTTATGTCTGGTAAGTTTTGTAGGATTATAACACTCTTTTATTTTTAAATTTGTTTAAATAACTTACAAAATTTTGATGCATAAAATGTTTAAAAGTTCAAAATTTGACACACTTTGAGATTTATTTTATTGTAATTATATTATAATAGTAATCTATTTTTGCATAAGTGTTAAATCTTCATTGAATACATGAGGTCAATTATAATTTATATATGTATTTTTTTAAAAAAGTATATCTCTTCATCATAGCTTTAGAGTTTTCATGTTAGTTGAGAATTTTAAAAAGCGAATAATATTTTTAATTCATAATAATTTGACTTGAAATAGATATTAGCCACTTTTAAAATTGCAAAATAAAAGAACAACAACATAAATGTTGAATTATATTAAAGTAAAATGATTAAAAAACATTTAGATCAAACACTAGAAAACACAGAAAAAGAAAAGTGATATATTAAAACTAAGTTACAGATATTTTTACAATTTAATAATACAGAGTATTAGTTGGTTTACATGAAACATTTGAAAATAAAGTATACTGTATTATTTTAAAAATATAAAAGTAAATGAAATTTGTGGAATACCAGTAAAAGAAATAAGAGAAAAGTAAAACCAGAATATTCAAATCAATTTAAAATATAATCTTTCTTTTAGGACAATTGATAAAAAGTGAATACTGATACCGTATTAAATAAATAAAAATAATGTAAATTAGTCATTAAGAATAGGGTTTAAGAATTTAAGTTAATCTATTTTTCATTTGGAATTATCATATTGATTACTCATGAATTTTAGATAAATTCTTAATATATTGTAAACTAAAAAAAATATTAAAAAACAATAAGATGATATTAAGAAACAAAAAAAATTGTCTTTCTTAAAAAGAGAGAAGTCATGAATAATCTTAACTTATTTAATTCCAAATGAAATAATTGGTTCTTTAGTAACTCTACAGTTAATTTTCAAGCACAAAGAATTTCTAGTACCTATTACCTATTATTACATTTTTATGTTATTTCTTACAAATAAATAGAGAACTTATAATCTGACAATAATTAAATTTATTTATAACTGAGAAAAAAAATCATTTTGTTGTTCTATTTAACATGCCTTTGAATTGTTTTATAAATAAAAATAAAGTCCTGAATAATTTGATAGAAGTAATAAAGAGGCAATTCAAAAGTTTAAAGTTTCTGTTTCACTATCGATTAAGCAAAAAAAAATCTCACTTTCGTATGAAATATTTGAACATTAGATCTTAGATACAGGATCTTCAAAACATAATTACAGTTTTATGAGAGCAAGTTAATTCACCTGTGGATATGAATGACAATAAACAGATAACAAAAATGATTAAAAAGTTGTAAATTTTGTAGTAAATGGCCAATCTTGTTTACCATATTACATTAAAAGCTGTGCCAACTGCATCTTTAAAAAAATGGCAGAAATCAAATATATATATCATAACAGAAGGGGCTTTTACCTGGTATGAAAATAGGTTATCTAGATTACCACAATAAATAAGGGGATATATCTTTGATCTGTGTACCTATATATATCACATGCACTTTAATTTCATTCTTAAGAATCAAATAAATATTATACTTATATACCTAAACTCACCTCATCCATGCCGTTTTTTGTTTCCATTATTCCCAGGTTTCAAACTCATGGGAAAAAAAATTTCTGACGATTAAGGACTTTTTCTTTGATAACCTTTTTCATTTGTATCCTGTTATTAATCTTGGTCTGTATTTGGGATACTTCAGCTTTTAGTTCAATTTTTAAATTATCTAATTTTTTTAATAAATCACTTATTATGTTATCCATCATTTGTTGTTGATCAAGCTTTTATATCTATCCTCATTTGTTGTTGATCTGTTTTCTTATCTGCCCTCATATTATCTGTATTGGTGGTCATTTATTGTTGATCTGCTCTCATTTGTCATTGATTTGCTTTCATATCTGCCCTCATATTATTTATATTGGTGGAAATTTATTGTTGATCTGCTTTTATATCTGCCTTCAGATTCATTTGTTGCATTATCAACATCATTTGTTTACATGATCCATCATTAGCATTTGCTTTCTCTTCCTTTGGTTCTTCTGGAATTTTATTGTCCCGTCCCGTCCCCCCCAGATACACCTATATCCTGTTATTTTTATATACTTTTTAAAATATTATTCTCTATATCTTTGTTCACTTTGTATTTCAACTTCATTTCTTTTTCAATACTTGTTTCTAATCGCAACATTTTGATTTGGCTTCTAGTAATCATGAATTTTTCTACTACTTTATTTTAATTTTTTATACTTCTTATTTCAACTTTTGAACTGTAATAAAAATTTTTTATTATACTGTACATTGTGGAAATATTTATCATCACTATCACTTTTACTATTCTTATCAAAACCCAATTTTATATTCACAGGAATTGTTATTTTATTTGACCTTTTTCTTTTACTATATAGTTTCTTCATTTTAAAACAATTTCAGTTGTTGACTATCATCTATTTTATTTGGGGTTTAATCTTCAGTAAATTTCCATATTCAAGTTTAATTTGTCATATCAAGGAAAAAAATTATAAATAAATATATTTATGTTTTATTATTTTACTATTGAAATTATGGAATTGTATGTTAATATAAAATCAAATTAATCCACAATTGGATATATTTTATGTGTATAACCAAGTGTGATACTAATATATAATTCTAGGGCCCCATGATTGGTAGCACCATATGTAATGAAATGGGCTTTTATCTGATATAAAAATATGTTATCTAGGTTATTATAATGAGTAAGAAAGTATATGTTTGATCTTTGTACCTATATATATCACATACACATTAATTTCATTCCTAGGAGAGGAGAAGTTAAGAATCAACTAAATATTAAATATATATCTAAACTCATCTTGTCTATGTTGTCTTACATTTCCAGTATTCCCAAGTTTCAAAGTCATGGAGAATCTGCATAATCATTTAGTTTAAGGTATATTAATATCACTTAAAATACAGGTCGGCATAAATATGTGTAAGTGTTTAAGGGTAGATTTGAATATATGAAGTTATATGTAAATAGGCAAAAGCAATTATAAGTATATGAGAAGATATGACCAATTGAAAAATGAAGTTAGAAAATTACACCAAGTTTTTAATTTAACATTTGAATATATTTAACAACAATATTCATGGTGATCAATATTTTTAACAAAGAAAATTTATAATAAAATTACAAAACCTTTAATTCATCATCTATAGTTACTCTTTGCTTATAATTGATTCCAACTATTATTTCAAATCCTTATCCCTCATAAAGAATAGCCATTTGATGTCTTTATTAACATAAATGAAATTTATATTATGTTTATGATTATCTCAATCATCTTTGCTTTCTATATATTTTATTTGAAAATCACAATTCATTTTATTTTAATTAACTTGATATATTAGATTTCTATCTGTCATAGTGGTGATATTGAATCCCCCTGTTATATACTATATTCATGATATAGGCAAGAATGACCATTTATGACAGAAATAGTTAGTCAAGTATACTGAAAACATTTAACACAATTATTAGTATAAACAAACAAAGAAAAAAATTATATAGTGCAATTGTACAAATGTTTGGACTAAATATGTATTAGGTAAAATCTTATCTTTCCCCTTTGACGATGATTGAATTTGTATACAAGCAAGCACTAGTCATAAACTATATTTTATTTTACTTATATTAAAGACAATGATATTTCTTCATTATGTTACATACTAACATCTATATTCCCCATTTTGTATCCATATTAAAATAAAGATAAGAACAAAAACATTTATATCAAATATACAAATAAATAAAATTAATGATGTCAACGTAAATTTAGTTTTGAAGTCCATAAGGAAAAATGTCTTACTGAATCATTCTGGTAATCCTAATTAATCCATTTCAGGTATAGACAGTAAATTGTGAATGTTCTAGAATATCCATTAAGTCACTTATCCTTTATATCCTTGGAATTTCTGCTTTGAAGTGGAGAGTTATTGGATCCATTTATTAAGAATTGACTTGATGTTTCATAGTGCAGATGTAAAGTGCTAGGTCAATTCCATCCCAGTTCTGACAGTTATAGCTCCATGAGCCATGACTTTCTTTTCCTGATGTCGCTTTTGCACTTAGCAATGCATATTTGTCTGTATTATTATTTATATATTTTTTTAATAAGTTATTTTGAGTGAATTCATAGCAATATTTTTTGCATTATGAGATATCTACAGTTCTAGATACTTCAACCTATAACTTAGAATTACAGGTATTTTGGAAATTCAAATGATTTGAATTTACTTTCAAAGATTTCAATTTCGAATTCCTCAGTGGGATAACTTTAATTCTATTTGCTTTTTTTTACTTTCTCAGATCTTCAGAGATTGGTTTTAATATTATTTCAACTCAAAAGTGGCTGATGTTTTTATTCAAATAGTAAATTTGAATTCTTTACTTAAATTTTTGTAGGTTATTCAGTAGATGAGAATTCTTTTCTCTTCTTGGAGAAAAAGCTCATTGTTGAAAAACAGCAAGTTCATTTAAGTCCATTGTTAACATTATTATTAATGAATATTATTATATGTAATGTGTTAATAACAATAAAATTTTGATTGGTATTTCTTTATTTTAATATAAATGTTTATTTCTTGATTGCTTTCATTTTTATTCGATCATATTTACCATGCATTGTTACAATGTGTTTGACTTATATCATAATTAACAAGATAATAATTATTAAAGGTTAGTTGTCATGTATGTGTCTTATAATTTAATTGAGACATGTATTTATAGTATAATTAAGTTGGGATTTAAATATGTGTTGCAATTAATAGTTTGTCAATCATAGTGCTTTAATTTTTATTAATCTAGTGATTATTAAATAATGTTAATATCATGGATTTTAGATTTAGATTAGGCTACAAGGTGTATAATTGGTATTGGAGAGATGTAAGGGGTACATGTAACAATATATATAAAGATAACTAAAGTAAAAAATGTATAAAGTGGAATCATGGATGATTCTAAAATTTTTAAATGAATTGTGCTAATCAAAAATCTCATATATCCAAAGATGAAAAGAAAAACTGAACATCCCAAGATTTGTTGCTAGATTATTTTTAAAAATACAATAAAAAGTAAATAACAGGTAAATATTGAGATTTAAAAAGGTACAGACTTCAAATGCATCTTAGAATTGGAAGAATATAACGTACAGATTAGTGGTTATTTTTCAAATAAAACGTTTATAATGTTATTGAAAAAAGAATTTCAAATGTATTCTCAGTAATTTTTTTAAAAACAAATATAATTGCTATTAATATTAAGGAGAATGATAATAATCAATTATCCAGGAACTATGGAACCAGAATAGTTAATCTTAGAAATGAAATTCGTGTTGAAAATGTAAGAACTGAAGGTGGGTTTTTTTTTAATTCAAAAAATTGAAGATAAAATATTACTATTTATTATGGATTTCAAGAATTTCCAAGTACACTCTTATAAAGAGGTACCAGCAAGGATATTTTAAATGAAATAGAATATAATTTACAAGATGCTAATAAAACACAACTTGATATTCCTTGTCACATTATATAACTCCCTAAATATCTAATTATAACACTGTGTTTAATAAAAATGTGCCAATTAGTAATAGATTTTTTTCACGCTTCAAAAGACATAATAAATTAAAATTGTCTCCATCTTTTACCAAGACACTTTTTAAAAATTGGGCTAAATATTTAGTTTATTTACAATTTCAAACTTATAGACAACTTACCATGCCTCGATTAAAAAAAGAAAAAAAAGCAATAATGATAATATGTACTTTCTAAAAATTTATTTTAAGAATAACTCAAATTTATATCTTACAATTTCAATACTCACAAAGAAAATATCTAAGGATTTTAATTATTATTTACTTTGCTAAAACTTTTGTAAGGGCTTAAAGGAATGTGTGTGTATATACATGTGTCTGTTTGATAAATATATTAAAGCTAGCATAAAGATTTATAATGTGTTAATATTTACTGAGATATATGGCACCCATGTATACCAAAAAGATAAACATTTTAAACAAACTTTACATGATATTTTAAATGATTGCTTCAACTCAATATCAAAACTATAAAGTATAATAATAATAATAATGAATATTCACCAACTTGATGAAGTTCAAAACACATTGTAAGCATGGTAATACTTTAATGCTGCCAAAAAGTACATGTTATTTCATTTTTAAACATTTTGACTAGTGATTGGAGCATCATTATGAATTCAGTTCTATCATGCCTATGTATTTAAGCTTGAGGATATGAATCTTCCTCAATAAAAATCCAATAATTACAAATACAGGAAATCAATCCCTGCTGAAAACAAATACTTTTATTTCAAAATGTAGATCTTTTGTTATTGTCTATCAGATCAAAGTCTTATTAAGTCATATATACAATTTTCAAGTAAAGGAAAGATAAAATAAAAATTATTATACAATTACTTAAGCTGGCACTAGACAAACACTTTGCCACCTATATTTCTAGATGCAATATACTGAAAATGAATGAAATCTTAACTTTCAATAGCAGTGAATTCTAAAGATTTAGATAATATTTTGAGAAATTTATTTATTTACTTAACTATAGCTCGCTATGACTTTAATTTAAAACATTCATACATGCGAACATGCATTTGAACTTTCTTTTATTTAAACTATATTTTTTAGTCAAGCATTGGTGGTCGAGAGGTCAGCGACAGCTGCTTTACAGGCAGTTGTCCCATATTAGCAGATTCGCTTCCCAGCTGATGCTATGACACATGAGAAAAAAAAAACCCTATAATTTTTATCATGAATAAACTGATTACCTAAATATATTATTAAAAAAATTAAGACATCTAAAATATTATTTATAATTAATATTTTGTACCCTTTTATATTTTTATTGGAATCTTGTTTTTGCTTCTGGAATCTTTTTATTTATTCAATTTTAAAGAAAGCTGAAAAAATATGTACTTCTCTCTCTCTTTACATAAAAAAACTTAGCAATATAACAAAATAGTTCATAATAATAATAAAGTTTGTAATAATGATGATCAT
Source organism: Epiperipatus broadwayi (assembly GCA_028023455.1). Taxonomy (NCBI): domain Eukaryota; kingdom Metazoa; phylum Onychophora; class Udeonychophora; order Euonychophora; family Peripatidae; genus Epiperipatus; species Epiperipatus broadwayi. Next base: position 13,132,706 of record JAQFVV010000001.1, read on the forward strand.
AGCTTTTTGGCTGCGTATAAGTTTTGTAAGTCAATTAAAGATTTAAATAAACTTTTAGCTGTAACAATATGGGCTTTGAGTATAGACAAAGTGCAGAAGAATTTCAGATAGAAGGGATCCAGAATTTAATCTCTTCATTCACACATATTGTTCATATCACATAATTTAGATAGTTAAATTTTGATCTATATTCTATTTGCACAGAAAAACTATTTCTTTTACAAACTTTGTTTGTTTTTTGTTCTTTTTCATATGTCAAAGCATCAGCCAGGAAGCAAACCCATGAACTCATGACAACTGCTTGTAAGGCAGCTGTGCTGACCACTCAGCCACCAATGCTTGACAACAAACTTTGTTTGGGGTCATAAAACTTATAAATAGTATGTAATATAATCAGAAAATCTACCTGCTTTGCCAGGAATTATTAAATCATAAAAATCTAGAAAAATAAAAAGTAAATAACTTCAGCATTTATATTATTGATAACTCCCCCATAAATTCATAATTTAAAAACTCTTATACATTATTATTTTAAGATAAATTAATACACTGTACAGCCTTACACACACCTGCACATATATAATGTAATATAAGGGATTCAAATTCAGACTTTCACACAATCCTCACCTCTCCATGCTTTCTCATATTGCTGACCCACCTGATCATACACATGTTGAAAAGATAAATAATCACCAATATTCATATTTCATACTAAACCAGCAATCATCAGTTGGTCCAGATTACTATCCTCACACATATATACAATCAGTGCTGAGCTTTATATTAAGATAACCAATCTTTACACCTCTGTGGGTTTTGAACGTTCCATCATCAGATTTTCAATGAAATGGATGGCTGAAGAGTTATGGGTTAGAGTAGTTTGAAACCAGTCCATTAAAATATAAAGATTTTCTATCTTAATATAAAGCTGAGCACTGATTGTATGTATGTGTGAGGATAGTAATCTGGACCAACTGATGATTGCTGGTTTAGCATGAAATATGTATATAGGTGATTATTTATCTTTTCAACATGTGTATGATCAGGTGGGTCAGCAATATGAGATGGCATGGAGAGGTGAGGGTTGTGTGAAAGTCTGAGTTCGAATCCCTTATATTATTTTAAGATAAATAAAATGAGATAGTCGTTTCTATCATTAGCTTTTAATATAATTTAATTAACAGCGCTAAGAGATAGCGTTCTTTAATAAACTATTTTATTCTCCATATACTTGAATTTTCTATTCAGACATTCAGTTTATTATTTTATATACTTATCATTTTAAAATATTTATTTCTTAAAGTTATTAAAATTTAAATCCATACTATTATTCTAAGGTGTGTGTGCTTGAATGTATTTAAATATGCGTGTGTGGGAATATTTACTGTTTTACATTCTAGCGTGTGAATGAGACCATCTTTATACATGTGTGCGTATGAACATATAATGAATTCAGCTAAATTTAGATTTAATTTATTTTCTTTTTTTAATTAGTTTAATTTAAATATTTTGTACGTGAATAAAGCATTTACCATAAAGTCATGTGAAAATTTGAATTCAAACCCCTATATATTACATATAGAAGTGCGAGTATGAAAAAGTCTGTACTGTAGAAAAAAATTAATATTTTCAAAATATAGTGTTTTAAGGTCTGACCATCCCTCGAATATGTACATAAATGGACTATGTCCTGTACATGAGGGATCAGAGTGATTTGTGAATAACATGGGTAGGATGAGAAGTTGGCACTGGGGTGGGCTTTGAACGTCCCATCATCATATTTTCAATGAAATAAACGGCTGAAGTTGTGGAGTGGAATATTTTGAAGCCTGTCCATTAAAGTATGAAGATTGGCTATCTTAATATAAGCTGAGCTTTGATTGTGTATAATGTGTGGAGGTGATAATCTGGACCAACTGATGAGTGCTGGTTTAGCATGAAATACGAATATTGGTGATTATTTAACTTTTCAACATATGTGTAATCAAGTGTATTAGCGGTATGAGATAGCATGGATGGTTGAGGGTCGTGTGAAAATCTGAGTTCAAACCCCCTATATATTATATATAGAAGTGCAGGTATGAAAAAGCCTATAATGTAAAAAAAAAATCATATTTTCATAAATGATAATGAAAACTAAAATTTTAAAACTACTATTTTTCTTGCAAATATTTTTTTTTTAATTAACATTTACAATATATATATGGCTGGTTTTATCAAGTTTTCTTTTTCTTTTTTATTCTATTCATTAGATTCAAACATTTCTAATTTAATATTTGCATACAATAATCATTTACATATAGGAATTAGCTTCACAGAGTGCAACCTGTGACACAATTTCTGTAGTATATATTTATATGCATTTTTAAAGAGTTTTCATTTTTCTTCTCACATTTTGTCATGCACTTCTAATTTAAATATTAAAAGTCTCCGTATGAATTTATGAAACGAAGAGTGGCACTGATGTTAATTTTTGAACCACGCAATGAGATCCCTACTTCAGGACAGAAATCTGTATGTTAGTTTTCTCTGTGCATTGATATGGGTAATTAGTTATTTTAATATTTACAACTGTATGTTGTTTAATTAACTAATTTTGTTATATACATTTAAGCTGTTTTGATATATGGTCTTGAATATATCATTTATATCAGCATGTTATATATATATATATGTGTGTGTGTGTATGTGCGTGCGTGCGTGTTAAACAAATACTTTAGAGTAGCCACTGTTGAATGTTGTAAACAAATATTATTTAAATGAAATTACACTAAAAACAGTAAAAATTCTACAATTCAGAATTCAAATTACCATTTGAAGAGATTCATCAGTTAGACCCAGTCTCTATTGTCCTCAGTTTAATAATTATAATCAAATTAATATCAAGTATAAAGATATTCTAAAATATCTAAAATTCTAGTGTTTTCTTATTATTTTTCAGATCAATAGACATTTTAATAATTTTTATTTTCAGCAGTTAATATATATCATTATATATTGATTATTTATATGTGTTCCATTTAATTTTTATAAGATGGCTTCGTGGCTGAATTTGATACAGCGTGATATATTTATTTTAAAAGCATTCAGACTATAGGTAATTTAAAGCATCATTTCAAAACCTTCCTTAAATATTAAAAATCATTAATCCGTATAAGATTTGAATATCAAATTGGTAATGTCAGTCTATTTTTTAACTACTGAAATTGTACTAGCAAATTTTTAATTCTGGGTAGGTAAAAAATAATTTATTTTTTATTCATATATCTTTAATAAGGTTTGCTTACATTTAACGTGAACAATTTTAACGTTTATTTAATGAAACATAATTTCATATTTATTACATATTGTTTGTTTATTTAAATTATGCATAGTTTTCTTTTAGGTATGGGTCAAGCATTTGTTTTAAATTCCTTAGTAATTTTGTCTGTGGATTACTTTGACAAACGTTTAATCACAGCTACTGGAATTCGACTATCTGGAGCATCAGCAGGAGCCATTACATTCTCACTTCTTTTACCCTACCTCATTGAGGAATATGATGTTAAATGGGCTTTACTGATAATGGGTGCAATGGTACTTAATATTATACCATTAGGAGTTCTTTTAAGACCTGTATCAAATAAAAGAAAAAACATGACCTCAGAAAATATTTCTACAATAAGTGGAAAAATTAATCCTATATTTAAGGATGATAGTAACTGCTCAATAGTATCTAAAAAAAATTTTGAAAATTTTAAAAGAAGTAATTCAGATCCTTTAAATGTTGAATTAATTAATTATTCAGTCACAAAACCTAATTCTACATTAGACAGTTTTGGAAGAAAGATTAAAACAGAAATCTGTAATTCTCATATCTGCATCAACCAACCACCTCCTGTTGAATCTGAACCTCATATAAAACGGAAAATTGACATTAAATTGCTTAAAACGCCATTGTTTTGGATGCTTATAATATCTTTTACATGTTTTATTTTTCATTATATTAATTTAACTGCCATCTTACCAGCTCATGCTGAGAATATGGGTTATTCCAAAAGTGAGAGTGCTTTATTGCTTACTGTAATTAGTATTTCTGAATTTATAAGTAGAGTAGCATTGGGATGGATATTGGATGCTTTAAAAATTAAAAACTATATTGTATTTATGATAAGCTGCTTTACATCAGCAATAGTTACAATTGTTTTCAGTTTTATGACTAAATATTGGACACTGATTACATGTTGTATATTCTTTGGCCTTTTAGAAGGAATTCAAGGAACAATATCAGTTCCATTTTTTACAGAAGTACTTGGTAAAGAAAATGCCACTACATTTCTTGGATGCTTTAGTCCTATCAAAGGAGTCTTCATAATCATAGCCTCCCTTGGAACAGGTAATTAATAATTAGAATATTGTTAGATTTTAATTCTCTATTTCTCTCTTCCATAGCTTTAAATACATTTTTTATATATATAATTTATTAAATAGGATGCATTAATAAAATTATAGTTTGTTTTTATTTTGGTTCCCCAATTTATTGATTTATTTAATAATTATATATAACTATAGACTTTTTTGCAAACATTACTTTCACAAACTTTTTTTTAATTCACTATTATTTTAAAAGAAGTATATCTTTAAAAATCGACTGAAAATAATTATTTAATGCAATCAACAATTTTTGAAATAAAATACATTTTATATGAATAAAGCAATATTTATTTTTTATTTAATCTATCTATCTATCTATCTATCTATCTATCTATCTATCTATCTATCTATCTATCTATCTATCTATCTATCTATCTATCTATCTATCTATCTATCTATCTATCTATCTATCTATCTATCTATCTCTTAATAATTATGTGTATATATTACAAATTTATACATTTTTCCTGTACTAAATTAGTGATTGAATAATTAATTAATAGAAACTCTACATTTTTATATTAAGTTAAATATAACAATCTATATTGTGGTTGAAGAAAAATAATAATATTTTTTTGGTTTTTAATAAAATTTATATCAAAACATTTTTTTATAAAATATTTTTTATATATATTATTTTTTCTTTTTTAATACTTAGATATTTTACAATGGACTTTTTATGACTATTCATATTCAAAATAAAAAAAATGAGAATCTAAATAATGTCAATGTATTTCTAGTATTTGAGATTAAATTCGCACACATTAAAAATCATTTACAAGACTTATGTGTTTATAAATACACAATTTAAAAAAAGCAAATTTTAGTTAAACAATCAAAAGAAATTAATATTTTATCTTTTTTTTTTATTTTAATTAATTGTAAACACATTTTAGTGAATTAGTCATAAAATTAAATGAAAATGCATTTCTAAAAAATATATTGCCATTGATTGTTCATCACTAAACAAACATTAACATGGTTTGAAATTCAGCCTGACAACACTGTTAGGCTGGACATCCTGCTAGATAACCCTGAAATATTTCACTATCATCAATTCCTAACATATGTACAAAATTTGAAAAAAATCCATTTGATAGAAATATGTAAGATTTGACCTAAATAAACAAACAAATATAATTTTTAAATAATATATAAAACTGATAATTTAATGCAATCAAAAAATTTTGAATAAAATACATTGTGTGTGAAGGCAGAAATATTTTATTTTTAAAAATATATATTTGTTATAATTATATATATTACAAATTTATACATTTTTCCTGTATTAAATTTTTTTTAAAAAAAATTTTGCTTATTAAAAAAACTTCTTATACTTTTTTTTTTATTTGAATATAAAAAATAAAGTGCCTATTATAAAAAAACACTATTATTTAAATCATTGCTGAAAAATGTTACTATTTCAGAAATGACCGATTGTGAATATTGAAAGAGACTTCACATATAATGAATATTCAACAACCAATTTTAGATCAAAAGTATAACTTGCTATATGCTTATTTCTAATGCAAATAAAATACTGTTTTTTGTTGTTTGATATTAGCTCCTTAAAAGCTAGATACTGTTTCTCATATCACATGATCACCATTCTTTATGCTTACATAAGCTGTTTCTCACAGAAACAAAACTCCATACAGTAGTGCCACTCAATGCAAATCAGAGTAATCGATGGATGCAGGAAGGTTTGTACATAAAATCCTTATCTAGTGCCTACTCATCCAATACCACCAGACTAGTTTCTAGCTAGATGCAATGCTCTCAGATCCAAAGCTCCTCACTAATGAAAGCCAAAAGCTAGGAACTAGTCTGGTAGTATTGGATGAGTAGGCACTAGATAGGAATTTTATGCACAAACCTTCCTGAATCCATTGATTACTCTGACTTGGTAGAGCTACTGTATGGAGAGTTTGCCTCTGTGAAATACTGTTTGTCATACAAACACTTTTTCCCATTTTGTCTTTGTGAGCTTTTTTCATTTTTTATTATTTTTTATATTACATTCTCTAGACATTTAGGTTAGTCCAGTTTCCACAAGTCTTATGCCACAATCAACCTCTTAGCACTTTCCTCATTGGTATCATGTTTGTGCTACTACATTTTTATGCTCCAATTGCATACACAGAAATTCTGATTTTGATATATATATTTACTAAAAATATTGTAAAATACATAAAGGCATCACTGTTGAGAAAGTAGAAATATGTTTAGTGGACTAAAACTCTGTAGTTGTGTGAACAAAATTTGGGATGGGAGCCTCAATTAACAAATAATTATATGCTTGGAAATTGTTTTATATAACTTTCACCAATTAAGACAATAAAAAATTGATATAAAATATTTCTATATTTTTCTAAATACAGATACATAAATATATAAAGTTGATGTGTGTGCTTTATATGAACTCATTACTACTTGAATATATGACAGCAATTATATTAAGATGATATCAAAATTCAAGATTAATATAATTGACTTAGTTAAACTAAACTTACAGTTTAATTGAACAGGTAAATGAATATAGTACAAATCACTGAATAAAAAAACCTATAATGTTATATTAATTGTGAGATCTTACATGGTATCATCTGGTTTTGAATTTTCTAGATATACCAGTGAAAGACTAATAATACTAAAACTTGATTTGTAAAACAGATCTTGTTCTCATATTAGCAAAGTTTATATATTAACAAATATATTTTGAACATATTGAGAAAACTCTTATTCATTATTGGATAGCCTTATTAATGTCACAGTAGTTACTATAAATTATGGCCCAAAATTATTGAAAATAATAACATTGTATCAACAGAAATGATAATGATTGAATGTTATTGAGTTTTGGAACAACTCTTGGATTGATTATCATAAACAATTTACTTATAAAAAAAGATTGCTAGAAAATAAATTTAAATAATTCTCATCTTATGTTATAATTAAATACTGATTGTTGGATGCTAAAAATATTTGGACTATCATTTTTTGGAATACCTGAAATAAAATTAGTGTAATATGGGAATGCCATAAAATATTATTGTTAAAATGCTGGATCTGTCAAATAATACTAACATTTATATTATCCAGTATTCCTGTATTCCCATTATTACTGACTAGTGTATTATTAGCTAGCAATATCAGTAATTTTTATGTTATAATTTTGTTGAATTTATTACACAGATTATCATTTTGTTAATTAAAAGAAACAATTATATTTATACTGTTAAGGCAGTATTACATTTTAAATTGTCTAATACTTTTGAATATGAAATATGTTTTTATTTTCATTTTATTTAGCTTCTCTTATGAGTGTGGATGTAACATTAGAAAAATTTTAAACAGAAAATTTGAGTTTTTTTAATAATTCACCTGTCATTTTTGAAATCATTAGTTTTTCAATCACAACATATCTGCCAAAATAACGTTTTTATAATTTTATTTAAAATTCATATTTAATCTTTTTCATCATAAGCCTAAAAAAAAGAATTAATTTAAAACTAGATTCACGATGTTATTTATGTCAAGAAAAGGAAAAAAATTACAAATCCTTTTTTAAAAATGGAGTGATTTTCTAGGAAGAGTATGGTTTTTTTTTAGCATGTTAAATATAAACTTGAAATATTATTTACCAAACACAATCGAATGGTTTTTCACTCAGAGGTAAAAAAAAGCATAATAAAATATTTAAATCGTTTATGCTTTACAAAGTAATGCTTTTTTAATAGTGATGTATCCTGTATAAGCTTCTCTCTCTTTTTTTTTTTTTTTGACAATAAAAAATATAATATTCTGAAAATTCTTTTCAAGACCACTAGGCTAAGAATGTGAACGGTATACTGTTTTGATTAAGTTTTAACTCAAATATTTAGATTAACTGGTATTTGAATATTGTTAAATTTTTTTCTTCTTACATATATATATTAAAAAATATAAGGAAACTTTTTGTAAAACAAAAAATCAACATTTCAAAAATAAAACATGAACTAGAAACATTTATTTGCTCATCAACAAATTTCTTTTATCATAGAGCTAACAAATCAAGATTTTATGCTTTGCTATTAGTCACAATTGTTTATTACACTTTTAACATAGTCTTTATTGGTGAAATATATGATTACATAGTTAATATTATTTTAAATGTATTATATATATATATATATATATGATCAATAGATGACGTTTTACCAAAAACACCGACCAAGCGTACGTTTGTTTACATGAATGACAAAAGAGTCAGAATTCACTATCTCTTTCATGTTGTCCACCCTCAGATCAGCTGATTTCAAGCTAATTTGCTATCATTAGTGAAGGATAGAGCTAGAAACTAGATCTAAACACTGACTCCAAGTGTTTGTGCAAAAAGTTTCCATCAGTTTGCAAGCATGAAAATTTTCAGACCGGTAAAGTCTTCAAACTCAGCCTAACAAGCTAGATAGCTATATGGGTCTGATCTCAGTTCAGTTTCACCACATAGTCAAAGCCTCTGCAATATATATCATTGCAAAAACCTTCAAAGGTACATTTATAACAAAAACAAGTTTTAATCACGTTAACTTGCTGTCGCTTGTATTTATGATCATAGATGGCGTTTTACCAAAAACACCAACCAAGTGTACGTTTGTGTACATAAATGACAAAAGAGTCAGAATTCACTATCTCTTTCATTTTTCCCACCCTCAGATCACTGATAGAAACTTTTTGCATAAATACTTGGAGTCAGTGTTTAGATCTAGTTTCTAGCTCTATCCTTCACAGATGATAGCAAATTAGCTTGAAATCAGCTGATCTGAGGGTGGGAAAAATGAAAGAGATAGTAAATTCTGACTCCTTTGTCATTTATGTAAACAAACGTACGCTTGGTCAGTGTTTTTGGTAAAACGTCATCTATTGATCATAAATACAAGCGACAGCAAGTCAACGTGATTAAAACTTGTTTTTGTTTTCATAAATGTACCTTTAAAGGTTTTTGCAATGATATATATTGCAGAGGCTTTGACTATGTGGTGAAACTGAACTGATATCAAACCCATATAGCTATCTAGCTTGTTTGGCTAAGTTTGAAGACTTTACCGGTCTGAAAAATTTCATGCTTGCAAACTGATAGAAACTTTTTGCATAAACACTTGGAGTCAGTGTTTAGATCTAGTTTCTAGCTCTATCCTTCACTAATGATAGCAAATTAGCTTGAAATCAGCGGATCTAAGGGTGGGAAAAATGAAAGAGATAGTGAATTCTGACTCTTTTGTCATTTATGTAAACAAACGTACGCTTGGTCGGTGTTTCTGGTAAAACGCCATCTATTGATCATAAATACAAGTGACAGCAAGTTAATGTGATTAAAACTTGTTTTTGTTTTTTCATATATATATATTGTATGTATATGAGTCATTTCAAACACACAGATATATTATTTAATTAAAAAAAATTTTTTTTTTTGCATATATAGATTTACGTGTGTATTTATTATTATATAGTCTATATAAATAGTTAATGAATAAGCAGTTGTAAAGAGAGAAGGTAATAATATTTAATTTTTATTTATTATATTTTATTAAATAATGTGTTGAAATTATTTAACCATATTCTTATTAAACAAAGTAGATCAGAAAGCAAGTGTAAAATAAAGCGATCAAGATTAGTAGATTAGGATGTGAAAATGTACACGTGTGAGTATGAATATTTTAAATATAAAACATTTTTACACAAATCTTTTAATGACTAAGATTGCAGGCTTTGTTGTTTTTTTGTATTATCTAGATTGTAGATATCTAGAGAGGGAAGGTGATTCTTGGAAGGGATAAAAGTAACAATTAATCCTAAGTTTTTTTTATTAATTGTGACAGACCATCAAACTTGTGAGGCTTTAATCTTTGTCTTAAGATAAGATTTCCAGATGGTCCTTTTTTTATCAAAGATTCGCAATATAAATGAATGAAACAATATTTAGAGGCAGTCAGTTTTTTTTTTCAATATGAGGAGAGAAGAGATGTAAGCTCTCATTTTTTCCTCAATATTATTAAAGAAGGATGTAGTGATCAGTTTAAGCATTTTTATTAAACAGAGATGTAATGATTGAGTTTGTGAAAACCAAAGAAAATGGACAGTTTGCATATTTTTTTTCAAAAGAGAGTGAGCGATCGATTTTTTTTTTACTCTTTTTAAAAATTGAGGAAGGAAAAAATGACTCTTGTTTTAAAGTCAGTATAGACGAAGATGTGCGTATATATAAGTAATTTCCAGCAAGATTAAGATAAAGAAAAAAAATGGAACAAAATTTAATTTCTTGGAAGAAGTTATTAACAATTCTATGAAATGATATTAATATATTTTGCTGAGTATAATACAATGAATTTGCATTGCTAAAACCATTCTTTCTGCTTTTTGAAATCCCCATCATGGGTTAGCTCACTGATCTGTCTATGGACTCATATACCAGTCGAATAGTAGCCAACAAAAATAATCGAGTTTAAAGCCAACCACACAAGCTATTTGAAATGCTTCTTTTCTGGCTCCTGGTTTATTATGTGTTCATTACTTTTGAATGGAGGGAGAAGAGGAAGGAAGATAAAAGAAGAAGGAAAATATATAAAAGCCTTATAACTAAGTTTGATTAGGTTATGAATCAATTTTTTTAAAGTTTTCCTCACATTCATCTAGAGTGTCTACAACAATTCTGCTTGAAATGGTAGAGACAAGCAAATCCACCAGTTCATACTTATCTAAAAGTATTTGTAATAACTCTTTTTGAAAAAATTAGAAGCAAGCCAGTCAACGAATTCAGCGTTATCAAAAGTATCAACAATAAATAATTTTAAAATTGTGGAAATAAGCAAGTCAATTAATTCATGTTTATCTTAAAAGTATCTGCAAGAACTGTTTTTTTTTAAATGGAGCAAAGACAAGCAGTCGGAAAATTCAAACTCGGGACATTTATAAGAAGTGAAAATAATCGGGTAACTATGAACTTTCATTAACAGATCTTTTATTCTTGCTTATTAAAAGTAAACCTTAATTTGTTGGTCAAAGCATTATTTTTTTTTCTTTTGATACAGAAACATTAAAGGCTTGTTTATCGATAGTCATTCTCAATATCACATAACATAACACAAACACAGTTTAAATCTTTAAACTTAAATTTTCATTATTTTTTATTATTTTTTTTATATTATACATTGTAATATTGAAATGTTTTTTTTTATTGTTCTTCATTTGTTATGATAATGAGCAACCTATAAATATATGCATTTATAATGTTTGTTTTTTTATTTATCTTGTTGCATATTAAAATTGATATAATGTATTTTATTTTCTTTTGCTAAAGGTTGCAAGAATATATTTTTTATATATGTGATTTATGTATTAATCTCTAATATAAAGGGAACACATTTTAAAAATATATGTTGACATATCACAGGGTGTGTGTGCATGTATAACTGCTTATACAAACACATCAAAGGAATAGGGTATGCATAATTAGTTTAAATATGGTAAATTATAATGCAGGGATTCACATTTGAATGGAAGTGAAATAAAACACACAAGTTACATATGAAATTTATTTTTATGATATAATAAGTTAGGAAAGTCTTAAGTAAGCATTCATTGAAATATTTTTTTAAATGTCATTTTAAGCCAGCTTATTTTAAAATATCCAAAAATGACAAACTTGTATATAAAATTTTGTTCTTGAATTAATGTAATAAAAAGCCACTTATCTAATTAGTAAATTTGATTTTAAAGAAGAAAAGAAGAATAGTATTAATAAAATATAATTATATATCTTAATTGATTTTTGAGTTGTTATTAAAAATATTGTTGTATTTTTCTTGTCTTAATTCTATTGTTTTAATTGATCATCATCGCTCGCAGATATTAAGAATCATCAGTATTTGCAAATATTAAGAAAGCGCTCGCAAACTGTTAAGTAAACTAGAAAGTTGATTTACCTTTAAGTATTTAGGGATTAAGCTTGATAATAACCAAATTTTAATAATTATAATTCAGTAATAGAAAGCTAAAATTATGTTGTGTCCATGAGTTTTGATCATCTTCATCAAAGATGGATATATTATTGATTAAAACACTGTTTCAAATAATACTATACAAGAGTTATGATCGTCATCATCATTGATTAAATAAATTATAAGCATTAAATCTAATGTTTAAAATAATTAATATATTTAGTAAATAAGGATTTGTAGAAAGTTGAATATCATGCATAGAGATTCATGATGATCAGTCATCATCACTAGTATTATTGAATCCTAGTTTTAACTATAAAAGTATTTTAGTAAATAACCATAAACTTCTAAATACTAGTGAATGTAATATTTAAATCCCATTTTGACAAGGGATGATTTTAATAAGTGCTTATGAGTTTATAAATATAAAGTTATTGTTGTGAGTTTATTAATAAGCTATGGCTGGTATCATCATCATCATTATTATTATCATTATCATCATTATTATCATCATCATTATTACCTTTATATTGTGATAAATAATTAAGTTAAATAACTAGTTTAAATGGCCATCAATATTAATAATGGTCTTAACGATGCTTGTTTGGAAGTCATTAATAAGATTATAATTGTCTGTTCATCAATATACGTAAAATGAGCTAGTAATATTTATAAGAGTCTTTGATCTATATAAAATCTTGTGATATGGGGATCTTATAATTATATTGACATGAGTAAAATATAAGTGTCGTTTTTTTTATTAGTCATCCAAGTCATGTGTATTAAAATGTACCGAATGAGTTTGAACTCAGTACACTCTAAACAGATATTTATCTAGATTTAAAACAATCTAGTGGCGCTTGTGGGAAAACACATGTACTTAGTTAAACTGAATAAAGAGTGATTTAATCCCTTTCCAATTTAATGATATTAACTTCATATGATAATTTTATACATTGTTATGAATAGAACCAATGTGTGTGCGTGTGACCATGATTGGTCTTATATAGTTGGAAATAGAATAGGAAGGATTCTTTGTTAAAAGAACCTAGTATGGGAGATAAGCATAATGCACTCCAGGGATCTCACAGTGGGTAATTTTATTCAGTTGCTATATTTAATATTATTTTATTTGATGACAATGGCCAGTATGTTTTATTGTTAAAATGACCTTCCCAATATCTAAATATTTTAAATCTTTAATGATGATAGTTTTAATTTTCATTGTTGTTATTTTAAGTATTGAAAAATGAAATAATTTATTTATTTCATTATTAGCGTAACAGAATTAATGTTTGAGATAGTTGCAATCGGGCTATAATGTTATATTTAATTAATTAAAAATGAACACCCAAATAGAGCATGATATGCATATGTTATGATTTATGTGTTAGCGTCATCCTTGTTTAATTATAAATTGTATTTTGGCTAACACAGTGAATTCATTTCTCAGTTAATTTACTTGGTTACAAATGATGAACTGCTAGAGCATATGATATATCCTGTTTAGTGTTTAGTTATTGAATTATAGCAACTATCATTTTGTCACTCATCTATATATTAAACGGTTACAAAATAGCAGCCTTTTTCATCAGTACATTAATTTGTATGCTGTTACAAAGTTTTCTTACTGTTCAAAGGACAGATTATAAGCATAATAAGCATTATTTTAATAATTAATAATTTCTATCTATATTTGCTTTTATTTATTTACTGTTATAATATATATATATATATATATATATTGCAGCTTAAGTAATATAGAGGTGATTAATAGTCCATATTATAAATTATTTATTCGTTATTAAAAACCAGTTTCAAACGGAATTATAAATCAGAAGCAACACTCCCAAAACATATCTATACTATATAATTATTGATATTCTCAATATATATTTTTTGGTTTATAACCTATTATTACAAAGAAAAGGGAAGAGTAATGAGGCTCCATGTGGTATGATATATATCAAGAGGAACAAGCACCTTATGTCAGTTTTTAATTTTAGATATCTGATTGTAAAACAGTAATTGCGCAATTTCTTGGGGATAGAGGGTTAAAACAAAAATTACATCTCAGGACCCAAAGGGTGAATGTGATGAAAATTGTGTCTCTAATGGAGAGAAAGAGACCATGCTTCTTACTATCTATAAGGTTGGTGATTGATGAAATATGTGATTTTGTGATTGATTCAATAATATTTCTATATACAAGAAGACCTGGACATTGAGGATATAAGGTGATGAATTGTTTCTTCTGATTAATGACATAATAAGCAGATATGATCAATGTTTGCATATGCCATTCTTTGCAACAAATAGTAATTAGTGGGTAGAGCATCTAGATTGATTTTAATAAGGAGATCTAGGTATTTTGGTTCTAGATGCCAGAATTGGAATTTTGAAATGATTTGCTTATTATTGAGATTAAGCAGAAACAGAAGTTGAGATTGTACTGTATCATGTTATAGGCCTCCAAATAAATTATTTTCCTTAAAATGGAATGTTGATTCAGATCAAAATGAGCAGCAACACATTTTACAAGAGATTGAAAATATATCATATAGTATTCTGAATATCATTTATGTTGAAATTATTTTTAATCGATTTTAATTTTCTGTCTTTACAAATTAAAATGATATTAAAATTATCTTGCAATTTTAAAAATATTGTGAATTTTGTCACTGCAAATACTGATTATAAAAAATCAATAAAGAAAGAAGTAAGCTTATTAGGTTAGCCAATTATTGATTGTTGAGTGGTTAAGTGTATTTTTTGTTTATCAGTTTTTTTTTTGTTTAAGATTTGTTAGATATTTATTTACTAAAGTTTGCTTAGAAATTATTAGTTACCTGGAAGAATTTTCAAATGTCATTCAGATTTTTAACAAATACTGATTTCTTATACTAGGTAGCAGTATTATATAGAGAAAATTGTTACTGTGTTAACAAATTGTGTAAACATAAGAAGTAGTGACTATGTGATGTTATAATGCATTTATATCAATCCTAGTCAAAAGATAATCCTAACTATGGTTATTGAAAAACCAGATATATATGAATACTGAGGGAGTCATAAGAATAACAGTTTGATGCACTGACCACTGTTCTAATTGCTGTAAATGGGATTTTAGAAACATTTTGATACTTATGTATTAGTTCTGCAACATGTATTAGACATGCTGTGTCTTTTCACATTCATATCAATCTGCTGATAATTTTGTAATCTTTTGATCTGATCAAATAATGTGTACACTTGGATCTTGTACAAACTTCAAATGATAAATTCACCAAAATGTATGTGAAAAAGCATAGTGTGTGTAATACGTGTTTTAGGACTAATATTACTTTGACACAAAAAATATAATGTAGAGTATTAATTTCTAACAATATACAAAAACCTGACTTTCATGCAAAAAATATCCTAAATTATAAAAATTGTCTAAAATATACACATACGTTACTTACCGTGTAATATATAAGAGGAATTATCATGATGAAACAATCAATTTGTCTGTCCTAATTTATTTTAAGTGGATCAAATTTTTTAGCCCAAAATGGAGACTTCAACTAAATTTTTTCCCCCAAAATGAACACGTGATTGTGCAGTATAATGCATGGATGGGATTTCTTCCCAAAATGGTAATAATTACTTAAAAAAAAAAACAATTCATAAAATATATTATAATAGTAACTTACAGTTGTTATTATTGGTCTAACATGTTTTATCTCTTAGGAAATTATTTATAAATATAATTTTTTATTTGACTATTTTATTATGTATACATATATATATATATATATACATTTGAGTTTTAAATAATACATACCTTAAGCTTTTGAGTAAAATGCCAGATTTGAAGTTAAGAATAAATACTTATATATTTTTTTATTTTATTATTAAATCTTAATGTCAACGGAACAATTGATAGTTGAGTTAAGCATGAACTTGTAATAACACACGAGCAGATTGATTCGTTCTTTTGTTTTTAAGGAGAAGAAAAGAAAATCATTTCTCTTTAAATAACTTTTTCTTTTATCAATACTACCGTTCAACGATTGGAATTTAAATATTAACTTTTCCAAATTAAAATAATCTGTGGATTAAAAGTCTGCAAGGAAAATATTTTAATTTTCTATTAAGTCTTAAAGGAATAGCAATATAAAAGAAAAGAACGTCTGTTTAAGTTTTTTGGAAACTACGTTGTTTTAATACTTCCGTGATTCTTCGGATATATATAAATTTAAGATAATTATATATATATATATATATAGGATAAAACAATGTGTTTTGAGTAAAACAGCTTTGTATCGTAAAGGTTTCAAAACCAACCTTGCATGCTATTTTAAAATATTTTGAAATATTGAATATATAGAACGTCTAATGATAATAGAAAAATGAAGATTAAGAACATCTACATTCGAAGAATATTTATTTTATTTCACATTAATCAAATCATTGGATATTATTAACAGTTTATCGTTTAAGGATAAATTAAATCATCATTATACCAATGGATTAATAATATACTTCAGTAAAAGATCTTCATTAGGATGATGAACTATAGACTTCAATATCTACTCTCAACTCTATTATAAATAAGTTTTCTTTATTATTTATTTATATATATTATAATAATGCTTATATTATTTTAATATGTTTATTATTATTATTATCTTTATTTCAAATTTGGCATCGCATCATTATATCTTAATAGGAAAATTATATTTATTATTAAATATAATTAATTGAAAGCTTGACATAATTCATCAAATTAGATGAGGGATATAAAGAATAGTTATTATTTGACAGATATCTTAAACAAGATTATATTGTATTTACTACGTAATATTGTAAAAGTTTAATGTACTTTATTTATCAAAAATACATATAATATATAAGTTATACAATTGCAAGTAGTACTTATATATTGGTAATTATGAAACATATAAATAAGAACGGTAAATAAATTAATAAGTTACATAAATTATTAATTTTTGAACCCAGATATTGTTTTTATATATCTGTTAATTTAAACTATTTTCTTTAATTTTTGAAAATTTATTATAGTATTGAGTTTTATCATAGGGTATTAAAATAAAAATATTATTTATTAATATTTTTAAAATGATAAAATTCATCCGTATTTGTTTATTAATATTTTATTATCTATTATATTATATTTTTTATTATTTATTAAATATTGATTTATTAACTTGATCTCTTTGTCTAATCATTATTGAATTATATTATATATATGCTAGTATTATAAATATCATATGAATATCAATTGTAATTAATGCTTATATAAAGGCATATAAATAATAACTTGTTTTGGATTTTCCCTGAAGAGAGCTGATTGCAAATTCTCCATGAGTTTGAATATCGTGGCATAATGGTGACTGAAAGAGGGATGAAAGATGGATGAACTAGTCTAAATTATATTAAAACTTATTTAAAGATTATTGAGCTAGCATAAAAAAGATAGATATAATCATGGACTTAGTATTTCATTGATTCATTTCTAGCATTCTACCTGAAGACCCAAAGTCCGATTGTAGTGAAATGCATATCCTCTTTCTAGGGAATTTAATCATCCCCATATATACAACTTAGATTTTAAATATAACCCATTTTGTTATATTTGGTGAACCTAACTATGAAGCATTAAGTTAATGATTTCCAAGCATTAAATATAATCGATTCTATTATATTTGGTATATCAACTGGGATGATTAAATGCCATTCCGTTATATTTGGTGCCTCAACTAAGGCTATCAAATAGGTCATCCCATTATATTTGGCAACCCAAACATGTGGGCTTTGAACATTTAAATCTCATACCCTGTAGACATCCCATTATATTTGGCGACCCAAACATTTGGGGCTTCGATTAATTAAATCTCATACCCTGTAGACTGCCCATTATATTTGGCTTCGATTAATTAAATCTCATACCCTGTAGACTGCCCATTATATTTGGCACGCAACGTTTTAGGCATTGAACATTTAAGTTCATCACAGGTATAAATTATATACTATTACATATTTAGTATATTAACTGGGGCTTTGAATCAATGATTCTATATTATTACATATAGTGAAAAAGTCATGGATACTTTAATTGATTATTCTTAGTAACAAGTATGTTGTTATGAAGATTCATATGGTGTTTATAATTACAAGATTAATATAAATAAAAAAATGATAATATATATAGTATGATTTAGAGAGATCAATATTTAAATAACTAATTATTAAATTATGTTTTAAAGAAGAGTTGAGTGGGATAAAGTTTTTCTATAGACATAGATGTTTAAAAATACACACATAGATCATTAGAACATCATAAGTATATATAAATAGCATGGGGTGGTAAAGAACTTTACGATATAATATTTTGAATATAAAAATATATAAACTTGTGTAATATTTGAATTAAGTTAAAATTTGTTATGCTTCGAAGTGGGAAAATGTTTTCAAACAAAGATATTGAATGCTGTAGTCAAATGCAAGATGATTTGCAAAGTGAACAAAGTGATGATAGTAATATTATAGAACAATCATCATTAGTACAAGCACCTGGGGGTTCTACAACCATAGTTGAATACCCTCAACAAACACAGAGTTTAGATCAAGTGTTATCTCAAACACCAAATATAGTTGATGAAAATTTAAATCAATCATTTACAATTGGAATTAGTCAATCATTTAATGTTGATACAATTCAGCAAATGTTACAAATGTTTATGACTAAAATGGACAGTAATAATCAAAAATTACTTGATAATATTAATAGTTTAAAAAGTGATTTGAATCAAAAAATGGATGATAATATTAATAGTTTAAAAAGTGATTTGAAGGTTGAAATAACAGGAATTGAAAATAAACTATCTACAAAAATTCAACAATTAAATTTAAATGTGGATAATGTTAAAAAAGATAACATAGAAATTAAACAAGCATTAAATGATCTAAAGAATGAAATTGATGAAAATAATTCAAAATGTCAACAGCGGTTTAGTGAGTTCCAAAGTGACATCATAGATAGATTAAATGTTAAATGTGATGAAATGTATAAAAATCAAGGTAATTTTAGGGAAGAAGTAAAGGAAGAACAAAATAAAATACGGAATGAAATCCAAGAAGATAGACAACAAACGCACGCAAGAATAGATCAACTATCTATTAAACATAATAATGAGGTAGAATCCCAGAATAATGTATTAGAGACTATTGATCATCAACTTAAAACTTTGGAAAATAAAATGAATTCAATAGAAATTAATACCAATATAGATAAAAATGTATTGGAAAAATTAAGAGAAGATACTCCTGAAACTTGGAATAGAGTAAATAAAATAAAAGAATCCACTGATAGTAGATTTTTAGTTATTGAAACACAAATATGTAAAAGAACACCAACTATAGAAATGCATCAGGTTGAAAATAATGTAAATACTTATAGTTGTAATCAAGAACAAAATCATGGTGAAAAACATTTGGAGGTCATACAAAAAGATCCACAACAAGTAATTGACTCTGGTGATAGATCAAATTTTCAGTATCATATAATGCCTGAAGTTGAAAATTATCCTAGTAATTTTGAATTAGAAGGGTTAAACTTAAATACTTGTAGGATTAATCATGAAAATCAAACATCAACTTCTCAGTTGAATGTTTTAGAAAAACAAAAGGTATACAACCATTCAATACCAAGTAGTACAATTAACCAATTTGTTAGGTTAAAAATATTCAAGGGATCTCATAATGAATCTCCTATAGAACATATTAGAAGCCTTAATCTTTATTTTTCCGTTAACCGTAATTTATCAGAAGGAGAAAAAGTGATCATTGCATATAGTCACTTACAAGGAGATGCATTAATGTGGTGGGAGTCTTTATCACAAACTCCATCTACTTATATGGAATACCAAGAGTTATTAATTAAAAATTTTTGGAATAGAGATAGACAAGAGGCTTTATTGTACCAAATATTCCAAGATAAGTATAAGCAGACACCTGGAGAAACCTTGACCAAATTCTTTCGCCGTCAAATAACAAAATTAAGAACACTTAATACTTATCATTTAAGTGAAGGCGAAATGATTAGAATAATAAAAAGAAATTTACCACTTAAAATAGAACAATCATTATTGTGTACCAATATAACAAAAATAGAACAAATAGTAGAACTTTTAAATAGTATTGATATGAATCAAACTAATTTATCAATTAGATTACCTGATAAAAAAAAAGAGGAAGCTTCAATCAATACAATATTTTATAATAGAAGGAAAAATAATAGAGATACCAGTTATTGGAAGGGAAAAACATCTCAAAGGAATATACCTTATGACCCCTCTCCCAAAATAAATCGTGATAATTTAAATAAAGTAAAAATAACTTCTAATAATCCAAGAAATTCCCCAAGACCGGGATGTAGTAAAGATATATCTATAGTTTCACATAAAACAAACTAAAAGGGTACTTGAGGAAATGTTCCTCACCTCAAGAAACCAAATACCCAATGAGGAACTTGAATCAATCTTTTACACGAGAAATCACTAACATGATGTGTTCATGGGAAGATAAAACACCAAATTTTGTTTTACAAAGTTGCCCTATGATAGAAGTTTTGTTTGAGAGCTTGCTGGTTAAAGCATTATTAGATTCTGGTAGCCAAATTTCAGTGATATCAGAGAAATTTTATCAAGAGATTTTAGTAATAAATCCTAACATCAAAATATTACCACTAAAATCTATGCAGGTTACCATGGCTAACAGCAGAAAAGCTAAATTAATCCAAAAACAAATTTGGATTGAGATTAAAATTGGCCAAACAACTCTCTATCATGTATTTTTAATTTTGAATGGTTTGATTCACAATGTTATTTTAGGGGCAGACTTCCTACATTTGAACACTTGTGTAATTGATTTCTGTAATAAAACAGTTAAAATTAATGATGAAGTCTTGGAGATGACATTGCTTCCAAGATATGATCAAATTGAAGTTGACTGTATAACATCTAGCATTCCAGAAACACTTTTAGAGAGTAAACTCGCAGAATCCAACTTGCTTGGAAGTGATGATATATTAAAATTACGATTTGTTATAAGAGAATTTAATTCTATTTTCTCAGATATACCAGGTGTGATAAAGGGATTCCAACAGAGAATTAGATTAATTCATGATCAACCATTTCAATCTAAATCGTATCCTATTCCATACCAATATCGGGAAGATATATCTAAGCAAATTAATAAAATGCTGGATTGGGAAATCATTTCCAAATGCTCTTCACCTTACTGTAATCCAGTAGTAACTGTGAAGAAGAAAGATGGGTCGATGAGATTTTGTTTAGATGCTAGACAACTAAATAAAATTACTGTCCCAGACAGAAATATACCACCACCCATACATGAATTATTCATGAAATTTGGAAACAAGAAGGTATTTTCCACTTTCGATTTAACCTCCAGCTATTGGCAGATTGAACTTCATCCAGAAGATCGCCAATATACTGCTTTTCATTATGAGGGTTTTACATACCAATTTAATAGGATGCCATTTGGATTGATAAATAGTGGTGCAGGTCTAATCAGGTGTTTGGATAAGACTTTATCTCCTGAGGTAAAACAAATCATAATTATTTATGTGGATGATGTAATTATTGCATCCACCACAGTTGAAGAACACCTTCAACATTTATCTATATTTTTTAAAGAGTGTTTTCTGAAAGGTATAAAAATTAACTTCAAGAAGAGTACTTTAGTTTCCAACCAAGTTGTTTTCTTAGGTCATATTGTTGGTTGCAATGGGATAAGACCTCATCCAGAGAAGATCTCTGCCATTCAAAACTTTCCTAAACCATCTACTCGAAAACAAATTAGATCATTTTTAGGCCTATGTAATTTTTACAACCGTTTCTATCAGAAGTTCTCAGACCACATGGAACCGTTGCTAAAATTGATTAGAAAAGATGAACGTTGGAAATGGACTGAAGAACAAGACCGTGCATTTGAGAATATTAAAACAGGGTTTTTAAAGTTAACTATGTTAGCTTTCCCTGATTTTAATAAACCATTCATTATTCAAACAGATAGTAGTGGTTTTGGATTAGGGGTAACACTGTCCCAAATCCAAGAGGATGGCCAACCAGGTGTCCTCTACTTTATTAGCCGGCTCTTGAAAGGTCCAGAAATAAATTACACGGTTACAGAGAAGGAAGCACTAGCAATAGTCTGGGCTTTCCAAAAATTTCGACAAATGCTACTCGGATCAGAGGTGATAGTGATCACTGATCACAAAAGCCTTGAATTCCTGAATCACAGTTATCTGACTAATAGTCGTCTAGTTAGATGGAGTTTACTACTACAGGAATTTAATTACACTGTGCATTATTGCAAAGGATCCGAGAATATCGTTGCTGATGTGCTTAGTCGAAATCCATGTAGGTCAGAACAAAATCATTTGATGGTAGACAATGCCTACATTACAAATGTCAATGTGATGGCTGATAGTAATGTAGAGAACGAGTTGGAAAACTTACCAGAGATACAATTTAATGACCCAGAATTAAACCCAATTATAAAAGTTTTATTAGGGGAGGAAGTTTTGGATGCACCTAAAGATCTTAACCATTTTAAATTAGAACAACAGGTCTTACTATATAAAGTGAATGATAACGTTGATGAGTGGAGGACAATAATACCAAAGTCTTTACGTGACCCACTCATAAAATACGTACACTGTCTATACGGGCATTATGGTGCTCATAAGACAGAACATACCCTTAAGAATTGGTTTTACTGGCCAAAAATGTATAAAGACATCTTGAAATCACTCCAGGATTGTCTAATTTGCTTAAGAGCTAAGTCAGTAAACCAAAATTATATTAATTCAATTAATTCTATCATTCCAGAAAGACCAAACGAGATCTTAGCAATTGACTATTATGGGCCTTTGCCTCCATTCAACAAACAAAAATATTTATTAGTCACTTATGATCTCTTTTCCAAATATGTTGCTGCTTACCCGATACCCCAAGCCAATGCTAAACATACAATCAAAGTATTGAGTACTCTCCAATTTCCAATGATAGGAAAGCCGAAAACCATACTAACTGATCATGGTACACCTTTTCTATCTAAGGAATGGAAGAAATGGGTAGATATATCAAAAATAAAACATGTGCTAATCTCTATTAGGAATCCACAATCAAATCCATGCGAACGTATTATGCGGGAGCTTGGACGTTTGTTTAGGACCTATTTAGAAGAGGAGCACAAGGGTTGGGTAAAGCAGACAAAACGTGTAGTAGACTATATCAATTGGAGTTTAAATGAATCTACTGGATTCTCACCCATCCGACTACACTTTCATCAAATTATACCTATATTATTTAGAAAATATAAACCTATTATTAATGAACCCAAAATAAATGGAGAAAATGATATTTTACAAGCTCATAAACAACTTGTTAAAATGGCAAATAATAGAAGTCAGAATAAAAAAAAATGTATTTATGAATTTAAAGTTGGAGATAAAGTTTTGATAAAGACTTTCCATCCCAGTAAACCATTGGAGAATAAATACCATAAATTCTATAATACATATGAAGGACCTTATACTATCGTTAAAAAGGCAGGTCCAAATGCATTTTGGATTAACCAAGAAGGAGAGATTCGTGGTACGTACAATTCACGAATTTTAAAACCTTATTTTGGCTGCTTATAATGTTTTATAAAGAAAGAAGGTGAAGATCAAGATAAGAATTGGGCAGTGTAAACCATACGGTTGTATAAAAAAATAATAATAATAGTGATCAATGTAAAGAGAAGTATAGTTAAAAACATTAGCTTTGGTGAGGGTATTCTTTAATGCCTTAAAATAAGTAAAAACAATAGAGTCAATTCATATTAATAAATGGATACTCTAGTATTTATTTAGTCCTTTTCAAATCCATAAGTCTTAAAGAAGCAGGAATAAGGCTAGTAAATATATTTGTGTTGTCCAAGAAGGAAACACATTATTTTTTTATTTTATTTATTTTATTTTTTATATATATATAAAAAATATTAACCATCAAAGTCCTTAATTTTATTTTGATCATTATCAAAAGAATAGGATAGCCCAAGTATTAAGAAGATATAACAGTAAAAAAAAAAAAAAATTCAACCCTTCATAAAATCCAACTATAAATGCAATTAAACTATAAGAATATACTAAAATAGTTGTAAGTGTTTAAAATTTTAACTTAAATTAAAATTTTAAATTTCCCAAGGGAAGGGGAAATATAATAGTAACTTACAGTTGTTATTATTGGTCTAACATGTTTTATCTCTTAGGAAATTATTTATAAATATAATTTTTTATTTGACTATTTTATTATGTATACATATATATATATATATATATATATATATATATATATATATATACATTTGAGTTTTAAATAATACATACCTTAAGCTTTTGAGTAAAATGCCAGATTTGAAGTTAAGAATAAATACTTATATATTTTTTTATTTTATTATTAAATCTTAATGTCAACGGAACAATTGATAGTTGAGTTAAGCATGAACTTGTAATAACACACGAGCAGATTGATTCGTTCTTTTGTTTTTTAAGGAGAAGAAAAGAAAATCATTTCTCTTTAAATAACTTTTTCTTTTATCAATACTACCGTTCAACGATTGGAATTTAAATATTAACTTTTCCAAATTAAAATAATCTGTGGATTAAAAGTCTGCAAGGAAAATATTTTAATTTTCTATTAAGTCTTAAAGGAATAGCAATATAAAAGAAAAGAACGTCTGTTTAAGTTTTTTGGAAACTACGTTGTTTTAATACTTCCGTGATTCTTCGGATATATATAAATTTAAGATAATTATATATATATATATAGGATAAAACAATGTGTTTTGAGTAAAACAGCTTTGTATCGTAAAGGTTTCGAAACCAACCTTGCATGCTATTTTAAAATATTTTGAAATATTGAATATATAGAACGTCTAATGATAATAGAAAAATGAAGATTAAGAACATCTACATTCGAAGAATATTTATTTTATTTCACATTAATCAAATCATTGGATATTATTAACAGTTTATCGTTTAAGGATAAATAAAATCATCATTATACCAATGGATTAATAATATACTTCGTAAAAGATCTTCATTAGGATGATGAACTATAGACTTCAATATCTACTCTCAACTCTATTATAAATAAGTTTTCTTTATTATTTATTTATATATATTATAATAATGCTTATATTATTTTAATATGTTTATTATTATTATTATCTTTATTTCAAATTTGGCATCGCATCATTATATCTTAATAGGAAAATTATATTTATTATTAAATATAATTAATTGAAAGCTTGACATAATTCATCAAATTAGATGAGGGATATAAAGAATAGTTATTATTTGACAGATATCTTAAACAAGATTATATTGTATTTACTACGTAATATTGTAAAAGTTTAATGTACTTTATTTATCAAAAATACATATAATATATAAGTTATACAATTGCAAGTAGTACTTATATATTGGTAATTATGAAACATATAAATAAGAACGGTAAATAAATTAATAAGTTACATAAATTATTAATTTTTGAACCCAGATATTGTTTTTATATATCTGTTAATTTAAACTATTTTCTTTAATTTTTGAAAATTTATTATAGTATTGAGTTTTATCATAGGGTATTAAAATAAAAATATTATTTATTAATATTTTTAAAATGATAAAATTCATCCGTATTTGTTTATTAATATTTTATTATCTATTATATTATATTTTTTATTATTTATTAAATATTGATTTATTAACTTGATCTCTTTGTCTAATCATTATTGAATTATATTATATATATGCTAGTATTATAAATATCATATGAATATCAATTGTAATTAATGCTTATATAAAGGCATATAAATAATAACTTGTTTTGGATTTTCCCTGAAGAGAGCTGATTGCAAATTCTCCATGAGTTTGAATATCGTGGCATAATGGTGACTGAAAGAGGGATGAAAGATGGATGAACTAGTCTAAATTATATTAAAACTTATTTAAAGATTATTGAGCTAGCATAAAAAAGATAGATATAATCATGGACTTAGTATTTCATTGATTCATTTCTAGCATTCTACCTGAAGACCCAAAGTCTGATTGTAGTGAAATGCATATCCTCTTTCTAGGGAATTTAATCATCCCCATATATACAACTTAGATTTTAAATATAACCCATTTTGTTATATTTGGCGAACCTAACTATGAAACATTAAGTTAATGATTTCCAAGCATTAAATATAATCGATTCTATTATATTTGGTATATCAACTGGGATGATTAAATGCCATTCTGTTATATTTGGTGCCTCAAATAAGGCTACCAAATAGGTCATCCCATTATAATATATATAAATTATAATAATAATAATAAATGGGAATAAATTGTTGTTTTAGATGTCATTTGTAAATTATAAAAGTATTATTTGCTGCTTTCCTATCATTCATTTGGCTTGATTTTTCCTTCTTGTAAAAAGGCTCTTGTCAATTATGTTAGGGCCTCCAATTTTATATTTTTGTCACTCTAACATCACAGTGGTGCAAACTTCTCACATATAGTTGTTCCAGTCTATTACAGTTTTATCTGCTAAACCAAGCTCTGTTTTTCCCCATTCTATAGAGCTTAATTTGCGAGCCTAACTGTAAATAAAGTGGATCACTCTTAGAAATAGAATTCTGGAAAGTATGAAAATAAAATCAAAAGTACATATACTCATTCACTATAATTAAAACTACTGAAGTAACTCAAAAATATGAATACAAATGAATTTTAAAAAAAACTCTTGAATAAAAACTATGGATACAAATGAACTAAAAATAGTTAACAAATGCAATTCACAGTACTGGATAATAACTAAAGACTGTCAAAATATCACAAACAAAGAAACAAGTTTTGAGATGATATTGGATGGGATTGCAGGGTTTATTTGATATGATTTGTATTTATCATGGATGTGAAAAGGTGTACAATCTCCTCTACATTGCAGGATTAATATGTAAGTACTAATATTTCTAAGTATGCTTTAACAAGAAATTAAAAAGGCATATATTGAAAAGAGAAAAAATTTGATAACCATTAAAACAGTTTTGTGATGCAGGATTATTTGCTAAATTTAGATAATCTTCATTTTATTTTCATAATGCTTCATTAAATGCATTCTCTAGATCAGTGATCTTCAACCCTTAGTCCGTGGACCAGTGCTGGGCTGCAGGAAAGTTTGTAATAACAAAATAATAAGAGTTTAAACTTTTAATTAATATAAACAATTTTTATTTATTTATTCATCTCATTTTTACCAATTAAAAAAGAAACAGAACAAAAACAAAATCTAATCAATCATACATAAATTAATTTGTTTTTTTTAGTTATCACAGATTTTTTTTATTACTTTTCTAAAAAAATTCAAAATTAAAAAAAGTTTTTTATTATACATACTCTATATATATATATAATTTCATCTTCTATATTTAACGTTGTTTTGATCAGTTATAACAATTATGCTCATCTAAAGCTAAGCAGTTTACATCTTTAAAAAAATTTATCTATAGACTTCTGCCAGTCCACGAAACCTTATTCTTATTTTTACTGGTCCGCAGGTGTGAAAAGGTTGAAGACCACTGCTCTAGATAGTCTTTGAAATATCAACTCTAACATGTGCTTTAAAATAAAAAGGAAAATGTTTAAATTAAAGAAATTTAAAAGTAGTCCATTTTGATTTTTGTAAGTTATCACTTTCTAATTTATAAAATATATATCATGGAATCAAGCAGAAAAACATATTTTTATCATGCATTAATTTAAAACTTTGTTTTATTAATTGAACCCCCCCCCACTAAAATAAACACGTTAACATTATTTAATTACTATAGAATGCCAGATTAGCATTCAGTTAAAATTCATGAAAAGGTTTTTTATATACATAAGTATTAAATAAGTAACATTTTAAAAGTTAAGTGACAGAATTTTCAATTATTTGTAAGCCTACAATAATTCAAAACACTGCACAGAGCTCCTAAAGAACAATATAGGAAAAAAAATTTGATGTGGGGGGAGGGGGATTTTAATGGTTTGATGTTAATGATATTTATTGGAATTTTTTTTTTTTTACCAATTCCACATTGCTAAATTATTATAATGTTAAATTATTTTTTCTTCTCATATATATTTAAAAAAAATTTTTTTTAAAGCTAAGTAAAAGAATTATATCTACTTATAACAATTAAAATACTGCATATAGGGGCCCTAGTGTTAAAATAATTAGTTTTTTTTTTAAAATAAAATAAATAAGAAAAATATTTTAATAACAAAAATATTTTTAATTTTTTTTATATGGTATACTGTATTTTATTTCCATTCCTAATCAAAAGTATATTTGTTTTATTTAACAAAATTATGTAATGAATTAGTTTGTTTATCATTCAGTTTAAATCTAAATTTTGAAATTATTTGTTCATTTAAGTATGGTCGAAAAATATAAAAAGTTTCTTTATTTATAAAAGTTAACATTCATAAAAATTGAATTACATAAATTTAATAATTTCAACTTGATCATAATACTATATAAACACTCAAATGTGCACACATATTTTTAAAATCTTATATTATTTTTTTTTCTAGGTTATATGGCAGATGTCTTTTCTGGTTTTTCAGAAGTTATAATTCTACTTGGTTGCACTCGTTTCATTAGTTTCTTAACTGTATTCATCACTTATTACTGTTCCTGCTATCATAGAAAAAACCTACAACCTTTTTATCATCTTAAAAATAAAAGATAATTACTGTTTTATAATTGCTATTGTTCTATGTGAATTTTTTTAATATCAAAATTGTATGTGAAAAGGAAATTATTATAAACAGAAATATTTTAGCAAAATAGGATTTTGTCCATGGAATTGTTATCCAAATAAATTAGACAAATGCCCTATTACTGCTTATTATTCATACGGAAAAATATCAAAATAATAATAATGATGATGATGATAAAAATAGGGCATGTACATAATTTCTTTGGATAATAGATATCCCTAAGTATATTAGATCACAAATTATATTATAAAAATAAATGTAATTATATATTTTTTGCACAATCGTAAAAAGCAGATTTTTTTTTCTTGGCATTTTTAAATATCTAAAAAATTCTACACTCCTTTTTATAATATTAAAAAATTGTTATGATCAATGATATTACGATTTCTTTTAGCATATATAATCACTTTTATAATGTGTTTTATCTAACTTAATTAATGATCATTTTTATTATGGGGAAGGGCGTAGATTTCATATAAATGGTATTCAGTTTTCTCTATTTTTAATAAACAAAAAATGTATCCATCACCTTTATATATACACCTTTACCCTGCTTAGTGATAGTCTACTTAGCAATATTTTGTAATAGCAATCATCATCAATTTGTACCCACTACCTTCATGTATAATCGATTATTCACTATAATGATCGGGAAAAATTTAAAAAAAAATTTTTTTGGCAGCCATCTTGAATTTTGTGTCACTGATGATGTCAGAGATAGCTATATTAATTCATTTTACCCAAAAGCAAAAGTATATTATTGTAATATGTATACAGGTAATGACTTTGCTGTACTTGTATGCACATACAATATTTTATTCATAAAACACTTAAAATATCTATAATTACTGAATCTATAATACTGTATACATCATATATAATAAATAACACAGCAAATGTTCATCCACTTTTTCTTTTAAAATACGTATATATATTCTACAATAATGTCAACAAATTAAAAATCCTTTTTCTTTTCAAAAACTTTATTTTCTTATCTCAATACTGAACATATACAGTATATATATTTATATAATACAAAACTCCAACGTTTCAACATTGATTTGTAATTAAATAATGTAAAAGAAAGAGTAATAAAATATAGCAGTGGGAGAGAGATATTCTTGAAAATGACTGTAGGAAGATAAACAGTTGAAAGAGAGTTTTGTATTATATATATATATGTTCAGTATTGAGATAAGAAAATAAAGTTTTTGAAAAAAAAAAGGAGACGGATTTTTAATTTGTTGATAATACTGTATAAAAATACTCCAATATATAAATACAGTACAGGACAAATAAAATACCATCATCACAAACTTTCAGGAAAACACTAAATATGAATATTAAACTGCATGTGTGTGTTTCTTAAATACGATATATTATTTTTAGAACACCTGGATAAGTATGTAAAAATAGTTATTGATTTTGTAACTTCATTAATAAACATGTTGTTTACACTCAAGATGTTTCAAATCAAAAGAAAAACAACATTTTAAAATGCAAATGTCGAATTAGAAAAGTTTAAAAAGAAAAACAGATTGCATTTAATTAATAATCTTTCTACTCAAATGGGGGGGGGGGGA
Organism: Epiperipatus broadwayi; assembly: GCA_028023455.1. Lineage (NCBI taxonomy): Eukaryota > Metazoa > Onychophora > Udeonychophora > Euonychophora > Peripatidae > Epiperipatus > Epiperipatus broadwayi. The sequence continues at coordinate 13,163,572 of JAQFVV010000001.1, forward strand.
CATTATTACATTACTAAAAATATACAGTAAGAAAAATAAACCTAGCTGTATGTTTTAGAAAATTAGAAGTTAGATTTTTTACTTTTTAAAATGTTGATTTTTTTTTCTAAAGTTGACTGCTTTACGATAAGCATTAAGCATTTTGTTACTGTGGAGTATAGTAATAAGTCTTTATGTTCAATTAAATAATTAATAATTAAACATTGTTTTTTAATTTAAATAATTTTACATAAGTAATAAAATAAATGTATAGTAATAATATAAACTGTAATACAAATTTTAAAAAAAGCACTTCAGTATGGATTTTTTTTCATTACGGTGAAAAACTTCTGCAGAAGAATATAAAAACTTTTAAATTCAAATTTAGTTTCACTTTCTCTTTCTTTTTGCTGTTCTGTACTTTTTAAAGTGAAAATATGCATTTATTTCTCTAGTGATATAAAACTTTTCTTTTTAGATACCATATTTAGTCATCATTCTGATGAAAAAATCAAGAAAATCTTTGAGCTTGGAAATCAATGTGGATATTTTACGTCAATTGGAACCGACCAATTTTTTTCCCATAGACCCCATTATAATTACGTATTTTGTATATGATATTCTTGCTTAACGATGAGTTTTGGAGGACCAATTGCCATCGCTAAGCAGGGTAAAGGTGTACAGGATAGTAAATTTAAATGTTTTTAACTACTATTTTTATTTATTTTTCCCCAAAATTCATGTTTTTATAACATTATTTAAAGTATTATATATGTTTATTAATTTTATTAACCATTTTCATTTTATTTTTAAGTGTATTTATCAATAGTCATTGCCTTTAAAATCCCATTTGGACTGTATCAGTTTTTTTAAGGCAAGCTGACATCTCATATGAAATCTCTAATAAAATGTATTACTAATTAAGTCAAGGATTTGAAAGAATTATATATTTTTATGCATTATATTTTTTGTTTATTAATGAAATGTTTTTGTTGTTGCTAATGATGCCTCATCGTTTCTTTTAAACTTTTTTTTATGACAATACTATGTTTTATTTTACTTGTCAATTTTAAATTTGTTGTTGTTATTGTTTTGTTTTTTTGTTTGTTCTATTTTTATGTAATTGTATTTGACTGGTATGAAAGTTGCTAATACTTTAAATGTCCATAGCTGCAATATGAATATTATTATTGTTGTCATTTAATATATTAGTAAAATTATTATACAGAAAAAGTATCAGAATTAAAACCAATTCTTTTTTTATGTTGCACTTCAAGTATACAATAGTCAAATATGTTTAAAAATACATATATACAAGCAACAAAGATTACAAATTATAAAATTATTATATAAAAGCTTTTTTCGGCCAATTATGAAATTAATGTTATAATGATCATTTGGTGAAAAATAATGGGAAGCAACTTTGATGATGATCATGAGTTTGTTATTGTCCGATTGCAGTAATATTTGCTAAGAAATTCTGTGGGTAAGACTCATAGATTTTTATTTTATTTTACTCTTTCAGAATAGTTAGGTACTCTTTTACTAACCAATAATTGACTCTTCTTTAGTTGCCTGGAAAAAAAATCTCAATATTGTTAAGAATTTTGAGCTACCTAAAACAATTTTTTAAGATTCATACTGGAATTGATGCCCAGTTTGTAGATCTAAAGATAAACATGCTAATTATTATACAACAAGGCCTTATGTATATATAATAATAAAATAATGGAAACCACACATTAAAAGTAAATGATACAAAAAAGATAAAATTAGAGACTTTAACGAGCGTTTATAATAAAAAATATTTAATATATAGGGTATATGAGCACAGACTTTCACATGACCCTCCACTCTGCACACTATCTCATATACACTTGAACACATATATGTTGAAAAGATAAATAATCACCAATATACGTATTTCATGCTAAACCAGCAATCATCAGTTGGTCCAGATTACCATCTCTACACATATATGCTATAAGTGCTCAGATCTATATTAAAATAGCCACACCTCATACTTTAATGGACAGGCTACAATCTACTCCAATGGACAGGCTACAATCTACTCCACACTCCAACTTTTCAGCCAGCCATCCAATTGAAAATCTGATGGAATGCTCAAGCTTGTATTCTGTCCATCCCTCTTATATGTACTTAATGGATACTGTCCTATACATGAGGAATCAGAGTGACTTCAGGTCTACATGGGCATGGCAATAATATTAGCATCAGCATGGAATTTGAGTTTTCATCATCAGATTTTCAATGATATGGATGGCTGAAAAGTTGGAGGTTGCAGTGGATTGAAGCCTGTCCATTAAAGTATGAAGATTTGCTTCTTAATATAAACTGAGCATTGATTATATATATATATGGGTGTGTGAGAGAGGAGTGCTGGTTTAGCATGAAATACGTATATTGGTGATTGTTAATCTTTTCTACATGTGTGTGGTCATGTGTATCAGTTGTATGAGATAGTGTGGATAGTTGAAGGATGCTTGAAAATCTGAGTTCAAATCCTCTATACTTACAATTAAGCTCCCAGGTTTGTGAAGAGTGCCTGGTTTTCAAATATTTATATAGACCCAGGTATAATAAGACTGTGTGTTTCAGTTATTAAATAAAAAATATTAAAATTAGACTGGAAGAAATGTAGATATTCTGGGCTATAAAATTACTTTCAAGTAATTGTTAAATAAAAGTTAGATTTTTTTTTCTTTCACTGCTATATTAAATTTTCTGTTTTTAGGTAGATTGGGTAATTCCTAAAAATCTTTAATGCTAACTCTAATTTTGCTTTCTTGATCATCTTAAAACAGTAGAAATTAGGGATGGGGCATTAATTTGTGGCAGACAAATACATTTGGATTGTTTAATTTTAATAAAGAATAAAGAAAAAATCCAGTAAAAGTATTGAGAATTTTTTTTAAAAAATTATTTCTGGGAAAAATATGTCATGTGTTTTAATCGCTATAGATAATCCGACTTGAGATAAGTTTCTGACATTTTTTTTTTATGCAACTAACTATTATGATTATATTGCATGAACTATGAAATGGTTTTTAATCAGAAATAAACTTCTTTTATTTTTCAATATATATATATTTATATTTTTAACAAATATATTTAATAATGTTTATTTTATATGTTTTGAGAATATCGTTAAACAAGTTTATTATTATTAAGTCTCAAGTTGATATAACTCTTGATGACTATATAAATAGCATTTCCCCAAAGTAATCTATATTTGATTTTTCTGTTGTTCAATGATTCTTTCCTTTTTACGATGATAGAAACATTCAATCTAATGTCAATTATCATCTTCTCTTACTTGCAATTTTACAGAACACTACACTTATTAATAATGAAATAGTTAATTTTGAATGAAATAGGAAGTTAAATTGTTCAATTTTTTTTCTATCATTGGTATTTTCAAACCTATTAACAAGCGCCAAAGTTCATATGCATCAATATATTTCCTATTCTTTTACTTCTGTACTTAAATTTCACATGGATAGAAAAGCACAAAAAAATGCAGTAAGCTAAATAATTCTGTTTAACCTTTTTAAAGATATGATTCTATACTTAAAAACCTTTTCCAAGCTTTTTATTCAAACTCTGCCTAGTACTTACCTTCAGAAAAGGGGTTGTATATTCTAGCCATATTACAAACCAATAATAATTGCAGAGTTGCTTATTATAAGCCCCAAGATTTGTTTCCATCCAAAAAGGAGTTTATAACTGTGATTTATGTTTTTATTTTGGTCCAAATTATTCCAGAGTATTATGTCTTAACTTCTGATTAAGAAAACTCACATTTTCTAGAAGTAAGACTACCAGTTAAAATATGTAATATAAACGCAAGGCTGCAATAAACTAATGATTCAATATGCCCTGTAATTCCATTAATTTAATAAATTCAAATTTTCCAAAATATCTATACACACACATTCTATTTTTAGTGATTAAGTTCAACAATTATATTTCAGTGCTTGATTATATGCTAGTATTATTTCCCATACTTCCTACTATCTTTAAAGTCTTTTACTTAAGTCTACATGACCCTTATGGTTTATAAAATCATAATAAGGTCAAAATGATCGGCTTAATTTCCTAATCGCTTGATGACTTTCAGGAATTGAAATCCTAAAAAAACTGTCCTTCACTATTTCTTTCTATTGTTTAACATCATCTGCTTATCAGATGGTCTCAAAGTAGAAGAAGAGAAAACTTCCTACTCTGCTATAGTTTATATACATTCTCATTCTTTTTTACTTTCTAGACTCTAGGGTATTTTAGCCAATGGGGTGAAATATAGACATCTTAAGTGGATTAACAATTTAATTAGCTTAGATCTGACTTTTATAAATGTAATTAATATATATAGTTCTCTTCACTTAAATTTATTTTATCAGAAATATTTTATTTTCTATAACAATAAATATTTTATTCTTATTAAACCTTTAACAAAGCGTTGTAAAACTAGGAAATTCAAAGTCGATTTTTACTTTATTTTTAACCCCTCCCCCCATTTACTCTTTTTTTAGTCTTAAATTTGTTTCATATTACAAATATTTTACAGAGTATACAATAAAACATTAGAATTTTTAAATAAAAAGTGTAAAAAGAGTAATAAATAAATTTATAAGTAGTATGAGAATAGGACAAAATTCCATTTACTTTTTTCTATTATTTTTCAAATGTAATTAAATACTTTTAAATGTGCCAATATCTTAGCATCACAAATATTTTGAAAGATGTCACCATTATAAGATTAAAGAAAAGGAAGTCCGTATGAGCTAAGTATCTTAGCTATATGACACACTACAACAGTGAAGGCCACATCATATTATGATCATTATTTATTTTTATAATTAGTGCATCAGCACTCATTAGATAAGTTCAGATCATACTGTATTAATACTGAATGCAAATTCATAGAGAAGTGCAGAAAGTACTTTGTTACTTTTTATTAAGAATTTCATCACTATGTTATTATTACTTAAAACCTTTTTTTTTTCAATGTTTGCCAACAATAATAGAAGTTTTTTCATGATGAATTCATCATTTAATTTGTTCAATTTTGACATCACACTCTTTTATGAGACATTTGATTACTTTTTTTTTTATTTTTTAAAATAAATACCATTTTAGCAGTTTGTAAAAATTGATGTCATGTGATGTGATGTACTATAGCTTCTTTTTAAATGAAGTCAAGAATCTCTCAGCAATTATACCCAGAGAAACCTGTTAGCTACTTAATTTTACATTCCCCAGTGTAAGTTTTTCCATATTCTGCTCCATCCCATTTCCACAACATAATCTTTGTCAACTAGTGTTATTTCTAGTTATTGATAGATGCTTTTAAGTTGTATATTTTAATTCTTATCCAATGCCTTCCCATACAATATTCTTAGACTAGTTTTTAGCTTATGGCTTTTTATCAATAAGGAGTCTTGGATTTGTGAAGATATTGGATAGGACAGTACTAGGGATTAAAATGTATAATCTTTTAACATCTACTGATTACTAAGCTTATACTAAATGGTACTATTGTATGGAAAAAAATTGCGACTGGTGTAACATTTTGAGTAAATGGTGATCATGTGATGCTTTAGTGGTTTAATATTACTTACAAAGTATTATTAGTATAGTTTGTTTTTAAAACAATTTTTGTTAAAGATAAAATTTTAGATCATCTAAAAATCAATCTTCATTTTTAATTATGTCTTTCTTATAAGTTATTGTACCTAAAAAGTGATGGCTTATATGTTAGTTACGTGTTTCAACTTCTAAGAGAGCATTTTTGTAAATAACCTTTTTTGAACAATGTTTTTTAAACTTGTAAAAGTTATAAGAGATTATTTCATGAATCCTTGACAATTTATTCTATATAGTTATGTTTTAAATCATTTCCTAGGTTGTTTTTGTTTTGTATATTTAATTTATAAGTTAAAATTAATAAATTACTGTTTAGTTAGAATTACAAGAAACTAACTTTTTAATTGTAATAAATGTTATATTGTATTAGTTCTCCCATTGTATAAAGGCAATTTTTCAAAGTTTGTTTATAGTATTAAAAATTATTGTTAATAAACTGTGGATGCATTTTAAATCTCATATAATCAAATATTTTTAATAGATTTGATTATTTATTTAATACCATTATTTATATTTGTATTATTAATATTTTTTGTCTATTTATTAATTTTTGTTATGTCATATAATGTTGATCTTAGTTTGCAAACATTTCTTTCTTATTTTTAAAATATTTACTTTGTAAAGTTAATGATGCTAATAAAATTCATTTATTATTCTTATTATTGTCATTCCTTTAAATTTATTTATTATAACATTTTAAAAATATTTTTAAGATTGATTATTATTAATTTTCAACAAAACAAAAATATTTTAGGTTTAGAAACTAGATATTTGAGTTATTTTTCTATATATTATATTAATATTTTATGTGGCTTCAGGTTAGAAATAACTATAAATTTATACTGTTCACAAGAAAGTTTCATTACCTTTTTCAATTTTCATCTGAAATAAATAAAAACAGTAAAATAAAATTCATGATAGTTAAATCGTTGTAAAATATGTCACTATTTGAAAATTTAAAAATTGTCTATTTTTTTCAATAATTTTATTTTTATTAACAAATATAAAATTAATTTATATTATTGAAATATAAATATATCCAGTAATAAAATAAAGAAATTAATATAAAAACAGGGTACTTATGCATTAGACCTGCCATGAAATATCACACATATAAATAATCGAAACCACATTAGTCAAAAGATAAAAGATTTACCATTAAATGTGAGTGCACCTGGGTCTCGTTTTACGCGATAGATAGGTTCCTCAGAAAACATGCACAAACGAAATCGCGCAAAAATAGACGTAACTTACATTGAAAAGGGGGGATGCGGTCTGTGATTTTTCAAAATTCACATAAAAGCAAAGCACAAACGTAAAATTACTTTAAAATTCGCGCAAAAAAAAAATAAGAAAATAAAATATGACTAATAAAAAATTTCAAATTTGAAAAAAATTGATACAAGACAAACTTTTTTTAACTATAATATTTAATTTTATTCAAAATAATTTATTTTTATGGGTACTTGGGTATTTTTTTTGCAACCAAGGAAAGATAGGAGGACTTTTCATATCCGTATCAATACACTGCTAACTTTTTAATGTTGTTATTTTGGCAATATCAAACATAAAAACATTAGAAAGTTAGCAATGCTTTGATACGAATGTGAAAAGTCATCTTATTTTTCCTTGGTTGCAGAAATAATACTCAATACAGTTTTACAAAGACAAAAAAAAATAAAAAATAGTACATGAGATAAATACGTATTTATGAATTCTACACAGACGCAAGTTAACTTTTGACACTTACTTAATTTGATCAATTTCAACAAAAAAATATGTGGTCCGTGTTGCATGAGAAAAAAAAAGCCAACATAAATATTTATTTTTATAAAAGTAAATATATTCTATGAAATATATACTTACGCAGACGATTTTTGCATACAAAATGGTGATGTCAGTAGCAACCCCCCCCCCCCAAACTTCCTTCCCCCTTCTCTGAAAAAGTTTTCAAACAAGTGATTGACCAGTACATGCTCTAAATGGAATACTGCCAGGCAATCTAATTTTTCGAATAAACAAATAAGTCATTCTATCTTTCCTTGGTTGCAAAAATAATACTAAATAGTTTTACAAAAACAAAAAAAAATATTATGAGAGATATACATGTACTTTTACAAATTGTATACGGACACAAACTAACTTTTGATGCTTACTTAATTCGATCAATTTTAAAAAAAAAAATACGTGGTCCATAAAAAAAAAAAAAGCCAACATAAATATATTTTTATAAAAGTAAAAAAGAAAAAATATTCTATGAAATATACATTTATGCAGACGATTTTTACATACAAAATGGCGATTGTCAGTAGTACCCCCCTCCCATCATTTTTCCTATTTCTCCAAAAGATTTGTGGAACAAGTGATTGCCCAGTACATGCTCTAAATGGAATTCTGCCAGGCAATCTAATTTTTGGAATAAACAAATAACAAAGTCAACATCTTCATTCAATTACAATTAAATAATAAACTTCTAATTCAAAGATTCAAAAATGCAGAAGTCAGACAATAACCAAGTTGAAATTGGGAAAAAAAAAACACAGAAGTAAATAATGCAGTTGAAATTAAAAATGTTAAATCAAATTCACAATAATAACAAATGGTAAGTTTAAAATGTACAAACAAACTTTTGAATCAGAAAAAAATACCAAAATGTTCAAAAAAGCACCTATATAATAGTTTCAGTTGACACATTTCAAAGCACGTTTTGTGCCCGTTCAAAAACACGTTTTTTGACAAGGAAAAAAACTCAAATCACAAGGGTTTATTTAATGTTCGCAACATTATCGCATATGTAAAAAGTCGTCCTATCTTTCCTAGGTTGCAGGAATAATACCCAAGTACCTTTTTATGCATAATTTACAGTACACTAATTTTACATTTTTTTTACACGTTTTAATTATTATAGCTATTTGCCAAAAAACACATAGGTTTGCAAACAACTAGCGCCAACTTCACACTCATGGTGTAACAGTGGTTTTCTGGTGACAACGTAATTAGTAATTAATCTTTGAGACGATGATTTTATTAATTGTTTATGAAACTAACAACTAAAAATTAAATTCCTATTTTTGTCTTTAATTTTCAATTCGGTTTAAAAATCAAATTTCACATTAATTTCAAGTTGCAGTAAGTAATTTTTAAATTGTTAATTACAATTAAAAATCAGATTTTAATTTTTAATTGTCAAATTTAATTATGCCCACTGCTATTACTGACCTTTTAAAAATAAACTTGTGGACACTAAATGATTAATAATTGATTACGTTCTTTTTTAAAAAGCAAAAACAGAATGTGATTTAAAATGCAAAATTAACACGTACAATGTTTGAACAAATTTACATTATAATCTTGAAAAATTTAATGTGTGTATACATAAAATGTGGAAATTATAATTTTAATTTCATTATTGCATAAAATCTTACTATTATAAAGCACTGAAAATATTGAAATTACTAAGATGAAAGTCGAATTCCAATAATGTGCTATTACTTTCACTATAACGTAAGTGCGCGAAATTTATTATTTAAAGTAATAGTGCATTATTGGAGTTCATACACCTGGGTCACTTTTTACACTATTGAACACACTTCCTGTGAAAAACGAATCGCGTAACTTCAAAATCGTGTTAAATAAGTCCGCGTAAAAAGAGACCCAGGTGTATTAAAAAAATCTTTTTTTTTTTTTATTTGAAAAAAAAAAAACCTTATTCACATTTAAAAAAATATACTTATGCATCAGACCTGCAGCTACGTTTGCAATAGCAGAATGCTGTGTCTTTCTCTAGTATGTGTTAGTGTGTGGGGATGTTTGCAATGGTTAGAATACTGTATTAAAAAGTCAAATTTTTAACAATATGAAAAATATAAATTTGTACATAAAAATCATAAATACACTATGATACTAAATAAAAACAGGTAGCTGTGACTTTTTAATACAGCATTCTGCTATTGCAAACATGGACAGTAGGACTAATACATAAGTACTAAAAAAAGACTTCGTAATGCAAACAATATATAATAAAAATACACACATTAGCAGATACTATTAATTAAATGTATTTGTTTGTGACATCATGGCAAGTCTTATGTATAAGTGCCAAAAACAGTCCTTTTTTTATTATGCTATGCTAATAACTGTAAGATTTTCAAGTGGATAATTCCATTAAAAAATCAAATTTCTCTACAAAGTGATATTAATAATTTTATAGCTTAGTGTAGTAAAAATGAAATGTTGATTAGTATGGTCAAATGTTCAGTAATCTCATATTCTAACAAGACTGAATCCTTAGATATATCTTATTGAAACTTTTAAAAAATAACTGCAATACTTTTCAAAGGGATCTGGGTATTCTATTTATAAATAATAGATCGTTTCATGTATATGATGAATTCATAATTAACAGATCTCTCAAAATTATAGGAATGATTTTTAGATATGGCAGATTGTTTAATGATCAAATTAAATATAAATTCACAGCTTTTGTACTTCCTATTATTGAATATTGATCTATTCTTTGGAATCCACACTCAAAAAGGGATATTATTTTAAAATTCAATAATTTGGAAGAACAATTTTATGGACATGTCAGATTGAATAAAGATAACATATAATCTTTCTATTCAAAGAGAACGATAAAAGATCTAAAATATGTTACACAAAATTATATCTATAAAAGTAATTTGTCAAAAGTATTTTTTTTAATTCAACAGAATATAAAACTAGAACTTCAGATCTTTTTTATATTAAAACCTCTTACTAAGAGACTTAAATTGTCGCCAATGTTTTTGTTATTGGATTCTTATAATAAAGATTTTTGCAATAATAGTTATTTCACTCTTAATGATAAAAATTATAATATGGTTCTTGTTTAAAAGTATAATCTTTAATTTAATATAATGACATTATCTATGATATTAGCTTTATTTTGTTTGTTTTGTTTTTCCTTTTTTCATATTTGTAATTTATTTTATTTATGAATTTGTTCCTTTTTGTAATCTTATATGTACTATTTAATAAATTTATATGCAATCTATAATTGATCTACAGAGCTGTGGAATTATACATTAAATAAATAAATTAAAAATAAATAATCAAATGATTACTTACTGATCAGGAGTTCATAAGAAATTCAAGCATCCGATGACAGAGAAGAAATCCATGGATTCTGACTTCCGGAATCTGCCATTTAATATGCATCAAACCAAGCAAAATCAGAGAACGATCTTATATTAAAAATAAATCTTTTCTTTTTTAACATTTATTTTTGCTAAAAAAAAATTTTCGGTACTTATAACCTAATCAGACTTGGCCACTTGATGGCATTCTGGCTCACCAAAACACCTAACAAATGCTGTTTACAAGGCCTGATTTACGACTATAGAAAACATCTAATGTTTGTCTTAGCCATTAGAAGGCTGTTGATGATGATGTAATGCAGAAATAATACAGCCTATTTCTGCTTTGTGACAGTTACTGTGAATCCACACACTTATCTTTCAGATACAGTTTGATATATATGTGTGTGTAGTTTGATTAGTCAAATTTTTACAATATATGTTACACAATCTTTGGATTTGTAAAGAATTTAAAAAACCTGACTTTATAGTAATTTTCCAAATGGCCACACCCTTATTTAGAGAAGGTGTAATGTGTAAAAGCTTGCCAAGGGTACATCAACAGAATTCGGCCGAGTTCGCATGCAAAATCTTGTTTTTACATGAAATACCACGTAGTTCATAAAATGGCTGGCGATCGTGTAACTTTTTCCGCAGTTGCTGAAAACAGAAGCTGAGTATTTATGCTGTCCAATAAAAACATACATGAATTTTTGTAAATTTCATAGAAATCACATATTATAAACATGTTTAATAAGTAAAGAAGACATTTATATGTGTTTGTTGTTGCTTAAAAAAGTTTGAGTTTCTTTTTTTTGTCCGACTACAGTTACGATTTTGATATTTTTTATTTTAACATTACAAACAACAGAACACTAACCCTAAAACTAACCCTAAACCTAACCCTAAATTAACCCTAAAACTAACCCTAAAACTAACCCTAAAACTAACCCTAAACCTAACCCTACACAGTTGTTTTGTTATGTAGAAAGCAATAATTAAGCAAAAGACATCGCTAAATAGACATCACAAAAAAAGTTCTAGCAATCAATCAATTAATAACTAAAAAGGAGGAATGATGATAATTTGTCCAAAAACAGCGATTTAAAAATAAAAAAAAAGGTTGTCGTTTACTAAATACAAAATTAAAAAGGCATGAAAAAAAAAAGTTATAGCAATCAATAAATTAATAACCAAAAAAAAAAAAAAAACAGCGATTTAAAAATCACACGGCCCCGTAAACCGTACATTGTATTGTTTTTGACTGCCAACAATGCCATCAAGTGGCCAAGCCCGATTACATTATAATTACCAAATTTTCTTTAAAGATTTGTAAAATTGTATTAATTTTATGTATTTACAGTATTTAAAACGATAATTATTATTTTTTTTTTTTATCGAGTGCATAAATTTTCTAAAAAAATATATTCCTTTAAATTCTTTTTTAAATAAAATATTCTTAAGTAACGGCAAAAAATTAATAAATTCAAGGTGAATTAGCGAAGTGTTACTATTATAAAGTGTTACCTAGTTGATAAATTATAAATAATATTTCTGCTTCTCAATAAAAAATTCATTATTGTACTGATGAAATATCATTGCTTTTATTTCAATATTTCTGAGAATTATATCTTTTTAAATAAAATTAGATTAATTATCAGGATGAAAATAATAATTTCAATCTAATCATTTTGCTTAAAGAGAAAATTGGTCAAAAATCACTTAGTTCATTTTGTTTGTTGTTCATGTTATTTTCAGAAGTTGTCTCAGAACTATGAATCAAAAACATCAGTTTTTTTATCCTGTATTAGTGACTAATGTTAACATCCTCAAATAATCACAGAAAATATATATCTTGTACAATTAGAATCTCCATTTTAAAAAATATATTCTATATTTAAAGATAATTTTCAAATTGTTCAGTGAACTTGCTAGGAATTTTTCAATGATGGATTATTTATTATATATAAATGATTCAATTCAAAAAAAAATGCCCAAGACTTATAATAAGGTGACACCATCTATTTTAAATGCAGCTGTTGTGCATTACAGAACAATTCTTGTCTATTTTTACATGGCACTTTTCTATTCTGTTTTTTATACTTTTTTAATAATCTTTTTTTATTTTATTTATAAATATGATATCATTAGCGTATCTGAAATTCTCTATGCTTTTTCTATAAAACTTGGATTTAAGATTATGGTTATGATATCATGTAGCACAGAAATGGAGATAATCCTAAGCTGTAGGGAGCAATATTAGACCTGTCTAAGATTTAAAATGTCAAATAATCGATTTTTAATTATCAGAAGCATCGCTATTTAGTCTATTGAAATGATTTGTGTTTTATAATAGCAATTTCAGAGTAATAATTGTATTTACAAAAAAAGTTAGTGATTTCTGAGAAAGACCATTTGTATGTATTTAGTGAAACATATAGTTAGATTCATCAATTTTTTTGAAGATACTGAATTTTGTTTTTTTAAAAATGGCAAGGCTTGCAACTAAAAATAAACTTAATTCACAATAAAACAATTCACTGTAGCTAAATGCACATAAAAATACCATAATTTCATTAAAACATTTTAAAATGAGCTCTGCAATCTGAATGAAATTGTCCAAATTGCATTTTAAAGCTCTGAATTCTGATGAAGCTTAAGTGTCACAAGCATAAGAACTAAACAATAAAAGATTGGAAGCAGAAAACACGGCAAACATCATTTACTCATATAAAAAAAAAATCAAACTATCAAACAGAATGTCATTCTTCAACTGTAAATTCTAATGCCAGATTTGTTATAATTTGGAAAGTCATATTATAGTATACCTTTGATCCACTAATTACACTGTTTGTATAAATCTTAATTGCATATTAATTAAATATTTTGAAACACTAATTATTTTTTCAAAGAAACATACTGTGTCCAAACAATATTGTCATCTTCTAAAATAATATAACTTATAAAGCCAAATTAATGCTTTGGAAAACATAAGAATAATATTACATATTTTTATTGCATTACTAATCATTTTGAACACCTGAACCACAGTTTGACGTCTATTAAGATCACTCAAAACACTTAAAACTTTTGTTTGTGAGATATTACTTGTTTTTTAAAAATTTTACATAGAAAATAAGCCATTTTTTATGTGATCTGCACATTAAATCAGTTCACATCTAATCTAATATTTATTATTGTGACACAAATATAATAATATATAATAGAAATTTTTTATGAACTTTATAGGTATAAATTTAATAAAATTTTACAAGTATTTTTTCTTTTTTAATTTAGAATTCAGTTAAGATATAACAAGTAACCAATTAAAAACTGCACAAAGTAATTCAGCTTATTATTCATTTTATAATTAGTTGCTTTCTTAAATACATCTTGGCTGAGCTCTAAATAAAAAAAATAAAATATATGAAATATTTTATATATAATTATAATAACTGAGCACTGCATCTATAAAGAAAGATGTAACTAATTAAATTAATTCACATCATTTCTGATTTGCATTCCATAATCTCATAAACTATTCATTTAGTGAAAAAAACACCAGATTGATCACTCTTATATATATATATAATGACATATTTGGGCTTCGGCCAATCACTTTTAAACCAAAAATAGAATTGTTTTAATTTATTATTCTAAATTATATATGTGCATGCATACTTATTTATCAATTTTATCATTGTATTTTATTAGAAATCAGAAATGCTATAAATTAAGTTAAGTATATATATATATAATTAAATACCATATAAAAATGTAATAATGCTTACATTATTTATTTATATGTTCTCTATAGAAATTTTCCAATGTTTCAAGTGGTAATGTTTGATGATAAAAACTATTAATTTCTTGCTAGGCACATGTTTCTGTCTATCAATCCTGATGACATCAATAGCATGGGAAATCAGGTAAAACTCTAATGAACATAGCTATCCAATTTCTATTAAATATATTTGGGTATAGGGTAGCTATGTTCATTGGAGTTTCAACTTATTTTCTAAACTACTGATGATATCAGATTTAATTGACAGAAACATATGTCTAGCAAAAAGTCAAAACACTGAAAAATTTATATAGAATGTACAAGTAAATAATAACATTAGCATTATTACACACACACACACAACACACACACACACACATATATATATATATGCACACACACATAAACTCAAAGAGCTTCTTATCAAGTATTAATATATCTTCATATCATTTTCGCAAGTTAAGTTCAAGTCCTGGCTGAGTAAAATTTGAACATTTTTTCTGGACTTCAATCAGATTTAGAATGTTTTTAGGCAGTTGTGCCTAAGTCAATTCAATTCACAATCAACATTGATTTTTAAATGAATATCTGCATATTCTCAACTAAAGAAAAAGCGAAAACCATTCATCCCTTACTATCCAAAAAATTGAAAGTCATTGTGATTCTGTGAAAGTGTGAATTAAAAAAGTGTTAATTGAACCTTTTAGAAATATAGTGTTGTGTGCAGAAATGGAAAAGAGGTAAAAAATTAATTAAAGTGATTGCCACGCACTCTACATAAAGTGTTAAAAAACGTTTAGTCATTAAGAAATTTGAAATTTATGTTTAAGATTAAAAGAAATGTAATAATTTCTTATAATATATGATAAAAAAGTAGATAATAATATTTTTGTGTTTATTAAAAAGTGTTATTTTATATAAGTATTTGGCAAAAATGTGAAACTGATAAGTAAAATTTATTATATACATATAGGTGTGTGTAATTGAATTGGATAATAACATTATTAACATATATAATTAATTAAACAGATGTAAATTAATTATATGCTAGTTAAATTTACAGCCTAATTTTTTTAAAAATCAACCAACTACTTTGCAGCTCTTAGTATCAAAGATAATTTCTTTAATCAGGTATGCTAAATATAGCTGACTCTCCACATTGATTTCATTCTTATATTAACGTTGTCACTTAAATGAACTTGTTGCTAAGATGTGAATATAAAACACATCAGTTTTTTTTTTAAAAAAAAAACTTATTTCAGTGTGTCTTAATATCATCCAAGGCAGTATTATATTAATGTATGTGTATTAAAACCTTGAATGATTAAAAAAACCTAAACATGTAATTAAATTGGCCATCAGCACTACTATATATATATTATAATTAACTGAATATATCTCATTACCAATCAGAGTATCATTTATTATGGTTAATTATTCATTTAATTATTGCATCACTTGGCAAAAAATATGTCTCAAAAATAATTCTTTTTATCAACTATCTTGCAATGTAACTGATCTCCCACATCAATAGTGATTTTGTTCTCACATTAATATAATGACTTACATCAACTTGTTAAAGCATGAATATATCATGTAGTACTCTTTTATTTTAAAACCTATTTCAATGTGTTTCTGTGATTGATAATTACATCTACTCAATTGTTTGTATGTTTTTTTTTATAAAAGAGGTCAGTTTAAGTTTTTTTTAAAATATTTTTATTGTTATTATCATAAAATATATTGCTTTTAGTAACCTGTTTATATATATATATATGTGTGTGTGTGTGTGCAACATTTCATTTGAAATATAGTAATGGAAAATGTTGATTTTACTCCACATACTATGAATAGTTAGACAATTATCTAATGATAATTAATTGGTTAATTAAAAATCAGTTTCTTAAAAAAAAATTCCAAGCATGATCTAAAAGTTTTTAATCTACTTAGTTCAAGTTTAAAGCCATGTTTTACACATGAGGGATAGATGCATTACCATTATGCCATGACACATTTCATTACCCATATAAATGTAAATGTGCATTCAAACATTTTTTATTTTTCACATTTTCTCTCTATCTTTTTTAAAACTCTATCATTTATTAGCTATAAGATTCTATTCCAATATTAATTTTTATAATGCAAGCAGAAACACAAAATTTTTGTCCAATTATTTAGCACATCTTACTTTATTATCATATAGTTGCTTATCTTTTTCTTTATTAACCATAAAACAAAAACACTTTAATTTTTTTTTTTTTTGCATTCTTTGTGTAAAAGCTGACATCCCATATTCTCCTAGATTACTTTTTTTTTGTTCACATATTACAGCCAAAGTATGTTTTTCTTCTTCACTCTAAATTCTTTCCAGAATATTTAATATCTAATTAGAACAACTTAGAACAATATTATTCTCTATGTTAAATGTAATGTTAATTTTTTATCAGTCTTGTTCTATGTTTTTGTTTTCATCATTTATTAATTTCATTTTTAATCACCCAAATAATATTTTTGATTACTTAAAAAGATGCATAAATAATTGTATTTATTTAACTTCTTCATATTTAATTTCCCTTTAAAAAACTCTCTTTCTTTGACATTTACTATAATTATTTTTAATTTTTTGAATTTAATTAATTTTTTTTTTTTTTTACCCTTCTTTATATAAGTCTCCAAAAGTATTTTAATTTCTTTGAAAACATACCACCAGTGATAAAAACAAAAGAGAGATTTGATAAAACGTACAATTGTTTACCTCTTTGCTATCAGTTTTTCTTAATTCTTCTATTGTCAATTCCTTTCATTCATGCCTTAATTCCTCTCTTAACAGATTCACTACTTTCTAATTGATAAAAGCGATAACTATTTTCAGATAATTTTGTAATTAGATTCACTAGTGTTTAATCCAGTCTCATATTGAACAAAACGACTCCATGATTTATTTCTATTTACTCTTGTTTTACTATATCTATAAAAGACATATGTAAATGTTTATCAACTTTTTATTCATTTCTAAATTTGTGTAATCATAAATAAACTCTTATATATTTCCTAGTCAGATCGAAAATTATTTTCCTCTCAATCTCTTTTCCTTTCTGCTGTATGTATTTTTTTCTATTCAGTAATTATTTTTTACAATTGTAGCAGACAAGTGAAATCCCTGAAAGTATTTTATAATTGATCTCCAATTATTTTTACCTTTCCCTTTAAATAACAATTGCAACTACGTAGAACTTCCACTCCTTATATTAAAATATTAAACGTTTCAACAGAATTATTTTAGTTCTAGCTTCTGAATTTATAAACATCTGTGTTGTTCAACTATCTTTACTTGTTATTTTTCTATTATTTCTTCAGGCTATTCATTCTTTGTCAATCTATTATTTTCTTTATTATATCGATTAAGAATTAATTGTTATATACCTTTTTTTGTTCTATCTAAATATATATATATATTGCTATAATTATTTAAAAATATCTAAACTCTTCCTTTACTAAAGTCTTCGTTCTCATTGTCCAATATAATTTTTTTTTCATTTTATTCGCTTTTATGATTCCCCCCCCCCCCCACTTTTATTAATATCTTTTAATAATTAACAATAAATTCATTGTTTAATCTTTTTTTATATGTAATTATTTAACTTAATCACCTTTAAAAAAAAAAGTTTTCCCATTTAATCTTAATTTCACTTTCATTTTTATTAATTTTACTATCTTTTATATTTCTCAAGCCTTTTTTAAAAAACTTAACATCTTTGGTAATTCTAATTCTTTCATTATTTTTAATCTCGTGAATACTTATATCCAAACATATATTTATCTTTTTTTTTTCTCTTTCTTTACAATAATTGTAATTATATCTATGAAAAACTCCCACATGTCTTTTCAAAGCCATATAATATTTATTCATTTAATTTTATCATTTATATTTCATCCACATTGATTCTACCTTTGTTATATTTAATATATTATCCCATGGAAGATCAAGCAATTCTATTATTAAAATATAATTATTATTATATAATTGCTTCATGGAAAATTTTGATGATTTTTGTTTCATTGATTCTTTTTTATCTACCAATACATAATATATTGTATATAACTGAAAATATTTATAAATCAAGATCTGTTATCTAGCATATACTTAAGAAAAAATTTAAATTATCTAATCCTCTAATAAAAATGTTAATAAATTTTATTATCAAAGTCATAAATTTTTATAACAATTATTTCTTATTCTCTTCTTCTAACAATCTCTTATTTAAAGTCAAACATTATACAATTCTTCATTTCCAATCTGTAACAGTTTGATGCCTTCTTTAGCTATAGCTATTATAGCCACGATCTATTCTTGAATTCCTAATGTGATTTCAATCCACATATGTCCTTCATATTAACAATATTTGAATATTTTCTTGATATAATGAAGCATAATGAAATTTATTGACACTAATTGTGTTATTTTTTATTTGTATAAGATTCTCAGACTTTTAAATATTCAATGATTATTATCAAATTTATTATTATAATAAATTATAAATACAGGTAACATAAACCACTTATGTGTTCATTTAGAAGTGAACCATAAGACAAAAAGTTATCGTATAAACTTTATAATATTATATACATTTTTAAACAGCCATTTACATAAATATGGATTTAATTGATGATTGGTAAAATAGAAAGCCATAAAGTATAATGATTATACCTTTACCAATTAGCCTTTATTTAAAAAGAAGATACTGTAATGTCCCCTTATAATGTTTGAAAATATTAGAATGTTTGATATTTAAAACTATTATTTTAGGATGATATAAAATAAACTATTACTGGACTAAACTTAGTGCAAAGTTTCCATAATTTGTTAGTAATGCTATCTTAGTTTTAAAAAGTATTATTCTTAAAATTATACTTAAAACCAGATAAGTTGTAAATCAGAATATAACTTTATCCAATTTGGCTATTATAAACATGACATCTTAGAAATGTTATAACTTAGGACTAAAATATTTATAAAAGCAATCTAATTCAAATTCAGCATAAAGAATTATGGCATGCAAGACTTCTGCAGTGCTCTCAGATCCAAGGCTCCTCACTGATGAAGGCCACAAGTCAGAAACTAGTCTGGGGAAATTGGATGAGTAGGCAGTAGATTATGACAAATCTTCTGGCATCCATTGATTACTCTGGCTTATACTGAATGACAGTATTGTGTGGAGAGTTTTGCCTGTTTTAATATGTAATTAGTATTTAAAAAAAATAAATAATTATACATGAAGTGGTTCAAAATTTTTATTTTAACTATATTGTTCTGTTTACAATGATATATATATATATATAAAGCAATATAAATAAATAATATTATAAATAGGTAGATATAAAAAAGCTGATTTCATTAGAAACTTTTTTGACATTTGTATATTAAAACATATACATATTGAGTCTTTAAAATATTTATAAAAATAGACATTTCTTATAAGAAATAAATGATATTTGAAACCATTTTATTTGGGAAGTTTTTCCATTTCTTTTTGAAGTTTTTTATAATTTGGTAAGCAAAGAGAGAAAAGGAAAAGCAGGAAACTAACAAATGATACACATCCCAGAAGCATAATGGACGGCATAAAGCTTTGGTAATAATCAGCCATGTAGCCTAAAAAAAAAAAAAGATAAAAATTAATATTTGATAACACTAAAATAAAAAATAAGATAAAGAATTATATGTAATTGAAAGATTTTAAAGATTTGAGTGATAATCTTTACAAATTTTATTTAAAATTGGATATTCTATTTACATTTATTAGTGGAATAGAAACATATCATTGCTTGCATTTTATTAAGACTAATATTTTTATCACATTAGAAAAAGTTAATTTTGTTATTTGAACTAATGCTTTTTTTTTCCATATGTCAAAGCGTTGACCGGGAAGCGAACCCGAGCCAGCTGCTTGGAAGGCAGCTACGCTAACCACTAGGCCACCAATGCTTGACAGCTAATGCTTTTAATAAAATTTAAATAAAATATAAAATTTGATGATGGATACATTTTTTAATTAAAAAATATATCTGAAGAGAAAAACAAAAGCAAAAAAGGCCCACAATAAACAATGCACTTAATGAATTATTTAGTTTTTTTAAAAAAAAAAAAAATGTAAAATATAAGCATTTATTACATTACTGATATATATAAAAAAGCAAATAATCAAAACTTTTATTTTATTTGAAAATACTTAAAATATGTATTTTTTATTTACTATTATAATTCATAGAAATATAATAAATACATTTTCTTTAACAAACTGTTGAAAAAATGCGAAAAGGAATAACTAAACTAAGATTTTTCTCAGTTAAAGCATCAATCCATTAAGATGTAGTTCTTGAATCAGCCATTCTGACAATGAACTAATCCACAAATCTTTTGGAATAAACTTGTTTTTTATTATTATTTATAATTAAAAAATATTTTTACTAATGACATTCTCTTAACTTATTATAACGATCCAAATGAAAGTGGAGATCGAATCTAACCACAATCTACGATATCTGCACTAAAGGGCGTCATCTAGGCATTCTAACCTAGAAAAATTTATAAAGTATGCAGATATGCGCTGTTAAGATTTCACTTTATTTAAATATTTAGATCGTTAGCCCAACATCACTAGCTCAGGGAGTAGCAGAGATAATAAAATATAACTTTATATCTTAAATATAAAAAAGAAAAGCCACTGCCAGAAATTAACACATAAAAAAAATTTATTTACGCACATATAAATTTTGAATCATTTTAAATTTTAAGGAATAGATTTAACATTTAGATTTTTATATTAACTTTTAATTTTACATTTAAATAGCTTGCAATAATGAGTTTAATATTTATTTAGAGGGTCGAGTATGAATAGACTATATAGATTGTATTTGAAAAGAAAAATGTTCTATTCCTTATTTAACCTTAGGCCAAAAAGTTCACAGCCAAAAACCAACGTCAATCCATCGGATATATCGATGTATTCAATGCAGCATGAATACAACAACACAAAATACTATACTGTCAGGAATGTTCATCTGAACAGCAAGTAGAGTTAGAAAAGACATTGTCTCTCAACCAACAGGAATGCTACATCTGTTGATGAGCAGAACAATAAACAAAAAACTCTATAGGAATGGACTGTGGTTCTTTTTGCTGACTTACAATCCCATCCATAGGCAAACAGAAGGTGTGTGGCGTATATATGCAATCCTGCTCATAGCGGATCTCCTGCTATATTTACTAATTACATCAATACATCTAATCCATTGACCCAATTTAACTGCGAAACAAATAACCTAAGATTACCCTCCCTTAAACTATATATATAACTTTACAAATCTATACAGCCATTCATGCCCGACTTAAATTTAACCTTTAGATACGTTCGCACAGATGGATTTTATACAATTTGTTTTATAATGTTGAGTATAGATCGGCTGCACAGATTCCACAGTCAAAAACATTTTAAAATAAACACAACCGATCAAAATACAAAATCATTGATAACGTCAATTGCATAGGGAATACAAAAAACCCAATACCATTCATCGCAAGATGCCGCAGTGACATTGATGACTTATATATTCCAATCGACTATGAAACAGCAACATAATTAACTGCTAATGAACCTATGCAACGTCTATACCCAACTTAAATTTCCTCATTTAAAATTTAAACAATAAATATTAATACAAATAAAATAATAAATGGAAATGATTTTTATCAAATGCAAAATATATAAAATTAAACATTATTAATTGATTTGAAACTTACAAAAATCAGATAAGAGTCCACTTTAACATTTAAGTTGGTTTGTTTATTAAATTTGTCAAATCCTGACAAAAGTTCTTAATTATTCTTTTTTTTTAATGATTTTAAAAATTGTTTAGTTCATATAGCTTATGGTAGAAGAGCCCAGGTTCCTATTGGCAATTCCCCCGAAGACTTTCATGGAAGACCGTTCTGATATTCTGAAGGTAGCCTTAGCTGGTTCATTCTGGAATCACAGTCTTTTCCTTTTTAAAATAAGTGAGAGAGAACGATATGTGCGTCCCATCGTTCATCTCACCAAATCAAGTTGGAACTGTCTGGAACTCAATATTTTTCTTTTTATAGTCCTCCTATGGATTCCATGAACAAAGATGTCACTGTTCCATTTTTTCGTTATGGTCCAGGCCTTTATTTGTTTCCATTGGTCAAGCTAAAATCTCTTTATTCTCTTATCTATTTTTCATCTGACTTTTTAATTACACAGCTTTTGGATAATTAATAAACAATCATTTCCATCTACAAAAATATTTTATCTTTAAATCTTGTACTTTTTTTATAAAAAAGTACGTTCAAATACTTATTTATTTGTTTTTTTTTTTTAAAAATATTTTTAAAGTTTTGAATCTGTGCGAATATATACGTTTAACAAACATTTTAATTTTAGCATTTAGTTTGTTTTTTTTTTAATACATTTATTTTTATTTGTGAACTTAAAAGTTTTTATATCAATTTAATGTAATGGCATATTTATATATTGTTACATGATATAAAGACCAAATTTGTTTTCATTTTTTTATGTCCAAAATTAACCTTATTATATACAGGTCCACATAATTTGTTTTTAAGAATATTAGTGATGTTCCATATCTAAAGTAAAGCATTTCAGTCCATTTTTAGATGCAATCTAGAGTAGATTAATTTGTCTAATCAGGGATTTATCTTTTTTTTATTTCTTACATATACCATTCTGTTATTGATCTCTGTCTTTTATGCTGACTATCATGTTCTTCATTCTTCAGAATTTGCTTAACTGGTTCCTTCTGTTTTTGAAGATATATTTTATGACTCATATGTTTTTTTTTAAATATTTATCTCATCACATATCATATTTATTACTTTTATCTTTGCTCATGCAATTTTTAAATTTAAATTTATTAATTATTTTTAAGATTGATATTTTCACTGATTTTCTAATTTTATATATATGTAAATAAAAAAGGGAAGCCTTTTTGTACATAGTGCTACCCTCAACAGTCTTTAAATTAGAGTTGCCAATTAGTGAAAAGAATGAACAACGTTCTTATTGTGCCACTACAATTTGACAAGATGTCTGCAATTTTCCAAAGATAACTAAAATTACGATGACCGGTATGAGGGCAGACACATAGCCTAGCACTAGATTGAGGAGAAACTTCAGTGATTGTAGTGATAATTTATTTATGTACAGTGGTCACCTAATAGATTTTAAAAACATAATCTTAAGTACATTTTATTTCTACCAAATGAACACTTAGTTATTAACCCAATAAACTAGGTTAAAACACAGAGCCTTAAGTAAAGTTTAAACAGTTTATTATATATTTTTCTTTTTTAATAACTTTCCTAATTCTCCTTTTTTAGCATCCCAAACTAACTCAATCCAGTATCAAAAACAAATACAAGTGTAATTTTAACCCAAACATTATCTTTTTTTAATACATACCAATAAATTTAATGTACATTCTTTTCCTGAGGGAACATGCACCATCACAAAGCCTACAAACAACAGTGGCCCAAATTGACTATAGAAACCCTGTCCAAATAGGTGTGAAACTCTAGGGTGGCTTACTATAAGAGTGTACAGTTGTGCAATACTCAAACCCTCTCCCTTCTACATTAAATAATTAATTCAAACCCTTAAGGCATAGTATAAGTGTCTTCTATTTGCTTACAGCCAACTGATATCCTTATTTCAAACACCAAATCATGACATAAGGTTCCTGTGTTTACATATCACCAAAACTATTAACTTAACCCTTTTTACCACCCTGTTTGACTTTCTAGATTAAGCAGTTAACATTCATTCTTGTACACATATTTTGAATATAATAAATGAAGAAAAATTATACAAAAACAAAACAATTTTCATTAATAAAAGTTAGTATCATAAAAGCATACCCCCCTTGTTACTCAATACAAAAATTATATAAATTATTAATCCCTTGTAAAAACCTTCTCTACTGTTGAAACTTTTTTTATACTTAAGTTAATGGAATCTATTACTCTATTTCATCAAAATTAAAAAAAAGTTCTTTAATAAAAGTTCACAATTATCCTGATCGATTAATGAATCAACTTTCTCCAGGTGGTCAAAGTTCTTATAAGATTTTTTTATGATTATTGGTGTGAATAATCCATTTGTTTCATTGGTTTTTTTTTATTTCCTCAGCTAGCTTCATACATACTTCCTCCTCTTGTTTGACATTCACACAGTTAACTTCAGGTGTGAATATGAGATGTAATTTCCCAAGAGGAAATTCTGATGTTCCCTAGCCAGAGAGCATTTTCTTGCCACTGTTTAATATAATATTTTAATTTTTCTCTAAGGTTCTTTCAATATACAAGTCCAAGGGCCAAATGCCAAGTAACTAAACAAACGGAAACTCCATAATTTATATATATATTTTTCTTTTATGAACAGGATTTACACCTTTCAATTTATGGATACATTTTTACAGTTCTAATTTTTGTCATTTTTTTAATCATCTCTTTTTTTTAATTAGTGAAAAAAGTTCTGGTTCAATTAGTATAATAGATTACAAAATACTTTTAATATCCTAAGTTTAAATAACAGAGCTAATTGCTAAAAATTTATATTTTTTCTTTCCTCAACCCAGTAGGCCTTTCTAAGAATTACAATTTACAAAAAAAAAAAACTTAGTAAAAAAGAAATCTCAAGATCTTATTTTTAATCTTAATTTATAATAATTAAAATGAAGAAATTTTGATTTATTCAAGATAAATATAAAAAAAACTACTTAAAAATATTTCCAAATTGTTATTTTAAAATAATCTAATACCTATGCACTTTTAACCATTTCATATTTCGGATGACAGAGAAATGTCTTTTGTCCAATTCTCCCCCTGGTGAATTTTTTCATAATTATTATACGTTAAAATGCATGTAAAATGGTATATTTTATTATAATAAATTTTTTTCCCAAAGATTTTGCACTAAAAGATGCAAAATTCAAAATTCCCACTCTTACAATAGACATAAGCCACACTCTGACATGTTCAGTCATTGTCTGTTGCCAAGGCTGTAAAACGTTCGGCAGTTTATGACTTTGTAGTTTCCAATGATGCAAAAACATGTTTACTTGCAAATTTATTATGGTTTTAGATATTTTTTTAAAAATAATTTGCACTATATTTATTAGATATCAAGAAATATAAATTATTAATAACTTATTTTGACTTGAAATACTTTATTTTTAAAAATATAATGTTATATTAGCAGCTAACATAAATATGGCCTGAAGCAAATTAGAAAACTCTAGCTTTGATGTAAACAATCTACTTTATATTTACAAGTAAAAAAATATCGCAATTTTGCAATAAATACTCAAAAAATTTAAACTTTTAAAGTATAATTCATTAGATATAACAGAAATAAATAATTATTCATTTGGATGTGTAAAAATAATGAAAATTAAAAAATATTTTGTTGATTTTATAAACTGAAAATAATCTTTCTAGAAACGATGACATGTAAAATCTTTGTTTTGATTACATTCTCATTTTTTAATATTTACAAAAACAAAATGTGAACATTTAAAATTTATTTCAATAGTAAACAAAAATATCTATCAAGTGAAGTCAAATTTACTTTTTTCTGATAAGTAATAATCATTTTATCATATATTTTATGTTGACATGTGAGACAAAGAAATATGTCAGAAATAGTGAAATTCGGTAGGGTTAATAAAAAAAACTATATATGTATGAGATGGTAGAAAATACCATCTCATTATGATGCATTTATTTTATTAGACTAAACTATCAAATCATCATTTGAATTAAGATTTTAAATACAAATTTTATACAGTAACATAATCTTACTGGTTTTTCAAATGAATAATATGTTAAATACAACATGCAAGAATAATTACAAATTCAATTTTATTAAAGCTCCAAGAGATAAAATTAATTATTTTTTAAACTAAGACACTAAGACAAGTATAAATAAACAAATAGTAGTAATTTATACTTGTAGTCTCTATGAAATATTAATCTCCAAACAGTCTCACATCCATTATTTATTTATCCAACCATCACCTGACCACCTGGTGCCCATTTCTCATCTATCCATTCATCCATTTACCTACTTATCTAACTACTCACTCATCCATCTCTTTACCCATCTAATTACCTATTTAGGTACATTTTTATATAGATATCTATATTCATGTTTTTTTCCATCTTTTTATTTATGCTAGTTGTATTTTCTTTTAAATAATAGTTTAACTTTTTTGTAGTAGATCAATTACAAAAGAGCAGGTCTTGATTTAAATGATTAATTGATATCAGAAATTTAATAATATAACTAATTAAATTAATTTAATTGACTTGGAATACATTATTAAAACATTATTATTATGTAATCATGCTATTATATAATCTTTTGAAAATATATCTAAAATATATAAAATCACTAAAATTAATATTGAAATAACGTTTTCCTCATTTGGAATAACATAAAAAAATTTACCTTCACATCTGCTATGATATTTTTTATAATTTTATCTAAAAAGCATCAAGAAAGATTTCTTATAGAAGATACCTTTCAAATCTAAATATTCTATTATATTTTACAGAATGAATACAATTTTGAAAATTATCAAACTCACTTACCAGTAGACAGAGGGGCAAATATCACAAGCAAAGCTCTTAAAGGATTAAAAATTCCCAACACAGTATGCATTTTTTCTTTACCAAATATTAAAGCAAGTAGTGGTGCCGTTATAGTTCCCTGAGTACCTTCAATAATCCCCAACATTGTAGTAAAACTAATAAGCATCCAAAAGCTGTTAGCTAAACTTATTCCAACAGTATTTATAGATGTAAGCAAGCATAACAATATGTAACAATTGTAAAGATTGACTTTCAGTTTAGTTAATATCCATCCACTGTTTAGTCGACCCGTAAGCTCAGCAATACTTTCTGCAGTGATCAGCATTGCACTTTCAGTCTTAGTAAGACCAATGTTTTCACCATGAGCTGGAATAATTGCAAGCAAATTTGTAAACTGAAGAACAATAAAAGCCATTGAAAAAATTACCACTACAAAAAGTGGATCTTTAATTAAGGAAAAAACTTCATTTCCTTCTGTTTTCTCTGATTTGTTGCTTTTATTAAATTCAAAGTCATTATAGTTTTCACAATAGAAGATTTTGTTTTCTAGGGGTGAGAGTTTTTCTTCATCTTTAATATGAATACTAATTAGTTTAATTTGTGTTTTATGGCTGAAATGGGATGTTGTAGCTGCAGGTGAGTGGGTTGATTGTTTAGTCATTTCATCTTCATCTTTGAAGGTTTCATTAACTTTACCACTAATAGTAGGTAGTGATTTTTTTTCTTGCAATTTTTTTCTTGGTCTGTATAAAATTCCTATTGGTATGATGTGTAGTGATAAACTTCCCATAATAAGAACTGTTCCATTTATTCCATATTCACTTATAAGAACAGGTATAAGTAAGCTAAGCACAATTGTTCCAGTAGAAATCCCAGCTAATCGAATACCATTGGCTACTGTAAACCGTTTTGTGAAATACTGGTTTACAATAATAACTGATGAAATATAAGTAAATGCTTGGCCCAGTCCTAAAATAAATAGATATTAAAACATCAGAGTTAAATATTGAATTCATAAATAAATAAAATAATTACAATAATATCATTTGTAATATTTCAATTTTTATTCATCTCCTTTAAGTCACAATTATTTTAGAAAAATGGCAAGCATTAATATAATGAAGTAAATTTATTTACATATCTAAACAACAAATAAATTATGTTTTGTTGCAAATATTTAAAGTATGACAGCATCCTAAAAGAAGTATAAAAAATCTTGTCTGCTTATTGATTATACATAGAATAATTTGATCTTTTTAGTAATAGTGAAAATAAAACGTCTAAATACATTTCTATAATATATATTTATCATCTTCAGTCTATAAACTTATTTAGCAGAGAGATTGTAAAATATTTTACTCTACAAATTTGTAAAATTATTGTTAAAACTTATGTATAAACATTATTCTTACTGTTTTTGACCATTGTGTTTATTTATCAATAATGACATTTATTTATTCTGTAAATAAAAATGGAAGTCTAAAGATAAATAACTACCTGTTACTTCATAATCTTGTAATAAATTGTGAATACCAATTTAAATCAATTTTATGGAAAAAATTAAATATTTTATTTATTTATTTCATAGAAAAACGCTATACTGAGGGTGATATCTTCTATATACCTAAAAGCAGAATATCTGCTTCTGATAGATAATTTCTTCCCAGGCTATTCATCAGGCCTTTTTTCATTGATTATTTGCTCTTTCTCTTTACTTTCTCCTTATTGCTTCCCAATAAAATATCACCTTTGACATTTATTTATTATTCTAACATGTCCATAACATCTTAATCACCTTTTTTAATAACAATTATAACACCCGCCCCTCTAACTGCTTCTCTGACCTCTTATTCTTTTCTCCAGCTTTGATCGTCTTGCTGTGTTTTTTCAATAATCGATTTTCGTAGCCAATAATATCTATTCACTTTTCATTGCTTTTGCTCATCTCCACCACATACAAAAGTACACTCTGAACCAAAAAATCATATATATGATTTTCATTTTCATCAATTCATTATCATTCCATAAAATTGAATTCAGAATTTTTACTGCATGTTTTGTTTTACATATTTTTTTAACATCTCTCTTTTGATATTGCTTTTTTTCAATAATTGATTTTAGATATTGAAAACTAATTATTTTCATGATTTCTTTTTCATCGACAATATATTTTCTTCTGTTACTCAATCCTATCTTTCCAAAATTAATATTTATTTCCCACTTAATGTATTTCTCTATTATTTTTTTAATAATATATTCTCCATATTCTGTGCTATTATAATCTGATCATCTGCAAATAATAAATTGAATAATATCTATTGTTATATAATATTGTGCCCATTTTTTCACCTTTGTTTGTTTATTCCTTCACTGTCATATCAATAAAAATTTTGTACAGACTCAGTGAACATCTCTGAAATCATTCTTTTTTGTCATAAATTTTTCTGACAGTGTCTGAATTATTTTCATTTGTCATCTATTTTATTCAGATATTCTTCTGAATTATTAGTCCCTGCCATTTTCCATAGCAAATATCTAAGGGACAATGTCATAAGATTTTTTTAAGTTTATAAAATCATTTGCACATTTATATCTAGTTTCAATTTTCACCAGTAACTTTAATTTTAAATATAGGATCTATACATTACTTTTTTTTTGTGAAACTGCACTCTTTCTTAAATGTTTCAACATATTTTTTCAAATGATTCCTTATTAATTTTTTTCCAATATTTTCATAATAATATTGATATCACATATTAATCTATACTTTACATATTTACTTCTGTTTTGTTTCTTAAAGATTGATGATATATATCTTAAGAATATTTCTTGTGATATATTTCTTTCTATAAAAATAGTATTTACTAATCTGATAATCAATTTAATATTTTTTTTTGCTATAGTCCAGGCACTTACTTATTCATTTTTTTCATTTTGCATTTTTTTCAATGTCTTTTTCTCCAATCTCAAATCTCATATTCTTAATTAATTTCTGTCTTAAATTTTCTATCAAGAAATTTTCCAATCAAGTTTTCTTTTTATTCATTTAAGAATTTCTTATAACATATAATCCATTCTTTTATTCCAATTATAGCCATTTTCATCCTATGATGTTCTATTATATATTTTCATCATTCAATAATTTGATGGTAAACTTTTTCTTGTGATGAATCAATCTTGCATTCTGATTTTATTATTTTTATTTTAGCCTTCCATGAACAAAAATGTATAGTATTCAAGAAATAGTGATCATCTTTGTGAACCCTAATTGAATTTTTCTGTATTATAATAAGATCATTATTGATTAGATTTCTTGTGATTTGTTTTCATGTAACATTATTTACTGTTTTACAGTGAAATAATAAATTGTCTTATTGTTTGATTAATCATACAATTTCATGAGCCAATTTCCATTATTATTTCTCTTCTTTCCAAATTAAAGTCACACTCATACTTGTTATTTTTTAATTTCTTTTTTTTCTCCCCTGAGTACACACTTTATCTTAATCACATTAAGATTCCTACCCTTATCACTTCATATTTTTTAATTCCTCTTTTCTTCTTTTCTTTATATCTTTGTCCATATTATATTTTTACAATTATTTCAGTAAAAAATTGATTTCAGTTAAAATATCATACGTTTCAGCAGCTAACATTTGTAGTCTTTTTTTTTCATAACCATTTTCTTAAATCCAATGCCTCATATTCATTACCTTTTCATTTTGTATCAGTATTGTTATCAGCATAATAACTCCAAATTGAAGTATTCATTATTCTCTTTTGACTTGACTAGCTTAGGTGATTTTTAAAGAGCTCTAACTTTTATTGAGCTAATATTCAGGTTTATTATGATATGCAATTCTTTTTTCCTAAAATTTATATCCTTAATGGACTTTAATAAAATAATTTAATGTGAAGTGTCAGTATATACATAAATAGAAGAATGAAAACACTTAAATCGATAAAGAATACTTAATGAGAGAATGTTTAGCTTTTAAAAAAATGCTTTTTTTGTAAATGTCTATATTTATATATTTCATATTGTGATGGTAACTGATGATTATCAAACCCTCATCACAAGTCTTGATCAACTATTACTGTATACTCAAGTGTTAGTTGACTCATAAAATGTAAGGGTATAAATATAATTTAAAAACCAGGGACATTTGTGGGCAATATATATATATATATATAAACACACATTATATTGCCAGATAGGCAATAGAATGTGTACATTGCAACTATGTTTATTGTTTTTTATTAAAGTGTGAAGATTGGCTATCTTAATATAAGCTGAGCTTTGATTGTATATATGTGTGGAGATGATAATCTGGACTAACTAATGAGTGCTGGTTTAGCACAAAATATGTATATTGGTGATTATTTATCTTTTTGACATGTATGTGATCAAATGTATCAGTGGTATAAGAAAGCATGGATGGTTGAGGTCATGTGAAAGTCCGAGTTCAAACTCCTGCATATTATTTATAGAAGTGCAGTTATGAAAAAGCCTGTACTGTAGAAAAAAATTTAATGCGTTTTGCATTTTTTGTCTAAGATAAGAAAAAAATAATTAAAATGTATGTTAGTTCCTTTAATCAAATTTTTAAAAGAATAAATATCTTTAAGCTGTGATTCCATAAAATAATAATCAGAAAATAATAAATTCTTTATAATAGCTATATAAATATCAAAATTTTTGGTGCTGATATAGTACATGCTCGGTGGCCATTTTGAATTTTAAAATACCCAAAAACATTGCTGGCACATGCAAGCGATAAGTGACATCGACTAGAAGCACTCATTTTTCAAAAAATTAATTAATATAAGGCACTACAATTAAAAAAGGGAGGGGGAAGAAAATGACATGAAAATTAAATAGCTTGAGTAGTGCTTTGGGCTATTTAATTTCCACTTCACTTTCTTTTCCCTCCCTTTTTTAATTGTAGTGCCTTAAGCTAATTAATTTTTTGAAAAATGAGTACTTCCAGTCGATATCATTTATCGCTTGCATGTGCCAGCAATGTTTTTGGGTGTTTTAAAATTCAAAATAGCCACGAGCATGTATTAAATCAGCACCAAATTTTTTTATACATTAAAAACTTTTTTCAGCATCTGATTTGGTGTTGAAAAAGGCTTTTAATGCATAAAAATTTTTGATATTTATATAACTATTGTAAAGAATTTATTATTTTCTGATCATTAATCAAATTTATAGATAAAGAAAAAAATATATACTAAAAAGATTGCATCAATTGTTTTTGGGTACAAATATTTCATAGAAGAAACTTTAACAATGTTTAATTATATCTGAGTCTAATTACAGACATTGTTGTATCCAAATTCTTATAATTTCCTTTGGTGAGTAATTGAAGAATTTGTCTCATTGATACAATTTTTTTTTAAATGACTTTTTTTTTAGATGTACCAAGATATGCTATCAAAATTTAATTGGTAAAGTGTTTTATAAAAAAAAATTCTTGAAATTCTTTTTTGTAAAGATTTAAAAGACCCATCTGCAAGCAGATTCGAAAAATAAATTAATTTAGATTAAAGATTACAACATTTTTGTTCTTTGGTGTGCTTATAGTAGGCAGTCAGTGAGAAGTGGTCAGTCAGAGAGAAGTGGCAGTCTTAGAGAAAGAAGTGGCAATCAGAGCTAGCAGAGAAAGTTGGTCATCAGGGTTAGTGAGCAGTTGGTGATTGCACTGTAATATAGAGTCAAAAAAAGAATTCTTGGATAACTCTTGGAATCCATTCTTTTGATAGATTTAACAAAAGATGTTAATGCAGCCAGAAAAGTTTAGTAAACCATCTTTAAATCATCACTACGTGAAATGTACTGTTAAGGTGAACCCTGCCTCACAAGAAAATGTTGTGAATTAAAATTGTTTCGCCTGTTCATGAGAGCATGCCAGGGAAATTTTGTTTTAGCTGAGAACAAGGAGGAAATGGTTATCATAGAAGCCAGCATTGCAGAAATGAAGTGTGCACCTCCCACCATTAGTATAAATAAGGAAAGAATATTTAAATTATTTTTTTATGTTCCTTTTTTTAAAAAAATATATCGATTTCAGAAGTTATCATTTTGACCAAAAGTTATATATAATTTTTTTTTGTATTTATTTAAAAAATTAATATCTTGGCAAAATTAAGCTATATGTATGCAACTGTATGTATGTGTATAGAATTAGCTAAAGATGTATATAATTTTTTTGTATTTATTTGTTCAAGTGTAGAAAACATAAATTTAAATATATCTCGCTATTTTTTTTCCCTCTGATATAATAACGATCAGCATGGGTATTATATATCTATAGTTTTTATGTGTGTATTATATGCCCACAAAGTTGCGGTAAGAATGCATATAGTAAAAAACTAATAAAAGGGAAGGGTGTGTGTGTGCTCTTATTACGCAGTAATGAATTATAAAAAAAGGGGTATTCTCCCATTACCCATTATTATTTTTTGTTTCTTTTAATATTTCTAATTAAAATTAAAAAAATAAATTTTTGTTGTATTTGATCAAAAACTGGTGTTCAATATTTTCCTTATTCCATAGTTAATTCATTATATGCGTATTTATTGTACGATAGTCTATTCACCTTGAAAAATAGAGTTAAAGAGGTAGCATATGGATAACCGGTAAAGAAATGTTGGATATGTCTTTCAATAAGAGTCTTGTAGAGCATCTTTCTAGAAAAGTGACGCTTAAGGCTTTTTGGATTTGTAAAATGCTCTAATTTGGCTAAGCTTGGCCAACCCTGGTGAACATGGGTATCCAAATAAGGGGATTAGAAAATATAACTGATAGCTGTCAGTTTAATCCCCTTTTTAATAATAACAATTAGTGAAATTAATTATTTCACTCTGCCTTATTTGCTAGCTGAGATACTGGATTTGAACTCAGTAGTGATGCGTAGAGTAGTTCCCGTTACAGTATATTTGCCAGTGTCCAATAGTTTATTTTAAAAATATCTATAATAATAATTTATATCTATATCAATATAATTTTTTTTATTTTAACAAATTTACATTTCAATTTCTAATTAATTTTTAATTCGTGATAAATTATATATATATATGAAAATATTTAATGATTTTTAAAGTGTATGTATGTCAGAAGCACTCAACTTTTTGAGGTCTGTGAATCCCCCAAAGAATATCAAAATTTCTACATACCATCATCATTGATAATAATAAAAAAAAAACGTTCTGCATCAAAATAAAAAAAAATAGATAGGTAAATTAAAAATATTGTTTTCTTGAAGGTTTGTGATGAGGATATTTTAGTTGTAATTATATATTGGACTATTGCCATCATCTGAATGTCTTTAGAAAAATTTAACTTCATTTAAATTTTCAAAGTACATTCAACTGTTAGTAATACCTGTGTGCTATTACCAACAGTTGAATGTACTTTGAAAATTTAAATAAAATTAAATTTTTCTAAAGATATTCAATACTTTATATTAAATAATGGAAATTGTCCAATATATAAATACAATTAAAATTAAAAATATTTATTTTAACTTTTTGGCAACCAAAATATAATTACCAAAATAAAAATTAAATATTTAATTTATTCAGAAATAAAGTTTCTAAAATTATTATATATAAAATTATATTCTACATATCACCTGTAAGACAATAGATTTAGAATCGATTTAGAATCGTTAATCGAGAAATATATTTAAGTACTTATATCTAGATAACTTTTTTTTATGTAAAAAATCAGTTTCAAAAAATGCATGCATATATTTTTCATGAATATTGTTTAAGAATTAGCTGGGATAACAATCATATAGGTAGGTATATCATTTATTTTAAAATACATATAAGCCTCAAAATAACCAGAATTGCTTTCAAGTTTGCACGTCTATTGTAGTATATACTTTTGCTATTATATACATCTTGCAAGAACTCTTGTACATCAATCTGCCAAATGACATTATCATGTAAAATCATGGGGTCACATAATGTTTTGAAAGTGCATTTTATATTTTTGTTCTTTTTTTTAATAATGGCTGAAAAGTTCGACAATGTGAAATTGTTTTTGTTTACAAAAAACGAAAAGAAAAAAAGTTGTAAGGCTTGAAACAGATTACAAGAAAGCTAATCTCATAAAAACAAAAAATGTCTCAATTTTTTTTGCAAACTTAGAAGTGGTGGGAAAAAATTACAGAGGTATTAAAATGCTTCATTTTGCTTAGACTGGTATATTGCATCAAATGGATAGTAATTTGAAAGAGATTAAATTTATAACACTTAAAAATAAATAATTTTTTATCATAAAATTCCAATTATTTTTGAGTACTCCAATGTATTACTTGGTTATCTGTATCTGTATCATTAAGAGAAAATAAATTAATAATAATTGATGAAAGATGCTGGTTGTATACATACAGTATTGATTCATTGATTTTATGCATGAAAGAATATTATTAGTGTAAAAAATATATGGATTGAAAAATATAATAAGAATGGCAAATACATGTATATGAGTTTGTAATTTCATCTTTAAATAACAAATTAAAAAAAAAAAACACACACACAATTTTTATTACTCTATTTTTTCATTTTAATTTTCTTTTTAATTAAAAATTTTGAATTAAATAGTTTATCTTTTTTGTTATAATCTTGAGTGATAAGTTTGACTTAAAATATTAATTTTATGTTTTAAATTGTAAAAAAATTCTATAGAGGAGAGAATTATAATGTAATATGTAAAAAAACATCCTTAAAATATTGTATTTTTTATTGAAATTAACTACATTTAAATGATGAATTGTTGTTTAATATTTTTTAATATTAATTTGATTATAAATTTATTAATATTTTAGGATTCAATAAAGAAATAGATTTACGAAAAGAATGAAAGTGTATTTACTCTTTAGTTCTCATGTTATTTTAGAATTAAGTACGGATGTATGCAAGATAATATATATTATAGACTTATATGGGTTTATATAATTAATAAGTGGAAAATAGATACAATAACTAGCCTGGAAATACCATATAATACTAAATTATTCATGCTTTTTACTATTGTTACACAATGCTTTATTTACCACCCTCTTTTACAGTTTACAGTTTCAACTGCCCCATCAATCTTCTTCAGAACTTTTATATCTCCTAAAAAAAAAGTTCTGAAGAAGATTGCTGGGGCAATTGAAACTGTAAACTGTAGAAGAGGGTGGTAAATAAAGCATTGTGTGACAGTAGTAAAGTGCATGGATGATTTAGTATTACATGGTGTACATTTGGCAATGCAACAAGAAAAAATAATTATTATAGCCTGGAAATAATAAGTGTTAATGTACAATATTAGTTTACATTGTCTAAAATTATTATTATTAAATAATTTATCAATGAACTTTTAGATATAAAAAAGCAGAAAATTTATCTATGCTGATGACATTGCTTTCATTTTACAGAAAACATCCTTGCCTGAAGTAGAATCCCTCAATAAGGATATGAAAAAATTGAAAATCTAATTCAAAAATTGGGGTTTTATTCCTAATTTAATAAAAACAAAATGCCCAACTTTTTATCTAATCAATAAAAAAACAGTTTGTAATCTAATGATCTTGGACATAAGCTAGCTTATTTTATCTTATTTATTTAAGATTAAATCTAAACTAATTTCTATAAATAACTTTTTTGAAAAGATAGCTGGCTGCATGGTATTGTAATGCAAATATTTTAAGGACAACATTTTTTTCAACTAGCATATTCTTCTGATGAATATTGTTTGTTTGGGGAAAAAAAGTTCTCATACTAATTTTCTATATATTAAATTAAATATGACCATAAGAAATATTACTCATATACTCAAATCCACTTCTTTGCAATGATTTCCCATTCTTTTACAAATTTCTCCATCAAATATCAGAAGACAATTTGCCTACAGAAAATTTTTTAAAAAGCTGTTAAGTATACCATACTTGCTATAAAGATATAGTTATACAAAAAAAGACCAATCTCAAATCAAGCTTTCCTTTTTAAATGCAACCAAGAATATACAATTAAAGAATATGTAAAAGAATTGCAATTCTTAAGAGATTCCCAACAGTTTTCTTTCTTCAGATCTAATAATAAAATTATCTGGATTTGATCTTCCTAGACACAACTGTAATATCATCAATAGATTTATGACAACTCACAGTCATTGCACACATCTGTTTTATAAATGGAATTCAACCTGCATTGTGAATCTCATAGTTAATGCTTGATGAATCCATGGTTACAATGAAAAATTAAATAACTTAATAAAGCAACTAATCAAACTATCTACTGAATGAAATCTCTAGAAGTTTTTTATAATACTTTATTAAAATTAAAACAGGTAAACAATAAATAATCTAAACATAATCAAATAGTTTGTTTTTTGCATTATATGATATTGGGTCATTAAAATAAAGGGTTAAATTTCAATCTAGAGATGTTTAATTTATTTGCGTTCATCATTTTATCAATGTACTAACAATTCAGATTATAAAGTACAAGCCATAAAAATTTTAAAATTCATATGTGTAAATTGTGCTATTTGATATATATATATCTCATCTCATCATTATGATATTGGACCTCATGTGGCAAATAAACCATGAATCATCCTAATGTATACTTTATAATGTTTGACAACCACTCATTAACCTTATCATTAAAAAATAAAAAATATATAAAAGCCTCATATATATATAATTTTTACTGACAGTTGTCTTTGACAGAATAGCTTTGTTGGTTAGAATATCACTTTAAATTTAGTGCAGTAATTGTAAATCTAAAGATCCAGGTTTGATTCCCATACTAATACTGTCATTGGTCTGACCAGCAACAACACCTGAAGAAAAGTGTATAATAAATAATACCACTCAAAATATTAGCCTATATAAAAATCTGTTTGCTCTTACTAAAAGTTGAATGTGTTTAAAAAGTTTAAATAAAGTTTGAATTTTTGTAAAGATATTTAAAAATTAATTCTAGACGATGCATTGTTCAAGGCATAATTATAAATTTCAGATTTTTTTTGTTCAAGTTATGAGTAAAAATATTTTATAAAAGATGTCCATAATTTTAACTTTTTTCAACTATTCATAATACTTACCACATATTAATCCAAATGTTATTAAAATAAAAATAACTGTATCAGCAAAATAACTTAAGCATAAACCAGTAGTAATTATCAAGCCACCAATTAAGACCAATGTTCTGCATGTGTATCTTGTTACTAGGATGCTGACTAGAGGGGCTGAAAAATAAATTACATATATGTAGATATCAGCTACAAAAAATGCAGACAAATATTTGATACTAACTTAAAAAATAAATTTTAATTTCTAACTTAGGCATTAAAGAACATGAACTGGACAGATTTCTGTCTATTCCATGTTACTGCTATTTGTAACTTTTATAAACATATGACCTCCAATTAATAAATAAATATTAAAGGGCTACTCACTAATATGCAGTAAATAGCATGTTGGATTTAATGTTTTGTTTTTTGTTAATTTTTGAGTTTAAGATTACGAAAACATTTTTTTTTAGGGCAAAATGCATATATGTTTATGTGTATGAATATTCTTTTTTACTTATATTTATACTTATGATAATTAAAAAATTATGATTATCATCTTTTTTTTCATATGTCAAAGCATCGGTCGAGAAGAGAACCCGAGAACCTGGGACAACTGCTTGTAAGGCAGCTGTGCTGACCACTCAGCCACCAACACTTTGCCAGCAAATGCATGCTCAAGAGCAAAGTCAAAAAGTTTTAAGAATCTTCAGAACTTGAGATGCATTTTGACTACCTAAAACTATAATTCACTTTCAGGTAAATAAATATTGTAATAATTGAAAAAAATGTCTAATATTATTTTTAAAAAAAGGACATTGCTGGAATTTGTGAAGCTAAAAAAAAAGTCGAAGATGCACTGATTTAGGAATTGGACACCGACTCTGCTATAAAGATACAACTGGAAGAATTATAAGAGAAATGGACTTCATTATAAATAAAAGATAAAAAATTAACATCATTGATATAATGATACATTAAAATGGCAAGATTAATTATGCAAATTATTTAAGATAATGAAATGAGAGCCGATTCAAATTTATTTTCAATCTGATGAAGTAGAAGACTTTATATAGCCCGAACAAATGATTTTGGTCAGACCAAACAACATTTTATAACTGCCATTAACGATTTTAATATGGAAAAATAATTTCAAGAATAAAATGTAGCTGGTAAATTTGGTTATGGAGTGAAAAATAGAAGAATACTTAATCTTAATTTTATAGAAAAAGAAAGATTGCACATTATGACAATTTTTTTATTTTAAAAAAATTCAAAATGAAAATGGACATGAAAGTTTCAAAGTGAAGGTATAATAGAATTGGAATATATTTTAGCTAACAAAAACAATGCATTTTAAAATGGTAATATGTTTAATAGGTTCAACACAGAAAGTGATATCAATTAATTAAATCTATAGTGATGAGTTAATGCAAAGCTAAAAAGACAAAAATTATTAAAAAACATTATTAAATAATTGATATATCTAATCTACTGAAATATTTCAATGAATTTAAGTTAAAACTTGAAAAATTACTTTATAATATTAATATACTTTCATGCTGATATAGAGTATCAACATAAAGATAACAGTCTAAAAAACAGTTACACATATAGAAGGGCAACAAGACAACAACCTACAAGTAAATTTTCAGTAAAAATAACAATGTATACAAGAAAAAAAATCTAAATACACATATATAGAAAAAAAAAACTGTTTTGGAAATTAATTTTGCAATGACTACACAAACCAATCTCTGCCCACAAATATGTCTACATATTGAACATGTTGATTCATTTTTCTGTTTGTTTGACATTTTGCAATACTATTTTTAATTTCTTCAGCAGAAGATTTTTCTTGCTAAAATATTTCAACACCATATTTACTTTTAACTCTCCAATGTTTTTTATCCTCTGTCATATATTTCCAATAGAAATAATCACTATCACACTTCTTTAGAATATCTTTAAGATAATCCTTATGGTGTAGATCATCTACTTCTTCCATGAAAACCATGCTCAAATTTATCATAAAACACACATTTAAGAAATCTTGCATTGTTCATTTATTTTACATTACAATCCAATGAAGAAGTGTTTTTACAATAGTGGACTTTATAATATCACATACAGAAGTTGAAGAATATATTAATTGGTTTTATGATCTTGTCATTATATTTTAAAAATTTTATGGAACAACCGTAAGTGAAATTTTTCTAATGTCTTTATACTGTGATATGATTTCCAACTCTCACTTCCATACAATAAATTAGGTGAAATGAAAGATCTATACACATCTAGGTTACATGCAATAGTTATTAGCCTGTGATGAATTGTTCTATATTTTAATTTATTAAAACAGCAGATGCATATTGTTGTGCTGTACTTCAACATCTAAGTTCATCTTTCTAGTTATAAAACTACAAATGTATTTAAATTGGTTTACATACTTAGATTGATGACTATCCAAGATGAAAGTTGCTAAAGAATTTTCTTTGTAACTTATCAAACAAAACTCTTTAAATTCTATATTGAAAATATTTAAAAACATTCTATAAATAAACTTTTGAGGCAAAAATAACATAATTATCAGCATACTGTAAATCCAGAATCCAAGAAGCAAAAATTGGAGCAATTGTACAACCACATCTAAGAGTAGTTTTCATTTCAAATATCTTATATTTTCCACCTGTAATAATAATACTTTTTCTTATTTCATTATGTAGAAGCTATGTAATACAAATAAATTTTGGTGGATAATCAACTAATTTCAAACCATGCCACAAACCTAATAAATTAATTGAATCAGATGCCTTGGCCAAATCAATAAAAGTAATATATAAACCATTCTTTTGTTTCTGATGCCTTTCTTACATTTTTCTGGAACCTAATACTATGTCTAAAGTGCTTTTTGATCTTATAAAACCACAATAAGTTTCTGGTAACCATTTATCAATGACTGAAAGTGATCTATTTGACAAAATCCTTGAAAGCATCCTTGTTGTAGTGGATAATTACCATCATCCTATCTATTCTTTTATTTTTAAAATTAAAACAAGAAAAACGCATTCATTTATTTCTAAAAAATTACAATATTTTTGAAGCTAATATATCACCATATTCTGAAACTCCTCCAGATATCATGATTTACCCTTATGAATGACTTTCTTTGTAGAAGAATAACTAGAACAAACATTGATCCTATATATTCTTTATATAGGAAAAATAAAAAAGCTATAGAAGACTACATTCAGATATCCCTTTTTAAAATTCTTTCATAATCTTGTTCCCAAGAATCTTCTTTCAATGCATTAATTAATAACATACATAAGGAGATATATCAAATATTAGAATGAACACCTTTATCCTTTTCACATTGTGTTTCTGATCTGTCATCTTGTCAATTCTATGTCTCCAAAGCTTCAAAGGCATTACTTTTAAATATATTTAATAAAATAAAATTATAGATGAGACTTTAGCATTGCTGGAAAAATACCCAGCTACTTCAAACCTGGTCTCATTATTGACATTATTGTAATTTCATTACCTAACTCACAGAGATTTTTTTCCCACACATGCATTATTTTTATATAAATTATTAATTTGCAAATATTGTAATCAACATGTATTACGATCACTATTATTACTACTAATAACACTTATTATTATTTAATACATAACTGTTTTGAAATAATTGGACTTCTTAAAAATTTGACAAAATGTTAATATTTATTTTAATTAAATACATAATTTATCAATTGTCAAGTAATTGTAGTATTCTATGTAATATCAATAAAGCTTATTTAAAACTAGACTTTATATATATAAAAAGCTTAATAATAAACTCAGAATTATAATAATCATTAATGTATTTATCTTGTAGAACTGTTATATATAAATATAACCTTTGTTGCATACATTTGCTGATTGGATGTTACCTTTTCTGCTTCAGAACAAGCCCAGGTGTACATACCGCAAATTTTATTTTGTTTATAATATTTGAAACGATTAAATATTTATGAGATCTATATATTCAAGATAATAGCAGGAACGTGAAATCTAAAACTTTGTGCATAATAACTGATTTGTGTTTAATTAAATAATTGATCAAATAAGTTATCTTAACTTTAAATGCGTGTTTTTTATTTATATTATCCTGACAGATTGATTTTAATGATTACGTAATTAGTAAATTATGAGTTATCGATCAATATATAACGTTTGTTGAAATAAATATTTCAAGAGTATTCTGATAAAAATTACATTGTTCACCTCAACCACTAAAGATTTGATTATCATTGGAAAAATACTTTGAATGACGTCAGCAAATAATTCTATCGTTAGTTTAAAAAGAAAAACTTAAAATATTATACTTGAAAAGATAAGCTATATCAAAAACGTTCCATATAACAATATTAAATCATGATGCAATATAGAAAAAGAACTGCAATGATATTTAAAAAATTTTGTTATCAATATTTATATCAAAAATTTTAAATCATGTCTTTCTATAAAAATAAATGGTATAATTATAATTACGAAAGCTATTAATAAATAATATTAAGCATTTACATGTTATGGTTTTTAGCTCCTTATTATTTAACTTACAGACCAAATGCCAGTAATCACTGAACAAAGTTTTATATATATATAACCAATTTTCAATTAATTGACTTTTGTTTAGGCAGAAGATATTACTATAACAGATATCTAATAGCTTTAAACTTCATAAGCTTTCTAAATTAATTCCTAAAAATTGGTAAATATCTTAAATACACATGTATGTGTATCTAATGATGTAAGGTGCATTAAGATTGGTGTTGTAGCTTTAAAATTATGATTTTAAAATATATTAAATGGGAACAAACAGCTGTCAACTACTACTATTGATGATTAAATGTTATTACTTGATTATAATACATTTTTGTCTGGATAATTCAATTTGTCTTCAAAGAATTCAACATATATATGAACTAAGCAGCATATGTAATTCCATAGAAACAGACTATCTTTCATCCATTTTCATTGTCATACAATCTAAGGATTTTTAGGCGTTATAACAATATTTACATTCAATATTTCATAGAAGTTGTTTTGCTTTTGTAGAATTGCATTGATATATAGGAGGTTGTTCAAAATCTTTGCTCTGCAGTGGGTTATTTTAAATTTCATCTATAAAGACAGAACATCATTAATCTGAATCCCTTCAGTTCAGCAACTTCTATTATCCAGACAAAATTACAAGGGCCAATTTATTTTAAGCAAAAAAATATCTTTATTTCACCAAATTTTAAAATTAAAATCTTGAATATATACATACACACAAACAGTAAGTAAATATATATTAATCTAAAATAAAAAAAATTCACACACTTTTTAGTAAATATTTGTAAATCAATAAGCTTAACTGATGTAATATGATTTATTTTTTTCTAGTGAAAAAAACTTTCACCTGCTATAATTTGTAGAGAATTGTTTGGGATAATCTGTAAATCAATTGATATGATGTTTGCAATAGTTTCTAAAAATAAATTTTCAGTATAAAAAAATGTGGAGAACTATCAAAAATTTAAATTTACACATATATAACTATTTTAGATTGGATATAACAAGATTACAGGATAACATAATTATTCATTATATCAAAATAAACTAATTTAACTTGGTTAAATATTCTCTATCGCTTTACTTTAATTAATTAACGATACCACATTAATGTGGGTTATTCAGATAGATTATCTGATTATAAAAACAGAAAATATAACTATAATAATCTCTCAACTCTTAATATCACATGATCACAATTCCCTGTGCTTCACAAGCTATTATAACTGAGGCAAAACTCTTCATACAGCAGTGCCACCCAGTGCAAGTTAGAGTAATGCACAAACCTTCTTGCATCAATTGATTATTTTGGAGAATTTTGCCTTTGCTTACTCTTCTGTGAGGGGAAGAGGGGTTGCATTCATGAATATTAAGTTCATGTTTT
This sequence comes from Epiperipatus broadwayi, assembly GCA_028023455.1. Taxonomy (NCBI): domain Eukaryota; kingdom Metazoa; phylum Onychophora; class Udeonychophora; order Euonychophora; family Peripatidae; genus Epiperipatus; species Epiperipatus broadwayi. The sequence continues at coordinate 13,207,876 of JAQFVV010000001.1, forward strand.
ACCTACTTTTTTTTTTTTTATGTTTTATTTAACTTTTATTACACACTACGCTCATATTTACATGTACATATGAAAACATATATTCTATTTACTTAATTATTACCTACATATCCATATAATCTATTTATATTCCTAACTACTTCATTACTTATATACATATTAAAGCAAGATGTAAATACACACATTCTATTGGATTCAACCATTATTTAGAAGTAGAAGAAAAGTTATACATTATATTAAAAAATCATTTAAAAAAAAAAAACTTTGTCATTTTATCTATCTATCTATATATATACACACATACGTTTGCATATATTAATAGTTATAGAGAAACAACCATATCCATAACGTTTACTACCTGCAATACTTGAGGTACCAGCTACCAATCCTGCTAATAGTGAAATTTCCGTGTTTCCCACATCTAAATTTTTTTTAAATTCATTAAATAAAACTCCGAATGAATTCGCTACAGATCTACTGAAAAATTCAACTATCGCAGCAGCTATTGCGACTATCCACGCGTACCCACAATCTTGATTTTGACAATTTGTAACGTAACTCATAATTTTACTATAGTGCTTCACGAACTCCAAAAAAGTTAATGTAGTTTCATTACGAATTATACAGATAAAGAAAGATCTTAGATAACACTTTATTAGGTAAATGTTATCAGATAACATTTTTTTCCAATATTTTTTGCACGAGTGATTTACGCTTTCTCCACAACAACCATTTTCTTAAATTTTTTAATATATACTCTTCAAATAAGTTTTTAATAATTCACAACTTTTTAAAATAGCTTTGTATACATTTCAAAAAGACAAAACGTTTATTATATAACTAAAAACTTCTTTATTTTCTATTTACAACTTACTGCGTATTAACTTATAGCATGATATTGTTTTAAAAGCGGTTTTTTATAAGAATTTTTTTATTTGAATAAAATGTTAGGGTAGTTTACCCTTTAATGTGAAAAAATTAGATATAGATAGACTATATAAATTTGCAGAATCAATATTATTACTGCTCTCATTAGTAGCATTAAAATCTCTACCGCAATCTCCCCCCCCCCTCCCAATAAATAATTTGATGGGTTTGTTTCAGTAATACTCTCTACAAAGAAATAGTAACTTTCTCTGAATTCTCCAAATATAATGTTCAAACGTAAGCCCAAATACCATTGTACAAAGCGATTTTTATTATCATCAGTTGAACATTGATATATTTAGGAATTTTTAAAAATGAAAAATACAAAATTTGATTTCTTAGCAAATTCAATATCACGTTGTCAGTTTCATTCTCAGGAACTGTTCTTCCAAAAAAACTTTTTTCTTATAAAAGATGAAGCTCATTAGGAGTAGTTATATCAATATTGAAGGTTCCTTTGCTACAAACCCTGTCCCCCTATCAATTTTTGAAAAATTCACATTAAGTAAAATTTGCATAATTCTATATACCTACATTTAAAAAAATAAAATAAAAATAGTTATCTTTATAACTATCACAATTTCCAGTTATACCACCATTATCACATGATTTAAAAATTATTTGTACTACTTTGTCGACTAGACAATTTAGCCAGTTTAGACTCTTTTTTAGATCCTTCCACACTGTGGAAAGCTGAATAGAATTGCCCAAATATAAAATCATTGTCAAGTTGAAATTATTGACTCAAATTCTATTCCAAGATAACTCATTATTGATTATACTGCCTCATGCAATGATCACAATTAGAGATTCAATTTTCTAAACACGTCTTTTACTTTATATGTAAGCATTGAGGCCTCAGACATAAGCAAAGATTAAAAAGTTTAAAAAAAATTAAACCATGTAATTAGAGCATGAAAATAAGTGATTGCACAAATAGACCTTTGGTCACAATTAATACAATGAGTTAATCAATGCAAGAGAATAATAGGAAATCTGTATCTTTTATTAACTTAAGTAACGAAAACAGTCAGATAAAAATACTAAAAGAAACAGAAAGATTTGTAACAAAAAAAAAAAAAAACCTAACCAAGGTAGCTAGAGGTACTCTTAGTTGGGTATTGCTTTTTGATTGTTCTAAATAAGTCGCACATATGGTCATCCACTATCCAGTACTTGTGAATCTGTCAATAGTCTTTGTTCATTATCTAACAAACTATTTCAAATGTACATAAAAATGATACCATTTTTATATCCATTATCTCAAATTTTTCATTACAAAGTAATGCTTCTTATTGTATAATAGGTGTATAATACTAAAAAACTTACAAATTAAAAGCACTAATTTATTTCAGCATTCTGTTGCAGAACTTTCTATGGTAAACCTCAATAACCAATGCTAGTGTAAAATAAATTCTCAGAGTAGTTTTTGGCTTTAAAAAATAAAAGCATACACAGGGTATAGGTGTAAGTTTGTTTAAAATATTGCTATTATTATCAACTACTTAAGGAAAAAAACACAAAAATTAAGCTGAATAATTTTATGAGTGCCTATTAAGTTATTTAATAATTTTTAAGTAAAACAGATTTGGTACTTATTTTATAACATTTAATTTTTGAATTTATAAGCAATAAAAATTGAATTATCTTGAAAGCTTGCATATTCTAACAATAATTAAGATATGATTGGCTTCATTGTACTGTCTGGTTGTAGTAGATATATTTCCTGTCTTTGTTATTTTATTAAATACTTTAATTCATTTTTTAAAAAGAAAATGATTATTTTGTGTCTTAGTAATATTTGTAATTTTTATTTGTCTAATAACAATAATATACCCAAATGATAAAGATATTGAAAATTTATCATAATTTAAAATATCCTGCACAATAATTTTTTGACATGTCTTGTAACCTAAATGGATTTTGTTTCCAAATATTTGAAAATAAACTATTTTATCATGTTCTCATTTAGTAGCTACAAAATCATTTTGAGATGTTTTGGGTGTTATGGTCATGCTGCTATTGCTTTCAGATTGTCTTTGCTATTTTGAGATTATCCATAATATTAGATTATTGTACACAGGGTTTTTTTGTATACAGAAATCATACCAAATTATTAGTTTAAAAAAATCTAAAGATGTCAGTATTGCATAGATGTTTAGAAAATTATAATAAAAATTTACATATAAAATAAGCTGATAAATGCCCAATTTTGATTTCAATTCAAGTGACAATTTTTGGTAGGTGAATTGTTTGGTCTCAAGCAATTTTTGAACTTGTTTATTTAAAAAAAAATGTAATTTACAATAATTTATTTATATATTTAAGATTATTTATACAATGTATCTGTGAAATATTTTAATCCCAAAACTATATAACTACAATTAGATTTTATTTGAAAATATTTGTTTTTAAGAAGACAAGTCATTAAAAACTTAGTTATGGCAAAGCAAAAGCAGTTCTTATTGGTCAATAAAAAATAAAAATGGCTTCTATAAACACTATTAAAGAAATTTCTTTTATAATTTTTTAAGGTATCTATGGTCTGAGAGGTTGGTCTGATTTCTGGGCTGATGGATGATTGTGATAGGATTGTAAATTTGATATAACTCATTGGAAGCTTCAGTTACTTCCTCTTCAGTTTTAATAATAATAAATTTGATTTTGAATTTTAAGATATATATTCATTCTTTAATGATATGTAAATTAAAATTCATTTTTATTTTAAAAATATAATTCAAATAAATATTTCATTATAAAGCCATTATGAGTAGACAACATTATATCCAATAATGAAATGCAACATGGTTATAGTCAAAACTTCCATTTAGTAATTAATTTTTTTATTTTGCAAAGTTCAAATATTAAATTTAAAAGGTCTGTCATTTGAAAGATCACATTTGTAATAAATATTATAAAGATTATCAATATATGATATAGAAAAAGATTTAATCATAAAAATAAAACATTTCAAATATGCATGAAGTTTTCACTAGGGTAGGCATTGGATCCTGAACAGGTTAATAGGTTACACATACAAATATGTACTCTTATTAAAATTAATAAAGAATAAAAAATAATATAACATATAAAATTATTGGTGCCAATTTAGTTTGTGCTCATGACCATCTTGAAGTCTAATGACCATCCAAAACTACCACTGACACATCTAACCAATAAATGACAGATATAGAATAAAAGTGCTTTAAATTCATATTTTAGAAATTACAAGTTAGTAAAAATAATATGCTTTATTTCATATGAGCATATAATATAATTTGTATTTTAGAAGTTATAATCTTTTAGTATTTGGAAATTATAAGCTTGGTTTGATCAGACTTCTGCAACTTTTGGACAATACTTTGTATTGGCTAAACTATCCTCCCCCCTCTCCAGATACTCCAGTGCTTTATGCCATCCATATTTCAAATATTTTGTAAAGGTAAATTTAAAAAAAAACTAATAAAATAAAGCATATTATTTTTACTAGTTTATAATTGCTAAAATATGAATTTAAAGTATTTATTCAATATTTATGTCAATTAGCGATTGTGTCAGCAGTGGTTTTTAGACTTCAAAATGGTCATGATCACAAACTAAATTGTTACCAAATTATTTGCCTTTATGGGTTATAAATATATTAGGGAATTTCTAATATTATATGATTAAATCAAAATACACAAAAATGAATAATCCATAAGTATCTGTACTTAACATTCATAAACTAAAATGGAATAGAGATTTTGTATTCGATTTGAATTAATTAACAAAAAGACAACATAAAAATTCATGAATTCTGCAGTTGAAAAAGATAATGAAATAATTGAAAGCATACTTCTGCAATTAATTATTTAATGTTTTAAAACTTAAATTGTACTATGATTTATTTAATTATTTTATTGCTGTCTCTCTTTCTATATATATTATAATGAAAGTAACAAGAAAAATGGAGGCAATACCATTAGTGATAATCATGATCATATGATGAAGATATATATATATATTGTACCAATCCATCGATTCCACCCTTTACAGTCTTATAAATCTTTCGACCCACATACGCACCGAGCCTGAAAGTGATGTGTGATGAAGTGAAATAATGATAATAATTCTCCTGTGATATTGATGGTTAAATATAAAAAGCAAATATCCTAAAAAAATTATTAGAGGAAGGAGATATAACCTAAAAAAATGAGGTCAATCAGAACCTTCCCTGTTATATCATCCCACACCAGTCCAATTAACTAAAAGATGGTCACTCTTTTCATTTACACACCTTTAAAAGTACTAAAATAATTTTATTTAGCCTTTAGAATCACCCCCAACAAAGAAATGTATTGTAGACCCTCCCTTTTCCTTCTCAAGAGAGTGTGCAAATAAAATGATCTCAGTTATATATCATAAGAAAAAAATTAAATATGTTTGGACATAAAATGTGAGACAATATAACCCCCTGGTAAGCTATCCCTATCTAGCTCATAATTTATTTTCCCTAGCTCAGGTTAATGACTGGTTCAATCTGTTTACTTGAAATAACTCCGGTTACATGCTAATGATTGAATAAGTAATTTGAACTAAGCAAATAGGAGCGGCTGACCTTTTTTTTTTTTTTATAAAAAAAAAATTACTCTTTATTATAACTTTTAAATGTTTTTTATCAGGTTAAAGATTTCATATAATTAAAAAATATATAGTACTTAGATTAAACATCTATTTACAAAAAGATTTACACAAAGAAAATGTCATTTTAAAATAATTGCATAATGGGTGTGAACTATACCCCTTTCCCCATTTGAAAAATAATAGTTTAAGAAACAAATGTAAGTAATAAATTTCCTTACAAGAAACATAATTCATATAGGTATTAAATCCATTAAAAAAAATTAATACACTAGTTTACATGCACATCTACTGATTACCTCTAGGATCAATAAATTATTAATATTTTTATGCATCTTTATGTTTTGGTGCTTAAATATTTATACATGATACACATCTATGTTTATTTATTTTAAACATATAAAATGATGCCTAATAAGAAATAATATGGCTAAAGGATACTCTACATAAGGTATCACCATAGTAAAGGGTTATGAGGTAGAGATTCTCCACATAGGAAATCTAAATGAGACATGCGTGTAACTATTATATAATATAAATGATATGAAGATTACATAAAAGATTATATATAAATCAGCATTTATTTTTTATAGCATCTGTATACAATTGTAATCACATTCATATCGGCTTTTTCAAACCAAATTGTGCAAACACTTATTTTTTTGCGAGTGTTAAATAATAAATGAATACCCTCTGACCCATACAAGATATAGAATTTATGCAGCAATAAAAGGAATTTCTTATTGCTGCATAAATTCTATATCTTGTATGGGTCAGAGGGTATTCATTTATTATTTAACACTCGCAAAAAAAAAAAAGCGTTTGCACAATTTGGTTTGAAAAAGCCGATATGAATGTGATTATAAAAGATTATAGTTATGAGTATATAAAAAACACATATTACTGAGTTATAGAATAAAAAAATATATAAATGAATAAATAAATATTAAGAGATCTAAACTCATCTGTATTTACATCTGTTATAAAGTTCGACTTCGAGCAGACCACACGAGCTACTCCATAGGGTGGACAGGGCTTCCTTCTCCATTACATGTATCAAAGAGTCCTTGTTATCAGGTCTTTGGTGGTTTCTTTTAAGACATCGTAGGGCTTTAGGGATGAACTGGCAGTGTACTGCTGCTGGTGACTTACTCCATGGTTTTTTTGTATGGTGGAACAACTATAATGGCCACCTCTATTAGGTACTTGTTTGAAGATTTGTAGTTGTACTTCTTGTCACTAGATAGTTTTTAACATGGCTGATTTTTATTACCACTTTCATGCCTTTCTTCTTTTTAATTCAGCTTTCTTTAAATTCCTTTATGATAATATAATATTGGATATGGTTGAGTTTTAAAATTCATTTTGATTACTAGGCATTTAATATCGGATCTTACTGCTTCCTTAGACTGCTCATAAGCAACTTTGATTTTCTCCCAAAATCTACAGTCTACCTGCTTGGACTGATCATGAGTGATGCTACAGTCTGCCTGCTTGGACTGCTCAGGAGTGACTGACTCTCCCCACCTAATAGTAGCACATATGATCCCCTTTCAGCTAATTAAACTACTCCCTACAAGCTATTGCATCAGCCTATAATAATTTAAAATATACCTTATACATTCCTTAATTTTATTTGTTACAAAGTATACTTTTTTATTTATAGAAATTATAGTTTCCATCTTAATTAATTAGAGCACCCATTATGCTTCATTACATTAGATAAAACCAACTTTTAATTTTTATATTTAAAACAGATCAAAAGAACAAAATTTCTTTTACCACAAAACATTCCTTTCCATCTTTTGTTCTTTTTATACAAAAAAAAAAAAAAAACATTTCTGGATAAGTATATCAGAACATTACAAATAAAACAAAAAAATGTTCCCAATGTAAACAAAAATCATTACAAACTTAAAACTATTTTTTTCTGTAGTTTTTTTTTTTTTTTATAAGATAAATTTGTTAATAATACACATACACTTGTACTGTGGGTGAAATGGGAATATAGTATAGACCAAACCCAGTTATTTACTTCACATGTATAAACATTTATACATGTGTTTTAATTACGATCTATTTGATCAATTTTATATTAAATTCTAATCTTTTAAAGATTAGCTGTGCTGAATTCTCAGCAACAGCCATTTTGTGCATGGACGTTATATACATTCTGGCACAATATACTTACATATATATGTTTCATTCCAATTTGTATCTAAATATTTTAAATTCTGTTCTAGGAAAAATAAAAATTATTTTATTAAAAATTTATTAAAGACAGGCATGTGTATGTATATTGGATCAGAAACAATTAGCTTAGATTTACAAAATCTAGAAAATACCTTAAAAGATTAGATAAATAAATAAATAATTTAAGTTAAATCTATTTAACTTTCTTTAATATTAGATTTTTTTATTGTTATATCTGCACTTACGACTGCGTCAATGTTCTATCCGCCAGTCTGACTGTGCAAATGTTATATCTGCAAGTATGACTGTGTGGTCAGCAAATAACTATGTTCAATTCCCACGATGTTCTTTTGCAACTAATGCTCTGCTCCATATGCTCTCCAACGAATGGTCTGCAATGAATGCTCTGAATATACTCTGTATTCTCTGCAATGGATGCTCTCCAAATGAATGATCTGCAACGAATGCTCTGCCATGGATGCTCTCCAATGAATAGTTTGCACCAACTGCTCTTTAATGAATGGTCTGCAAGCAGATGCTCTCCAAAGAATGGTCTGCAACGAGTCTATTTCTACAGTTCGCTAAAGTTCAATTCCCATGATGTTCTTTCAGGCCAGCTGCTACAAAAACAGTTCACAATGGGCATACCTTAGCCCCAGTCCAGTTTAGCTGTACACGAACTCTTTGTAGTAAGCACTGTGACTGCCGTCAGATATCTCCTACTGGAATTGAACAGTAACTCTACTCTAGATGCACTCCATACTGTCTGCTCCTTGCTACTGTGTGACTGCTCTCTACTGGAGTTGTCCTCTAATTACTGCCCAGCATAGTTGTTACCCAGTCTTCTTATCACTCTCTGATAACTGGAACAATCAATCAATACACCGTCCAATAAGGTAACATCTCTTATCCAGAAATATTTGTAATCAGCAAATATTTCTTGGAATTGTCGATTGCCATTACATCAATGCATTAATTAAATTCCTCAGCTATCAGAGCATGATCTAAAAACAACCTCTCAAATAAATTCTAGTTTTTTCTGGAGTGCACAAACATGTCTGCCATTTTACAAAACACTACACCTCCCTCCACTCCAGAAAAACCGTTGTTGCTGTTCCTTGGTGTTGTTTTTCTATTCCTACTTTCCTGTTATTTCACTGAGAAATATACGATTTAACTGCTGCTGAAACTTTTTCACCAGTTACATTCAATGGTGACTGCACAAGCGTGGTGGACTCAGTTTCCGATGTTAACTGCGCAAGCATTTTATTTCCAAACTTTTTACTTCCGTTGTTAACATCATACTAACTGGGATTTCTATTTTCACCAGGTTTCTCCTTCTATAGCTAAACTTGTTGTTCAAAACTTGATTCACTACTCACAGGTTCCAAATGTGACTGCGCCAATGTTATATCTGCACTTATGACTGTGCTAATGTTCTATCCACCAGTCTGACTGTGCAAATGTTATATCCACAAGTATGACTGTGCGGTCAGCAAATAACTATGTTCAATTCCCATGATGTTCTCTTGCAACTAATGCTCTGCTGCATATGCTCTCCAATGAATGGTCTGCAATGAATGCTCTGAATATACTCTGTATTCTCTGCAATGGATGCTCTCCAAACAAATGGTCTGCAATGAATGCTCTGCCACGGATGCTCTCCAATGAATGGTCTGCACCAACTGCTCTCCAATGGATGGTCTGCAAGTGGATGCTCTCCAACGAATGGTCTGCAATGAGTCTATTTCTACAGTTTGCTAAAGTTCAATTCCCACGATGTTCTTTTAGGCTGGCTACTACAAAAATGGTTCACAATGGGCATACCTTAGCCCCAGTCCAGTTTAGCTGTACATGAACTCTTCATAGTAAGCACTGTGACTGCCATCAGATATCTCCTACTGAAATTGAACAGTAACTCTACTGTAGATGCACTTCATACTGTCTGCTACTTGCTACTGCGTGACTGCTCTCTACTGGAGTTGTCCTCTAATTACTGCCCTGTGTAGTTGTTACCCAGTCTTCTTATCGCTCTCTGATAACTGCAACAATTAATCAATACACCATCCAATAAGGTAATGTCTCTTATCCAGAAATATTTGTAATCAGCAAATATTTCTTGAAATTGTCGATTGCCATTACGTCAATGCATTAATTAAATTCCTCAGCTATAAGAGCGCAATCTAAAAACAACCTCTCGAATAAATTCTAGTTTTTTCTGGAGTTCACAAACATGTCTGTCATTTTACAAAACACTACATTTATAAAGGCAACCTGTCTAAACATATATATTTATATAACAGATTTTAAAACATTCTGATAAAAACAATTAAGTAATTTAAATGTAAGCAACTTAAAATTTCTTAACATTACGTTTTAATAAAATTTGTAAAGGCAGATTATTTACAAGGTATAGGTACATTTATAAGTATTATTGAAACCATATCTAATTAACAAAAAATAAAGTAATTTGCTGGGTATTACATATTTTAAAAAAAATTACCATATTTGTCTTTTTGATAAAAAGATGTTGATTGATGCTTAATTAGCATAAGGAATGCAAGTAGATGAAAGGTATTTGGAAAATTTTAGCTAAGCTGATCAAAATTGTTATCAGCAGAAATATTTTAAATTAAAACTAATCTGGAGGCCTTCTGTCAAAAAATAGTATGAATACCTATGTAAATGGGAAATTGTGGACTTTTATAAAAAAGTTTTCAAGTTTGTCAACAATATTTCCCACCCAAGCTATTTTTAAAAAGTTCATTAATCATTTGGCACTAGAAGCCATGCATAATGACCTGTGAGTAAAAAACATGCTTACTTCCCCATCACCATCCCAGTGGAGTATGAGTTTGGAATCCCAATATAGTTTGTGTACTGCTGCCCATTTGAAGTCTGCTAACCTGTGTGTTAATGTTTCTCCCATGATAAATGAATTCAGCCTGTTGACCTACCATTTCTCTATTTAAGAAATAAGAAGCTACCTAGTCAATTATGCTACCTTCTGTCATATGCTATTCCAAAGAACCAGCCTGTCTCCATACTAACAAATTAACTATTATCTGAGAAAGGGGTTATCCTGGACTAAGTGAATGTGAATTGCATTATGAAAGCTACATGTCACCATATCTATATGCTGCTCTTAAATCCTTGCCATGTTTTTAAAATCCTTCATAAAGATAATCGTAGAAATATTGCACTCCTGAAAGACAGATAAAAACTTAAACAATTGATGAATATTTGAGGTTCCCTTTTTATTTTTATTATTAATTTTGTTTAGATTATGTTTTACTTAATATTATACATATACATTAAACTAATCTGTATTTGTTAAGAACTACCAAATATATTGCTATATCCAGTCATTCTTAAGTAGTAGATGTAATAGATTTATGTATTGAACAATCAGGTGATAAAGAGCTCTTTTGCAAAAATATTTTTATTTCTTAAATTCCTAAAATCATCTTGCTAAAAAAAGCTAATTAATCAAAAGTGCAGAGATACTTCAATCCTCCTTTTTCACCTGGCTCAAAGAATTTTTTTTTCTATAATAATTCAAATGTTTCAATTAGGCTTTTTAATAAATGTAAAAGTTAAGCTAGTTTTAAAAAGAATAATAAAAATAAAGTTACTTTATATCTTTCAAAGAGACAAATATATATGTCATTTAATTTATGTTAGCCTTGATAGATTGAGGTCCATTTTAAGTAAATGTTTAATTATAATTATATATATTTCAATCACAAACCTTTTGAGCTATCATATAATGTATTTCTTGCTACATTTAAGTACAATCTTTAGGACCTTCAGTTAGGCAGGGATTATTAAAATATTTTATGGGTTTTAAGTATTTATATTGTATTAACTGATTTGGCCTGAATTTTGCCAAGTAAAATGATATTTGACTGCCTATGCAAAGTTTTTATTGGTTTTAAGTATTTATGTTGGATGAACTGATTAGGCTTTGATTTTACCAAGAGAAGTGATATATGACTGCTTGTGCAAATGTATAATGTGACTACTCATGCTTGTTTCCTATTTAGCAATCATTGTAATTTCCAGGCTTTTGTAATTAAGAATTAACTATTGTTCATTTCTTCTTTATTTAAATTGCTTTGCTGGGTTATTTATCTATTATTGATTAATTCATATTTTTGTTCTTCAAGCAGATAATTATTCCTGCTTCATGGAAATAGACTGGCCAAGTGTTTTCTAGTTATGGTCTGCTATGGTGAACATATCTCTCATATTTTTATACTTGGATAATTTTCATTATTGTTGTTAATATTATTATTAGTGCAGATGAATTTACTGCTTGAGGGTGATAGGTTTATTACAATTATAAGAACATACTTTCATTCCTGCTTCATATGACTCTGATTTGATGAAATTTCAGGGAATAATCTCACCAAGGTGGGCATACCCCATCACTGCTTGATCAGATATTATTCCATTTATGCATACCCTAGTACCATGTTTAGTATTTGTTAATGTGTTTTAAAGTCTGATACTACAACCATGTCATCAGTCATAATTCTAAGTCAGTGGTGGCCATCTATTAATAATTGTGATTTTAATACAATTAAATAATTATTTCTAGCTATACCCCACTTATTTAGGAAATAATTAATAGTTCAATCATTATAGAATGTCTACTCTGGAGGTTTCTTAAACATATAAAGCCTATTGTTCCTCTATTGTATGTAAGTAGCAATAATTATGTTTAATCACTAATTCATTTTTTTAAACTTTAAGAAACACAATATAATCTTAGGTTTAAATCTAGACATATGAACTTTTAATTTGCTTTATTTTATTTTGTTTTTATTATTATTATTAATAAATCTATATACACATTATATTTTGCATTTGTCTTGTTTACCACAATTAGCATTTTTTTTAGTTTTGAGTCTCTTGTTTCTCCCTGATTTCAATGGGATATAAGAAAAGGGCATACATGTCAACATCAAATGTGATAGTGGAAATTATTGTGGGGGCATAAGTAATGAGTTTCAATTTTGTATTGTTTGTGGTAATGCTTATATTGATGTTACACACAAATAAGCATATTAACCTTACAGGTGCATCAACTGAAAATTTTCATTCATGGCTTCAAGTTGTTCTAAAACCATCAAGTTTTACATTATCGTAGTGAATTTATGATCATTTTAAAGCTTAAAATGTACCATAAGATGCTGCCCTCTCTAGAATTTTTTACAAGTAAAAAATCAATAATATTTAAATTTAAAGTTTTAACAATGGGAAAAGGCAGACTTTCCAATTAGTTGTTTCTCATTTTGAACAAAAGAGAGCACTTGTCAACTATTTTGACAGTTCCAAGGTCTTTGTTTTGATTTTCAAAATAAAATAAATGTATTAGAGTATTTTTTTACATATTATAAATTATTTTGATAAAATATACTGCAAATATATTTATTTTAGAAGAATAGTTTTTAGTAAAAATTCTTTACTTTTATACAAACATAAACTGAGAAAGAAATCAATGGTATACATATGTAGCATTTTCTAATAGGTTACAAACTTTCTTTTTAGGTCTTCTGCTATAGAATATTTTTATAATTACAAATAAAAATTTATTTTTTAAAAAAAACTTTTGTTCACTTTCTTAATCTGACAAATTATTAATTTGCTTTTTATAAATGAATATAATATTAAAAGATGAATATATTTTTACTGCTGATTCTGTAATTGACCAATAAAAAGTTTAGAAGTTTAATTCACTTGGCAAATAGGTATTTTAAACAGGAAAATGTTAACAGTCATTGTTTCCATATTCTTGTATGATCTTATATGGTTCATTGTATATTGGTTGAAACTTTTTATATTCTCTTCTCAGGATGAATTACTGGGTTTACCTTTACCATGACTTCATTCCCCAATTTAAACACATACCTGACTCTCCCTTGCCTCTTCTGTCTTACATTACTCATCATTCTGAGCCTACATCATGCTTCATCAGCATTTTTTTGTTAATACATTGCATCCCAACTGGCAAGATGGTTTTAAATGGGTATGGAATATTTTTTCCATGGTGGAGTCTGATGGGTTCAAATCCTGTTGACTCATTCTTTGACCAATTTATCATGCTGGCAATTGTTGTGCTTCCCTCACCTATCTTCGATGATCATTATGTAGGTACATGCTAAATAAGCATCCCAACTCTCTCATAATACATTTACAAAGATTGGATTGTGGATTACAAATCAAAGAGAGGAGATGCCTTATTTTGTGACATTCCATCCATCTTTTCCATTCTCCAGATAAAAAGAGCATTCTGTGGTCCAATATTATTTGCTTTGGAATTCCCATGTCTTGAAAATATTGTTGTTCCAGTAGTCATATAGTCTGTCTAGCATTAGCCTGCATCACCAGATAAACAGCCACAAATTTGGAAAAGACATCATAGGTCACAATGAGATATTTCTTTCTATTAAACTGAAGTAGGGTCTGTAGAAATCTATTGCCAACAAACTGTTGGGCTGATATGCATTAATGGGTTTCAATGACCTCTGCATTATGTGTTAGGTCTTTGTGCATATGGTACATTTCTCAATGACATTTTAAGATATTTTTATACATTCCTGGCCAATAAAACCAATGGCCTATCTATCCTTCAGTTTTGCTTACACCTTAATGTCAATATCTTTTGTGTATACACATAATCACCTGTTCCTGTATGACCATTGGAAGAATGATTTGCATATGTTCACCTTCTTTCATCTTATGCACAAAAGTCCTCCCTTTAAGCAGTATTGTTTTTTCTCCTTCCATAATGAACTGTCTATCGGTCTATTTATAGGTTGATGGTGTAAATACCATATTATTTGTTTACTACAATCTGCATCCCCCTCTTTCAGCTCCTTTAATCTTTGTAAGCTATGTTATATCTCTTTACCTTCATGTACTTCCACTGTTGCTATGTATGCATTGTTGCAATTCAGATGTTGTTGCTTTTGTGCTACTGGGTAGTGGCTCAGAGTGTTGGCTGCCACCTTATCTTTGCCTCAGCAATATTGTACACTATAGCTGAAATCCTGCAAGAATAGACTCCACTGGATCAGCCTACTATTTTTGAGAAAACTGTGATTAAGGAACTCAAGGCTCCTATGGTCAGTGATCACAACCACCTGTGATCCTATTAAGTACTGTCTAAACTTCTTAAATGCCCACATGAACACTAAAGCCTCTCTCTCAGTTACCATGTACACCTGGGTCTCTTTTTATGCAGACATTTAACACGATTTTGAAGCTATGCGATTCGTGTTTACTGGAAGTCAATTACTGATAATGCGCTATTACTTTAAATAATAAATATCGTGCACTTACATTATATTGAAAGTAATAGCACATTATTGGAATTTGACTTTCATCTTAGTAATTTCAATATTTTCAGTGCTTTATAATAGTAAGATTTTATGCAATAATGGAATTAAAATCATGATTTCCACATTTTATGTATTTATATATTAAATTTTACAAGATTATAATGTAAATTTGTTCAAACATTGTGCATGTTAATTTTGCATTTTAAATCACATTCTGTTTTTGCTTTTTAAAAAAGAATGTAATCAATTATTATTTTCTTATTAATGACACTAATCATTAACGTGCTTTTAAATTTCAACGAGAGCTAAATGGTTGTATGTCTGGATATCGCGAGCTTCGTAAACAATTAATAAAATCATCATCTCAAAGATTAATTACTAATTACATTGTCACCAGAAAATCATAATAATTAAAATATGTATAAAAAGTAAATTACTGTACTGTAAATTATGCATAAAAATATATTATTTTGAATAAAATTAAATATTATAGTTAAAAAAAGTTTGTCTTGTATTAATTTTTTTCAAATTTGAAATTTTTTATTAGTCATATTTTATTTCCTTATTTTTTTTTTTTGCACAAATTTTAAAGTAATTTTACGTTGGTGCTTTGCTTTTACGTGAATTTTGAAAAATCACAGACCGCATCCCCCCTTTTTCAATGTAAGTTACATCTATTTTTGCATGATTTTGTTTGCATGTATTTTCTGAGGAACCTATCTATCATGTAAAATGAGACCCAGGTGTAATTCTTTTCTGGCCCATTTAACAAGCAACTCACAAAGAAAAGCACCCCATGATGACCATTTTCCTATACCTGGGACAGTGTCACTCTCAATCCAATTCCACTGTTGTCTGTATGCACAACAAATGCCTTATTAAAATCTGGATGTGACAGCACAACTTGCCTTTGAAAACCCCTTTTTACATTTGTAAAACTGTGCTCATGTTGATCTCTCCATGCCCATTTTTTTTATCTTTTTTCAGTAACTGTAACAGCGGCTTTATGTCTGAGGAAAATTTTTTATTAAACCGATTGAAAAAATTGCATAATCCAAGAAAAGATTTAATGTTCTTTTTCTTTGTTGACCTCAGAAAATCTTGTATAGCTTGGCCTTTCTCTGGATTTGGAGATATTCCTTGCTTACTAATCACGTCCTAAAAAATTTACCTCTGTAATCATTAAATGACTTTGCCCAAATTTATTTAAATTCCCTTCTTTTTACATTTGCAAAGAAATTGCTTCAAATACTCGAAGTGTTCTTCTATGCTTACTGAAGTTAGAATTATGTCATTTATGTACATAGTAATCAGGTCCTTAATTTCCTCTGACAATACATGGGTCAGACACTGTATAAGTCTTGCCCCATTATTTTTTAGACTGAAGGGAATTTGGTTGAAACTATATGCCCATCCATTATCCAGAAAGCAGTATATTTCCAGTCATCAGATTGCAGCCTGATCTGCCAGTGAGCTGGCTGTCAAATCAAAAGTCAAATATATCTTTTTTTCTGAAATTTCATTAGTAATTCACTCATAGGTGCTGGAACATTGGTGTCTAGCACTGTTATTTTGTTTAATTGCTGTGCATCTAGGGATAACTGAATAAGATGTTTTTTACCATCACTATCGGGTTATTGTACGCAGATGAGCATTTAGAGATAATCCCCCATATTAACACATTCTCTAGTTGTTCCTCCACTGCATTTCTATATTGATGTGGTATAAGATATGCTCAACCTTGATATAGTTGATCTTTTATAAGCCTAATCCTATGCTCATATCCATCAATAACTACAGGGAACAACTCCTTCAACCATTCCTTTTGCTCCTTACTCCAACACCCATCTTCCCTCACTTTTTTCTCTATTTCTAGCTCTGCACTTTCAGCATCATGTCCTGCATTACCATCATTTGTCTTACATACTTCAAATGGAATCCCTGTTTTGTTTACCCTCACCTGTCAATGTTTGTAATCTAACACACAGGCTGCTTTGCACATAAAATCTGACTCCAGTATAGCATCATGTATTAGTCCCTATAAAATTAGCAGGATGTGGTTGTATTCCTTTCCTGCTATATACATATTTCTCAAGTTTGTTCTGATGCCAACTTGGCTCATTTTCCATTCGCCAACTTATGTATACATTCTTTAGCGGTAAATTTTTTATTTTCAACTTGCTCCGATCTATCTCATTAAAGGTTTTCGGTGAAATCACTGATACTTGACTCCCTGAGTCAAGGGGTGCATAATCCTTATTCCTTTGATCCCTATATTATAGGACAGGACTGAGCTGCCATTTTTAGCTCCACCCTTTCATTGTTTTGTACTGTTATTCTACTTGCATACAAGTACCCTCAGCATTCCCTTTCTTATTCTGGCTTTTCTTGTGCTGTCCATTGCTTTCTAGTATCATAAGTATCTCTGCGGTTTGTTCTACCATATCTTTCCCCATTACTATCTGTTGAACCTTTTCTGGGAAACCCCTCCTTACTATATGCAGAATCTATTGTTCAAATAGCATATACGCTGTAATTATTCTTAGTTTTGCCACTTATCTGTACAAAAACATAATCAGCAACTCCCGTGTTTGCCATTTATCCTGTTCTACCTGACACTTAACATTCTCTTGCAGTCCCTCCACAATAGTTTATTAACAGTGCTTGTTTATATTCCTCAAAATTTGTGGGTTTTACTGCCATTGATTCCTATCTGATTTGAACATCATCCTGTATGTAGCTACTAGCTATGATAACCTTGACCGACTCACTAAATTCATTGCACAAGAAAAATTGTTCCAAGATCTTTAGTGCCTATTCAGTGCTTCCCCTCTGTTTTCCATGAAAGTTTAAATTCTTATAACCCAGCTCGCTGCTTCCATTTTAAATCTGAATATTCTATCTATTTTCATTTAAAGACAAATTTATTTCTATGATAAAATTTTAAATGAACACATGACCAACCCCAATCCTCTTAGTTCTATTATTTTTTATCCTTGTCCTTTTATCATAACTCACTTGAAGTGTCCATTTTTTTATTATGCATTCACATTTATACAGTCCCATGAAATCTCAACCATTCTGTTGGCTATGCCAACTTGACATGTTCTGTTAAACTGAATATTAAGTAGCGGGCTCTTCAAATCTAACTAGTTGCTTTCTAATATTCTTTCTTCCTAACTGTCACCTGTGTAAGTTATGGCTCACATTGGCTATGCTATTGTACTGTCCACCTTCTTTTATTTTCCCACAAAGAGATGGATACATCTATTTACTTTTAAATTTATTTATTTGATTTCTTTCATTTAGTTTCCATATACTATCTTTGAAGGCTGCCAATTTTCAGGTAGATAGCAACATCATTGATAGAAAGCTACCAATAATATTATTTCTCTGCTACTAAATTATAACATTGGTCATCCAAGCATTTTATTTATTTTAAGAAAAAAACCTTTAGGTTTCAGTTAATTAGAGGAGTAATTAATGTGCTTGTCCAACCAGTTACGAATTTAGTACCTGACCTCCCAGCTAACTCATCAGACTTTAGCTATTCTCAATACTCCACCCATATTACAAATATCTTTTCCCAATATTTATCTCACAAATATTTGACCAATAGAACACACATATGTTATTAACTCTATGACATGAATCCCTCCCCTACTTTCAATCTTACTTAATAATAGTTAAAAAGATTTATCTCACAAACATCTTCCCAATAGAATACACTTGCATGATTAACTCTATGACATGAATTCCTCCCTTTCTTTCAATCTTACTTAACAATAATTAAAAACATTTATTTCCAGCTTTCCTTAAATACTCGTTCTTGCCTTATAATAAATGCATAAACAAATTATACTAAAGTATACATTTAATATGCTCAAATTACACACATATAATAATAAATAAAATAAAACACATATTTAATTATATAATGCACACACATAACTAATGAGGTCTTTGATTTAAAAGTCTTATTACGAAAGCTAAGCTAATGCGTGTAGATAGATCATTAATACTTCTATATTTAGTTTAAATTTAAATTATAGTTCTTGAAATGTTTAATATTGAAGACAAAATGAATGTTTACCTAGGGTTTGAAAATGTGAATAAGACAATATAGCTTCTGCTGGTTCTCCTGATTCCAATCGGTTGGGATATATAGGAATTTACTTGCGGATTTTAACACAGACCGATGTTTTTCCAGTTTTACATGGACATGGTTTCTTTCTCAAACTGACTGCTGATGTTAATGAAGAGAGGTTCAGACTGGCCGCATGATCCAATGGGTTCAGCAGTGCATTCGAGATGATAGGACATTCATTCTGAATAATTAATAACTTTTAATGATTTTATTTTATGAGTGTCTGAATGCCTGATTAAATTTAATGAATTGAATTGAATAATAAACAATACAAAATCTCCCTTTTTATAGCTAGTGTTCCTGATATCAAGAAAATCTGATTCCATCCTGTTGGGCCTTTATTCTTTTTACTTAAGAGTTCAAACTTTGTTCTAGTCCTTCCATTGGTTATTTTATTTCAATCAAACAGTATTCTTGGTTCCCTTTGTTTGTTAATTATTTCCATTGTTTTGATTTTAATTTTCAGTTTTTTTTAATCTACATTGCATTAGCTTTCTAAAAAATTTCTTTCTTTTAATTAATTTTTATGGACACACACATTTCCTATTACAAGACAAGAATGAGCAATTTATTTTATTAATTTAACACTAACAATGCTAATCATTTTTTTTCCTTTAAATTTTATTTATTATCAAAATCTTACCCCCTCCCCTTTCTTTCGTTTTTTTCCTTTTCTCAAACTTTCATGAAAATCTTTCTGAAATTTAAACTAACTTTTAAAATAACATTTTTTTTAAAATTTTCTTTCAATAAAATTCCTCTCGTTAACTATTAGAAATATGTAAAGACCTACATTGGTACAATATATATAAAAACATTAAAAGCATAAAGCTAAACTACTCAATAAATAATCAAAATTACACCAAATTCACAAGTCAATCAGACAAGCCAGAAAACTAAACTCTAAAACACTCTCAATACTTTCACTGCTACAAGCAGACTTCTTAAATGTAAATAATTACAAAACAACAAAGTATTTAAACTAAACATTACCTACAATTCTACTTACCTCCCATACACTCTTAATATTAAAAGAACTTTTATATAAGTTAATTGCTTCATAATCATAAATTTTTAATAATAAAGATTCTTTTTATTTCATTTCTCTTAAAGAAGACAACCTCAGCTTCATCAAAATAAAAAGAATTAAAGAATTTTTATTAATAATAATTTATTATTCTGAAGCAATTAACTTATTTAAAAGTTCTTTTAATATTAAAGGTATATGGAGGTAAGTGGAATTGTGGGTAATATTTAATTTAAATTTGTTATTTTGTAATTCTTTACACTCGAGAAGTTTTCTTGTAGCAGTGAAACCATTGGTAGAGTTTTGGAGTTTATTTTCTTGGCTAGTCTGGTTGAGTTGTGAATATGGGGTAATTTTGATTATATATATATATTATGAGGTTATATTCAGTTCATACTACAATTTATATAAGTTTGCCTGTTTGTGTGTGGTTAATTTAAGATATATTTTAAATTTAATTTTGAAATTGTTATTGCCAGAGTTGATCATTTTCTTTTTAATAGATAAAAATTTAATAATTAATGCAGCAACATAAACTATCAATAAAATCTTTACAAAAATTTAATAATTTATATTTTTGGCACTATTTTGTACTAGCAAATTAACACAAGAATAAAATTTTGTTACAATTCAGCATTATTATTTTTTTTATCAAGTGAATATTTTCTTTCATTTTTTTTTTTTTAAAGTTCAAAGTTTTTTTCATTAGATTATTTGGGATCCATAGCAATGCTTCAATTGATATTGTTTTCATAATTAAAGTGATTATTTTTTTAATTTTTATTTTAAAATATTTGGTTATAGTATTAATAGAGAGAAGTAAGTAGAGAAGGCACAAAATCTTTTGAAAGGTTCAGAAACTGAGAGAATAATCACTTTCTCCTCCAATTTCACAATTTTAACAGACATAATAATCTTTTATCAATAAGTGATAAAAGATCTTCACTATCAATTCGCTATCTAAAAAAGAGATTATTATTATTATTATTATTATTATTATTATTATAAAATAAAAACAAATAAATTTTATATACCGTATTAATATTAATTTTATATGACTGTCAGAGATAATTATCAATTCTTTAATTATGTAATCTGTTTATTATTAATTATTATTACCATTTATTTTTATTATAAAACAAATAAATGGGTGCTTAATGTGTGTGAGTTTATTTTCATTGACATTAATGTATGCACAATCCGATCATAACCATGTTTTCTATTAATAATTAGCATAAAGGTTGTAATCTCAAATTACTAAAATGTTATTTAGACACATGTATAGTAACAATCAATCCTCAATTAAGCTATCAACAATCTCATCCTATAGTCAAGGCAACCTCCTTTAACAATAAAGGTAGTACCACCTTTATCTAGGGTCTGACATATTTATATAGACACTAAAGATTGCAACTTGTCAAGCATTGATAGCCGAGAAGTCACCGTAACTGCCTTCAAGCAAGCAGTTGCTTGCAGACAGTTGTCATGGGTTCGCTTCCTGGCTGATGCTTTGACATATGGAAAAAAAGGAAAAAAAAAGATTGCAACTTGGTCAAGGATTGTGAGATTAATGATGCAAAGAAGTTTAAACAAATCTCATTAATCAGCAAATATAACCTGTTTTAAAAGCAAACTAATAAATAGTCAATTATAACTTCCAAATTCCATATGAAGAATATATTTACTAAGACAAAAAAACAATTACTCAAGGCTTTAACACCTTTATAAATTTAGATGATAACAATCAAACCTTTATGCTATCAACAATCTCAACATGTTATCAAGGCAACCACCTTTAACAACATAAGTGGTAACACTTTTATCTATTGTGTGATATATTTATATAGACACTAAAAATTGCAAATTGGCGATGGAAAATAATGCAAAGAAGTTTAAACAAATTTCATTAATCTAAATTTATAAACCTATTAACTTTGTCTTAGTAAATTGATATTTTATATGGAATTTGGAAGTTATAAATGATTATTTATTAGTCTGCTTTCAGAATCTAGAAGTTATAATTGATAATTAGTTTGCTTTCAGAACAGGTTATATTTGTTTGATTAATAAGATTTGTTTAAACTTCTTTGCATTATTATTAATCTTACATTCCTTAATCAAGTTGCAATCTTTAGTACTTATATAATTATGTCAGACTATAAATAAAGGTGGTGTGGTACCAACTTTATTGTTAAAGGAGATTGCCTTAATATAGACGGAGTTGTTGGTAGCTTAAGGGTTGATTGTTATTATCTAAATTATAAACCTATTAACGTCTTGAGTAATTGGCTTTATTGTCTTAGATACATATATAGTAGGACGTTGTGAATTAAGTATTTATAACAAACATTAATTGAATAGTTTACCACTGGTTTTTGTTTTCTTTTATTTTTTCCTTATCACTTAATAGATTAATAATCCTGAGCCGTATTTTTTTTCTCTTTTTTTTTCATATGTCAATACATTGACAGGCCAGCTGCTTGGAAGGCAGCTATGCTAACCACTAGGCCACCAACGCTTCACATGTATAGTTATATTAAACGCACACTTCAGATATAAATTATATATCTAAGAGACTTGACAAAATATATTTAAATATAATTAATAAAATTGGTTAGTCAAACTACACATTATCTTGTAAATAAATAAGTAATTACCCATATTTAATATATGGAAAGAATCAATAATTATTTTATTTTATCTGAAACTGGAATTTCATCATATGATCCTGACATTTACCATTAATATCTTTCTTGTCGTATATAAACTTAATATTTAGTACTCAAACTAAAAATGCATGATTCTATTCAACAGGGGAAGAAAAAATCAAAATTCTTATAAAATGCATATACACATATATACTACAACTTACAAATAACATTCCTGTAACTGTACCCTATGTTAGCTTATCACTATATAAATAATTATTATAATCAATTATTTAATATATGAATTTTTTCTACACTACAGGTTTTTTTATACCTGCACTCCAATGTAAAATATATAGAGGGTTTGAACTCAGACTTTCACACGACCCTCAACTATTCACACTATCTCATACTGCTGGCACACTTCATCACACACATGTCAAAAAGGTAAATAATCACCAATGTACATATTTCGTGCTAAACCAGCACTCGTCAGTTGGTCTATATAGTCAATTATTAAAATTAGATTCTAATCAAAAAAATAAAAAGTAATAATAATAAAACTCTAGAAGAATGTATATTTAAATATATATATATATCACAACTTATAAATAATATGCTCAGATCAGAATTTCATGAAGCTTATTACAATAAATTTATTATAATTATTATTAATACATTGTACAAGCTTAAACCTGCATTTATATATGTAATATATGCGGGATTCGAACTCAGACTTTCACACGACCCACTACTCTCAATGCCATCTCATATTGCTGACTACTTGATCACACACATGTTGAAAAGATAAATAATCACTAATATAAGTATTTATTAAATTCACAATCAATTATAAATAAAATTATCAAAATATATATTTTTCAAGAGTTTTTTTTTTTAGTCTTTAGATTAGAAATATGCATTTCTAATACTAATAAATGTATACAATAATCGCATATATATATAGTAATTAGTTATATGGAATATAGTTCCTGATATATTATTTTTAAGTTATAATATTATATATTTGTTTATGTATGATTTTGAAGAGTTTTGATTTTTTTCCTATAGTGAATATAATCATGCATTTGTAATTTAAATATTAAACATCATTATGTCAATGGATGGAGGCGGGAGACTGATATTAATCTCCAGAGTCATCTGATAAAATCCCAATTCCAGAACAAATACTTTATAGTGATGAGATAGTGCTTGATTTTCTCTATGCATTAATATGGGTGCTTATTCATTTATATGCTTATGTGTGGTTTGATTAACTGACTTTATTATACACACATGCATATATATATATATATAACTATTAGAAACCAATCAACACTTAGACAATCTCACTATAGAGAACAATCAAGAATTTCAAACTGTTGTCAAGACAACTTCCTTTCAACAATAGAGGTGGATATAAACTTAATATAAAGGGATTCCACCTTTATTGTTAAAAGGAGGTTGCTCTGACAACAGTCTGAAATTGTTGATTGTTATTGATATTGGAATTGTCTAAGTGTTGACTGATTTTTAATGATTGATATATATATAATTAAACAATGCATGGATATAAAATAATAATAATTAATGTTATATTACTTATGTCGTCTGTAGAATTTATATTTTGGGTAGTAATGTTTGATGAAAACCAACTAATCTTTTGCTGGAAATATGTTTTTGTCAATGAATTTGATGTTATCAGTGGCTTACGAAATACTGAATACAATTTCTATTTAAGTTAATTCACAATGCTTAATTTGATATTAAGGTTTGAATGTGAATTTAGCAAAAGTAAAAAAAAATTAATAATAATAATATTATAAATAACAAATCAAGTTTTTCTAAAGTGTATTTTTTGTTCAAAGATTCTATAAATATTGTATTGCCTAGTCCAGACTTATGAAAATCTACTATTTATAATTTTATACAGTATGATGTACTTTGATTATCCAGAGAGCTTGTGCAAAATGTGTAGAACATATTAATATTCAGATTAGCAGATGAACTAATAGTGCTTGTATAATTTTTGATTGGATCCAGACATTTTATGTTTTTTCTGTGTAGTTTAACTAAAGAATGATCGACTTAAAAGATACCTATTATGAAGTTGGTGGGATTTAATGCTTTAACCATTATCTTACACATTGCCTTTATATGTTTATAATAATTATTTCATGCATGAAGAAATGGGTACACAAAAATCAATAGGTAAGTAGTTTATAATATTAAGAAGAAAAAAAACAGAGCAGTTTTAACATATAATTTCTAACTGACCAAATGAATTTAAATTAGTTATATTAAAATCCAAATATTAGTTAATTAGGTGCACACAAATGCAAAATCTAATATATGCACATGAGTGGATAAAAATTTACGAGTAATTTTATTTTGGTTTGGGCTTTAAGCACGAAAAAATGCGAATGAACTTATACTGCTTTCACTATCAGTTTTGGTGGTCGAGAGGTCAGCACGACTGCCTTGCACTTGCAGGCAGTTGCCCGGGTTGTGGGTTCGCGTCCCGGCCGATGCTATGGCACTTAAAAAAAAGTTTTTTTGAAAAAATAACAGATTAGATTAGAAATTTATAAGAATAAAAAGTTGGAAGTGAATTGTAGAAACAAGAGTCTAATTGTTAGAAAAACAAATAAATGCAATTCTTTGGAGAAGTATTTATAATTAGAAAATAATTTTATTACTCAAAAATTTGAGATATGCAATTTGATATGAAAAGATATAAGAAAACAAAATTGTATTTGTTTAATAGCACTAAACCAGCTTTTGGCGAATTCTCGCCAGAATCACAGTGCAGAAAAACACTTCACATTTTGAGAGTCCAAATATAGTGATATAAATATTACGCAGAGCAAAACATTTTAAAATAAAAATAAATATTAATTGACCAAGTACTTTCGGTACTGTAAATCATATTCATGGTGATAAACTGAATGGTTAATATTCCAGTGCATGCTCAATGTGACACATCGTTAGTCTTAGCAATAAACCAAGCCTCTTTGAACTTCTTCTTTCTATCATTAGGCTCATTGCAAATAGCATTAATTATTTGAGGAAAGCATTTATATCCACTATAAGCTGAGATACCATTTTAGATTTTCTATAATGATAAACATGTTGCCACAACCTTGATGACATATTAGCTTTGATTTCCCCATAATAATTAGCATTACAACCAGACTCACGGTAAATAATTGAATATGTGACTCCATATTTATCATCTCCATCCACACTATCTTTTGAATTATTTATCAACTTTTTTAAACATAAAAGTGATCTAAGACCAGCATTATAAACTTTACCAATGATTTTTTTCAATTTCATATTTATAGATGCCACATATGCCAAAGAAATCCATTTCTTATCTGTTTTTTTTCTATACCTCCATATTTTGATTAAACCTGACTTTATTATAAAATAAATACAATTGCTGTACAACAAACTTTTATTGTAGACCACACTTATTAAATCATTAATATATCCTTCAATATTTCTTCTTCTATCTATGTCACATTTACATAAATATAAATTATGATTAAAAAAACATTTAAATCCAGCTAATTTATAATTTAATTATATCCATGATTATGGATGTATAAAACTCCTTACATTCTATGATTTAATAATCATTTTACACAACTCTTTATAATCTCTACATAAATTTACATCTAAATTATTCAAAGACATATTATCCTCAAATTCCATAGTCCATACAAAACCCAAATTATTAATCAAATTAACAAAAATATCTTAATCAATTTTCTTGGTTCACACACAATCACATCATCCACATATCTCCTATACAAAATATTATCAATGTCATTTATAAATGGTTCTATAATATATTTTTCCATTTCTGAAACATACAAACTACAAATGATACCACTTACTGCCAAAAATTGACCAACCATTCTTTATTTGATACTTATACTGCTCATATTGCAGTAATATCACTATCAATCCATTCCAAAACATCTATAATAAATTTCATTTTACATATATCTACATCATAACCTATTAAAAGTTTTTTAATTATATTTATAGATTTCTATGGTTCACAGATCCATATAATTCACAAATATCCAATGAGGTCAAATAATAAACCTAAACATTTTAAGTAGATTCTAAAACATGTATAAATTCACACATAAGATTTAATCATAAACCTGCCAACCCTATAAAATCTTTTAACTATTTTGTGACCATCTGAGATGCTTTCTGATAATAACAGTGACCAAAGTCAATTATTAATCTCAATGGAGCATTCATTCTCTTTATGTAACTTTGCATTAGAAAACATTCTTGGAATAATTGTTGCCAAGGGATAAAATTTTAAATATTCTTTCCTCATAAATACATTCCCCATGGTCACAAAACCTTGGAAATAAATCTCTCTTTTCATACACTTAAATTATAATTTTCAATCCTTTGAAATTTCAAATTACCAAGTTGTTTACACATTTTTTCATTATATATATATGTTTACTCATTAAAACAAATCTATTGCCTTTGTTCTCTTTCATACATATAACATTTTCTTCTTGTAACATACTTTTAAACCTATTATTGCTCCATTCAGAACAATAGTTATCTTTTAACAATGGAACAACTTTTTTAATTACATCCTCTTTTTTCACCAAAAATTCATAGGCTGATTCCACAACCGCAATAATTTCTATATTCAGGTTATTCCAATTCCCATCAATAAACCTCAGACTAAATTCCAATAAAGTCTAAAACTCCTACAATATTTGCCTTTCATTATAGATAATTACATTTTGTTTACTTAACAAAAATTTAAATTTATTACCAAATTTAAGTTGCAAAAAATCTGTAATCCTTTACACCAGCAAACACTGTCATTTGACACTGAATAAAATACCAACAATTTTTTCTTTTTTGCTAAATTTACATATAACTGTCTTTTACATCCCTTGATAATAACTTTCAATAATGACATTTGCATTAAACCAATAGCTGTCTTCCTCATATAAATAATTTGAACAATAACAACTCTATAACAGTTCAGAAATACCTTATATTGTATGCACTTCAAAAATTTTAACCATTCTTTTATTTTAACAATCTTCTTAAATAACTTCAAAGATTTCTCATGCTTTCAATCATAACAATAATCCATAAAATACTATAACATAGTAAATAAATAAATCACCAACTCTGTTTCAAATAAAAATATCCAACACATATATAAATGTTGCACAGAGGAAAATTTTTTGGTTCTCGTCGATGAGCAACCATATCCCACTGGATGGCGCAGTTATCATGCTAAAACTATAAAATATGATCATTCACGGGCCATTAATTATAATCATTTTGATGTGTTTTTTGTAATGTGAAAATAAAAACAAATGAAAATCGTCTTTTTTAAATATTATTTAATTTTAAATATTATTTTTTATTAACATATACAAATTAAATGATAATAATAAATGTAAAATAAAATAAACAAATTACAATTTGATTTGTCTTTTTTAGTTTTCTTTTTATTAGAAAAATCAATTTTCTATCGGAAATTTTTTTACTGGGGTTACGGCTTTTTTGTTGTTGTTTACCGTTATTTTTTATTTCAAATAGAATGACAACTAAAAGTAAAAGTTGTTACGGTTAGTTTTAAGGTTAGTTTAGGGTTAGTTTTAGGGTTAGTTTTAGGGTTAGTTTAGGGTTAGCTTTAGGGTTAGTTTTAGGGTTAGTTTAGGGTTAGCTTTAGGGTTAGGTTTACGGTTAAAATAAAAAATATCAAAATTGTATTTTTGTAAATATTTTTTTTAACTAACATCTATAAAATAAATGATAACAATAAACATAAACTATATTCAACAAAGTATAACAGTAGTCAGAGAAAAGAAAGAAACTAAAACTTTTTTAAACAATGACAAATATATATATAAAATGTTTATAATATATGCTTTTTATGACATTTAAAAAAACAGTGTACAATTGTACTTTTCTTACTGGATATTTTTGTGTTAACGCTCTTTTTTATTTCAAAAATATACACATGGTACAATCTTAAAATGTCTCATGGAAATGTTACGAACAGTATGTTACTTGATGCGTTACCTAATTCCAATTCACTTTATATATATATCTCATCAACATTTACTACTTAACACTTCAATACACTACAGTGTAAAAAGTCTGTTAATTATTACTTTACAAAATCTGAACATTTCAATACTTTAAAATAAAAAAAAATCCAATGAAAATAACATTTCCATACAATTCAAAAAAACACACCCTCTCCCCAAGCCCAACCTTTTTATAAACTGTGCAAATTGGTAAAATGTATTTGCTGCATAAACATGCATGCTGTACTGCGATGTGACATAGCGGCCTGCAATCTGTAGTACAACAAAAAGGTTGTATTATAGATAAACACGGGTTCGAATGTGTCGGCCGTGGAAATGGCATTTTTTTGTGTTTCAGTGTGAAAACAATGCCATCCAGTGGGATATGTTGGTTCATCGACGACAACCAATTTTTTAAATAAAAATAAATACTAATTTACAAAGCACTTTCAGTACTGTATACCAGATTCATGGTTAAACTGAACAGTTAATATTGTAGAACATGCTCAGTAGGACACTCATATTATGTTGTTTATGATGGCATTAGACTTAGCAATAAATCAAGCATCTTTCAACTTCCTCTTCCTATCATTAGGCACATTGCAAATGCACTAATAATTCGAGGAAAACATTTACTTTCTTTGATAGTAGGATGCAAGAGTTCTTTCTATTAATTGAATGTGGGTCCTTTGCAATTTGCTATGCTTCTTTAAAATTTCCTTTTCTATTATTCCTTTCATATTCGAGGGAAAAAAGATATGTGCCATAGCTAACTCATATTTAACAAAGATTGACTTGTGTTTGTGACTTTAATTTTGCTTTTTTTATATTAGCATAAGATTTTCCATATACGATTTGTAAGGCATGTTCAAAAGGAGTTTTATTTTGTTATATCATTTCACATCAAATTGCACATCTCAAGTTTTCAAGTATTATATAACTATATGAAAAGAAATTAAAATAATTCTAATTATGTGGAAGATTTCAGATATTATATTGTTTGTAAAAGTGGAAACTCCTACGTGTCAAAAATCCTAAAAAATAAAATTATTTTTTTAAAAATTATCTATAATATAGTCTGTAAAATCTGTGTTAAATAAATCACTGCAACAGTAAAAATCAGCAAACAATGTACTATATATTAAATCATTTTATCAATAGTTGTGTACCATCAATGATGATCTACTTCAAAATCCAGTGCCATGTTAATAGTAAATTTTATGCTTGAAATCAATATCATGTATGAATAATTCAATCTTTAAAATCTTACTATATCTGTTATTACTGTGAGGGTGTTATCTAAATTGATATCTTTAGCTGAAGTGATGCCAGCTTCCATTAATAAATTTAAATATTATTTAGAGGTATTTTGAAAACTATTATGGGAATTAACTTACAATTTTTTTATTATTTAATACCAGATGCTTAATCAACATGTTTTTAAAATACTTAAATAAAAAAACTAGGGATAAACTATTTTATTTCTCAATAAATATTTTTAAGTATAAAAAGAAGTTTGCTGTTAACTGAAAGATCTTTTGATTTTTTATAAAGACCTTAAAGAAATTGAGCAGGGCAAATTCCTAATGTTCACTCTAGAAGTTCTTGTCATTGCAACTGTTATTACTATCTGATTATTCATATAATATACAAATATGGATTGGCTGCCACCAACATATATTAGACAGTGCAGTGAGTTTATTGTCTTTTTACCTCTGAGTTTAAGATCAAAAAAATACCATGATCTTTCTCTCAGTTGACTGATAGCTTTTAACTGAAATATCAGTTGAGTTTTCTTAAAGTCAGAATATGGGAATGAAAATTTTTTTTCCTAATAAATATTTACAATCATGACAGACAAAAGTCAATCATAGTTTTTATTGCCAGGAGGGTGTAAAGTCACCAGCCAAGGCAGCAATTGGTAGCCAAGGCGTAGAGTACTAAGAATTCCCTGATTGCAGACCCAGACTGCCATTTGATGACAAGCTTTTATTTAGGTACTTAGAATTGAAGATTACTTTCAAGTGAAGGAAGATTGCAGGAATTGGAAGAAGAACTGTCTCATAACGGCCAGTTTGTCTGTATGGGAATTAAATCTTGCAATTTTATTTGGTTTGTCGTTTTAATAGTAAATACCCCCATATTTTCAATTACAATATATATTAAATTTATTATTTGTATTTATGATCCCTCCAATATCTGGATGACAATGTGACTTTTATAGGGCCAATAATTATTAGTCTTCCTTTTTTTCGTCAATTATATATGTAGGCATATATATAAATAAGTAAAAAATTATATTTATACATTATCAATTAATAATTAGAAACATAATAGTATTTTCAAGTTTAAAATTAAATGCATCTTCCTGTATAGAATGGATAAAAATATATGTGTGCGCATTTATTACGTCTGACAATTTATTATACATTAAATTCACTTGTTTAAATTGATAAATCTGTATTTAAATTATTTTTCTTTTCTCAAAAAGAAATATAATTATAATAAATTTACATTTCGAATATTTAAATTAAATCATCATGTATTTAAATTTATTATTTTCATGTGTCAATTTTTTAAAAATGTTTTGAAATTTTTATTTTGATTTTTCCGTAGTTAAAAAATATTTATTCGAGAAATGGGTTTGCTTTCGATGGACGATTTAGCTAAATATTTATTTTTTAAGAGTTAATAAACTTTATTTTAAAACTAGAAACGACAAATTTGTGCAGTGGAATTTTTAATGAGGTAAACTAAAAACTTTTTCGTGCTTCACAAGAATGTTTTGTTTGGAATTGTCGAACCAAATAAAATACTTTAAATCACAAATAAAAAAATAAAAAGCAGCATTAAAATTTAAAAATATATATTGTTAAATCATACACACGTTTCAACTCATTTCTCAACTGACAGTCAATATGATGAAATGTATAAATATAATTATAATTGATAATATACTCTTACATAAGAATTATTTATATATGCATTTAATATTGGATAGACAGGATATGATGATAAAGAGACTCCTTGACTAGTTTTTTAATATTAGACTTCACCAGAGAATGCCTTATGCGGTTTGGAGCATTTGATAGAACGTCCGATTTGGGATCGATTCACTCTCTAGTACTCGAACTTGTTATGAATTCCTGAGTGATAAAGTCATTAGCTTTTTTTTATCAGAGAATAACACTGAATAATGCAGATCACAAAATATTTTATACTTTTATTGTGCTATTCAAACTATTGACTTAAAAGTTTTGAACCCAAGCACTATTCACGATCATGGGTTTCTAAACATCACGTGATCACTATTTCTTATGTTCACTTAACCTTTGGAAAAGATTGTTAAATAAAAAAAATAAAAAAACAGAATTCATGTGATTTTATGCCTGAAATCATAAAAAAAATTAGCTGCAGTTTAATTTCAGGTGTATAAACTGAACAAATAGAAAGGCTTGTATTTAGCCCTTAAAGCTTTGAAAATTGTTACTTTCTTGAATAGCAAAATATAATACTAAAATATGAAGCTTGATAAAGAGTGTAAGAATTTAGAAACAGCTAAATCTTACATTTGCAAATATAAATAACTTGAAAGGAGATACAATCATTTACTAATATTAATGGTCACTTTAGATCTTTTTAATGCCTTAAATGTAATATAAAATCCTGAAAAAAATATTTTTAAAACAAATCAAAATGTAAAAACTTTTTTATATGATGTTTTAAAATATGGAAAAAGTACTTTAATCATATGTTGAAAAGTAATATAAAATAATTCAAATGATTCTATTTAAAAATACTTCCATATTTTTGACTCGTTTAGATTTGAAACATAAATTTCTTGTTAGATGCATTTAAAAACTCTGTGGGAGTTTAAGACACAAATAATGTGGATTCTGACAAGATGAACTTGCAAAATTTTATAATATGATGATAACGACAAACTTCAAAACTATATGAATATTTTTAAGTATATAATTACCCATAAAATGTTACCTAGTTTTAAGGACGATTCCATAAATGTATTTTCAAAAGTATTACTGAATAGATTGTTCTTGAGTATAGATGATTGGTTATAAAGACATAAATAGATTTTTAAAAATAAAAAGAACTGGAGATTTGTTTTTTGTTTTACGAAAATGCAAAAAAGTGTCATGAGAAAACGTTTTCTTATTGCTTTTGATCTTTGGTTTATTAATCAGAAAAGACTTGCAGCAATATTTGAAATAACGAGTCCAGTGAAATTTATCCACATGGTGTTATGGGAGAAAATATTATCACCAGTGATGAAAACTTTGAAGCATTTAAAATATAAACTGATATCAAAAGGAATCTGTTTTATCCCTATTTTCCATTTTTATAAGTCATTTTACAGGAAGTATTATAACACAAGCTTTAGGATGTAATATATATAGTCTTGAGTGTAATGTTTTTGACTTAAACCAATTATAAAAAAAAACTTTATCATCTTGACTTCTAAATTTATAATATTCTAGTGATGTACTTACTATTTTTGCCAATTCAAAAAAAGATTTAAAGAATATTTTAATGTTTTAAATACCATTTATAAAAAATTGATTTAATAGTTAATATTCAAATTTTGGTTGGTTTATTTGATAATGATAAAAGAAAAATCTTTAGTAATTTTTGACTTGATGGATTATCATCTTGGGAATAGGAGTAAGTTTAAATATATTGATAGCATTTTAATTAGAAAGTCAGAATTTGATATTGAGAGATTCAAAGTATGATATTGCATTTTAAATCAAATATTATGATATTTTGTCATATTCATAAAAATACTCAACTACTTTATAATAAGATTATCAAATTCTTCATACAATATTACCACCAAGTGTAAATCTTTGTAATCAATGAATGAACGAAAGTGCATAAAATTCCTATCTAGTGTCTACTCATCCAACATCCCCATATTAGTTTCTAGCTTGTGCACTGCGCCTAGATATTATTAACAGCATATGTAGGCATATGAAATGGTGATTATGAGATAGTTTACAACAGATTAATTCTGCCAAATTTAACACACAAAATAATGTAAAGATTCTTTTATGATATTCTGAAAATATGAAATCAAAAATTATAAGACTAGTTGAAATGTTTTCAGTTTTCTGGGTGCGATGATATTGAATCAACATTCTCTAATGGAATAGAACAAGTAAAAAAAAACAAGAAACAGACACATTAAATGTTATAAATACTTTATTGTTTAATATATTTTAAACATTTTATTATTTAAATAATTTAAATAATAAACCTTAAAATAAATAAATAAATAAAATTTCTCTCTTTATTGATTCAAGTTTATTATTATTTTTTATTATAATTTTCACATAATTAAATTCCGATACTTATTCTCTTGCTTTGTTAGTAAGATTAATTTGTAACAACCTGTGCTCATATATCCTATATATTACATATATAGACACAGGTATATAATAAGCCTGTGTGTTTCAGTTGTTACATAGTAGAAATGTCTTCCCAT
The DNA here is from genome assembly GCA_028023455.1 of Epiperipatus broadwayi. NCBI lineage: Eukaryota > Metazoa > Onychophora > Udeonychophora > Euonychophora > Peripatidae > Epiperipatus > Epiperipatus broadwayi. Next base: position 13,242,394 of record JAQFVV010000001.1, read on the forward strand.
CCCTTGTATATGTATTAAATGGATTATGTCCTGTATATGAGGGTCAGATTGACCTTAGGTCAACATGAGTGTGACAAGAATCTCGGCCTTGGGGTATCCTTTGAGCATTTCATCATCAGATTTTCAATTGGATGGACAGTTGAAGAGTTGGAGTGTGAAGTAGATTGAAGCCTGTCCATTAAAGTATGAGGATTGGCTATCTTAATATATATCTGAGCACTTATAGCATATATGTGTAGAGATGGTAATCTGGACCAACTGATGATTGCTGGTTTAGCATGAAATACGTATATTGGTGGTTATCTTTTCAACATATGTGTGTTCAAGTGTATCAGTGTTATGAGATAGTGTGGAGAATGGTGGGTCATGTGAAAGTCTGTACTTATATACTCCCTATGTATTAAGATTAATTTGATAAATATCATAATTGTTATTCAACACAGAGATGACCAATGATAGAAAGCATTATTGCAATATCTCATTCTGGAAGTAATGGGTATGCTATATTAAAAATGGACTAACTTGGATAAATACATGTTTAATTTTGTCATTTTTTTATAAAAATAATTTAAAAAAAACTTATAATACATATTAAATGTGAAAATGTTATTTTAAAAAATTATAATTATATAAAAATAAGCCGTGCTTTCTTTGTTTTCATGAACTGCACACCACCTAGTGCACAAACCTTTATATATGTTTGTGTTCAAAAATAGCATATTATATGGTTATCTACCATCCATACATTCTTAGAAACAAATGTTGCAGATCCAGGATGAACCATTTATTTTAAAAAATATGACTTACTTTGCTTCAAAGAATGTCTGTTCTAAATTTGTGCACATGTTAATACAGTGAAACTTCTAATTTTAAAATTTCCAAAATAAAACTGCACGTTATTTCTAAATATATAGATTAGTATTTATTTACTATTTAAATTTATCTAATTACTCATTGACCTAACTTATACACAATTAAGAGGTGATTTATTTAGCTATCTTACAAATTTTTGAAAGGCTATTTAAATTAGAAAAAATGGAGCTAGATGTCATAATCTTGATTTAGAAAAGAAATGTGAGCAATTCTATTAAATAGGGAAGTTGAAAAAAAGGAAAGGAATTTTAAAAGACAATGGAGAGTTAATGTAATAAAAGGAAATATAATTAAATGGCTAAGGGAAAATTCACAAAGAAACTAAATATTACTATTCACTTAAACCAATGACCAATGGAAAGGATCAGAGACTTTAAATAAAAGAAACGGAAGTCCAATCAGAGTGAAATAAAATGTATGATGGAACCAAAAGATAGGAAGTGCCAAGTATAAAAAGGAGAACTTTGTATTGTTATAATAATAATAATAAAAATTATTAATTAAATTAGAAATAAATTTGATCAGAAATAAATTGGATCAAAAATTATTAATTAGAAATAAACTGCATAATAAATTGATTGATTCCAGAAAATTACAGAAGCTATTATTAGAAGAGAATGATGCATGGCTGAACCCATTGTATCATGCGGCCAGCCTGAACCTTCTCTGCGGCATCACCAGCAGATAGTTCAAAGAACAAACCATGTTCAAGTGAAGTCTAAGGAACAATGGAGTGTCCATGCCAAGATCCATGAGAGTTCATATAATATCACAAATTAAAGAAAGATCTATGAGGAATTAGCGCCAACCGGTTGGAACCAACATTTTACAGAAGCTACATTTTGTCATATTTGCATCAAATCCTAGGTAACATTTCATTTTCTTATTCTCCAATTTTTGATTTATAAGCCGTGGTAGATAAGTAAATAAAAAAAATTTAACTTTTAACTTCTCAAGAACTATTTATTATCTTCAGGGTCTAAATTATATTAGCTCCATTGTCCAACTTTTATGCAGAATTATTAATTATGTGTGTGTGAATCTTAATTAAATGTTTTGTATTTTATTATATGTCAAAGGTATTAAAATATTTATTTAACTGAAAAGTGTGTGTGTGGTTGTATTATGAGACAAAGCGATTATGTTAAGAAAAGAGAGTAGGGGTTAATTTGGTATTGAAATATTACTAGAATGATTGTATGCTTTTAATATGGTATAAAATGCTCATTTAAGAAAAAAGAGCGAGATTCAAAGTGTTATTTAAATATTTATGCTAATAAAAGAACCTATACCTTTATTATGAAATAATATGTTTAATTTATGGAAACAAAGTGGGGATTGAAATATTTAGTTGTGATTTAAGTTGAAGCTAAAAGAATAGGGAGTATCTTTTGAAATAAGGATTTTGAATTACACAATGTTTTAATGTGCAGAAAGTAAATTTTTTTTTATAATATTAAGAAATAAAATTTTTAGAATGGACGGATATTTCTAAGACAGCCACAAACCAATGATGAGTGGAAAGGATCAGGGACTTTAAATAAAAGAAACAGAAGTCCAATCAGAGTGAAATAGAATGTATGATGGGTCTGCAAGATAAGAAGCACAGTATAAAAAGGAGAACTTTGTATTGTTATAATAATAATAAAAAAAATTATTAATTAAATTAAAAATAAATTTGATTGGAAATAAATTGGATCAAAAAATTAATTGGAAATAAACTGTATAATAAATTGATTGATTCCATGCATGGCTGAACCCATCGTATCATGCGGCTGGCCTGAACTTTCTCTGCAGCACCACCAGCAGATAGTTCAAAGGACAAACCATGTTTGGGTGAAGTTTAATGAACAATGGAGTGTCCATGCTGAGATCCACAAGAGTTCATATAATATCACAAATTAAGGAAAGATCTACAGGAAATTAGTGCCAACAGGTTGGAACTAACATTTTACAGAAACTACATTTTGTCATACTTGGGTCAAATCAAATTCAAATTCTAAGTAACATTTCATTTTCTTATTCTCCAATTCTTGATTTATAAATAAAATTAAAAAAATAATAAAGTTATTAATAATAAATTGAAAAAAAAAACACATTTAAATATATTTATATGCTGTGTATTTATTAATGTACATTCACTCAAAAAAAAAAAAAAAAAACCTATTGTACAGATCTTCATTTTTTATAAAATGAATAAGAAATGTCAGATTATTGATATTCTGCAGCCATTGATGTATCAGAAGATTTATCAGCTTCAGACAATCTTGGGCCCTTAAAAATGCAACTAAGATAGGCTTTCTTTTTCTAAAGAATCTAATGGAAATTTTTAATTTTGTTGTAACATCTCTTTAAAATATATTGAATTAAAAAGTCATTTTATTTTCCTTTTAAATTTATCAAAATGACCTTGTGAGATTCGTCAAGTATCATTGTGCATAATTATATTCTTTATAGTCTTTGCAGCCTGAAGCATTTTATAAAGTTTATCTATGTTCACACTGCTAATTATTTTTCTCTCTGATTTCATTCTTTCTCATTCTCTTCTGATGATGATAACATAACCACATCTTTTAACTCTTATCTGTTAGACATTGTGTATGGCTTTCAATATGTTCTGGAATTTAATCACATCCACAAATCCATCTCCAAATTCTGGTACTATTTGAATAATTTTTTAAATTTCTCTACTAATGAATCTATTAATGGCTTCATTTCATACAGCTGTGCAATAATTCATCTGTTATTTTTATAAATGTACTGAATCTGCAATAATTTCCAACATCCTATTAATTTAGTACTGATCAAATCTAATTACATACTAGAAGAATATATTTGACCCTGACCTATTGAATGGCATCTTGATCAAGAGAGGCAAACACATTCATAGCAAGTATATTCTCAATGATCAGAAACAATAACATTATTTTAAATTGGATTTTTTTTTTCAGATATTTTTTGACCTCACAAATAAAATAATTATAAAATTATTCAATAAATAAAATGTTTGTAGCCCAGACTTTTTTATTACATTGCCAGAATACAAAGCAGATAACTTTTTATTCTTGTTTTTGGGGATGTGGAAAATTTTAGATTTGTAAATAACTCATGATTTTATCACATAACTTTCTGGTTTTATCAAGTAATCTGCAGTGTTGACACATAGAACCAGTTAGTCTGTCTATGCCTTAAAGTATTAACCTGTTTTTCATTGTGTAAATGCATGTTCTACTGGATATTTTTTCCAGAATAATCCAGTTTCATCATAATTACTAAATTCTGAAAAAAAAAAACATAGTAGCAGCATCATTATTAGAATATATGTCTCTAGTTATTTTAATACTTGTAAAACTATATTGATCTTGGAATCTATATAGCAACTTCTACTTGCAGTGAATATCTTGGAATTAAGCATTTCAAATCTGCAGCTAAATTTTTAATGAAATAAAAAATGTCAACAGGTACATTCTTTTGATTCATATTTTCCATCTATAAATTTATAGCCTTTTCCATATTGATCAAAAAATTATTATTTATCTTGGTTAAGCAAACAGTTTATACTTTGTAGCTAACTATGAATCAAAATATATAAAACACGCTAACATGCACAAGCACACAAAGCTAAAAACAAATAGTATATATTATTATTTTTAATATCTATTCCATTAAATGGCTAAGCACTTTCAAGAATCAAAGCCCTCATAATCATAGCCGTATTACAAAATATAATAAATTGACTCGGAGTGATGCAAATTTATGCAAATGAAATGATTATGCATTCCATTTCTGGGATATTTTGTAGTAAGAGTCTTTTCTATTGATTTGAATTTAATCGACAGAAAAATAAAAGTTTTTTGCAAAAATAAATGATCAAGTCCCTAACATTGACAGGCAAAGACTCCTACTCCCTTACCTGCCTAATATGCATAAATGTTTTTATAATATTTTCAATAATAAATACCAGTTATGTTTTCACACACCTCCTAACTCCAACAAACTAATTAATAACACCAAGGACTGCCTACCACCCTTGCTGACACTTCAGATGGTCTATAATATTGCCTGCCCTGAAAAATTTTGTAGATCATCATATTATGGTGAGACTAGGGCCTCTCTGTCCACTAGGCTATTTCAACACACTTAATCTTATAATAAAGCTTTGGTGGACACTGCACATATTTCAGTTGTTGCATAGCACCATGCTTCAGCTGGGCATGATTGCCAACCAGGAAATCCAGTAGTGGTGCGCAGAGAGTGGCACGATCTTAAAGGAAAGATAAAAGAAGCTTTTTTTATATCTAGAGATAGCCATGCCATCAATAGAAAAGTCTCTTGCTACCAAATATCCAAGAAATAGAATGCGTAATCATTTCATTTGCATAAATTTGCATCACTCTGAGTCAATTTATTATATTTTGTAATATGGCTATGATTATGAGGGCTTTGACCCCTGAAAGCGCTTAGCCATTTAATGGAATGGATATTAAAAATAAAATAATATTATATACTTTTTTATTTGTTTTTAGCTTTGTGTGCATATATTTTGATTTATCTTGGTTACAACATTAGCCATTTTAGAAAAACAAGCAACAATGGCACAGATTTTCTTTTCTTTTTTTATTTCTCTGATGTACAATTTATTTTTTGAAACCTACAGCCATTTTGGAATATGATTTTTTCATTTTGTTAATAAATCAATAACTTTCATTTATTATTCAGTTGAATTCTCTTAGGCTTATTGCTAGTTTTACCTTTTCAAAAAATCTCAGGTCATGCATTTTTATGAATTTATATGCATTCTCCCATGATCATTGGTTCAAAAAGCATAAATGTACACTTATTCTTAAAGCAAAGGTTGGCTTATATATAGATAAGCTGTAAGCATAAACATACATTTATGCTTTTCAAACCAATGCTCATGGGTAAGTGCATGTATGTTTGTAAAAATGCATGACTAGTGGTTTGTTCTTTCTTTATAATATTACCTATGTAGTCTGCATTATATAGATAACAGACTATTTATTAAATCAAATATATACTAAAACCTTGTGGAAAAGGAAAGTGAAAAAAAGAAAGTAGAAAAAAAAACACATATTTATAAATAATAGTATTATATTGTGCTCAAATTATAAAGAAAACATGATTAAATAAATTTGTGTTTGAAATTTGACAACTAGGATGAAAAAATAACCGCTATCATTCCAAGAATTAAAATTTAATAAACTTACAAATTTAAATGTTTTTTTTTTATTTATTTATACTATATATTTTTGGATAATATATAATTGTATAAGTGCATATTGATACAATATATATCTCATTGTAAATATTTACTTTTATAATGTACAATGCAGTCTTACACCCCTCCAAAACCATTAAAAGCATCCTTATCTAATTCAAACCCAAGACTCACAATAATAACATTCTCTAGCTTTAATAGAAAATAAACTACATGTATAATAAGAATGCAAATCAAATAAAAATTTATTATCAAAAAATGAAAGTAGTCACAAGCACTGTAAGTGAGAAACAATTAATTGTTTCCACAATTAATGTTTAATTTATTTTTATGATAAATAAATTATCTAAACTAAACCATAAAATATAAACACTAACACTTACCTTTGTTATAAACCTCTTGTTAAATAATATTTAATTTATAAAGTGCAAACAATATTTGAAATTAAACTGAGAGACTGCAAACCTCTCGCGCTTATTAGCCAATCAGGTGTTATTAATAGCGATCAAATTGTAAACACAAGACAGATAATTTAACTAGAAGAGGGCATCCTTCTTGTGTTTAAGATTTGATCGCTATTAAGAACACTTGATTGGCTAATAAGCGCGAGAGGTTTGCAGTCTCTCAGTTTAATTTCAAACCTCTTGTTAATTATTTCTTAATTCATTCACATTACAATAATACAAGAAAAGGATGATCAGATTTAGACACAAGCAAGAAAATAAAAAAATATTTAAATGAAAGAAATAAACAATTTTTTTATTGTCACTAATATTATATATATATATACTTATAACAAATGACGTAAATAATTAATCAAATATATGAACACGAAGCTGCTGTTTGAAAACATCAAATTCAAGTCCAAATCGAACCACTTTATTTTGGTGCTTAACAAAAGATATAAACAAACAGCCTTTTCAAAAATCAGACCAAAAACTCTCACCGGCACATTTTGAGCAAAAAATTGAACTTGCGGTTTAAATAGAAAAGTCTGCTATCATTAAAGTGAAAACATTAAATGAAAATAGCTCATAGAATACTGATTAAAGGCATATGGATTCAAACTCGGACAATCAGTGGATTCTAAATTAAAAATATCAAAAAGTTCTAAATTTTTCAATCTTTTAAGAATAGTGTCAAGTTTAAATGAAAGAGTAGATCAACTCTAACTTCAGATATCCAACAGCAAATATTTTGCTTCTCAATCAATTCAATAACTTTTATAAACTACATTTTTATAACCATGCATTTCTAAACATGAAGTTACATTGGGGCAAGAAAGTTGTCACTCATGAAGCTGTAACTGCCAAAACCAAATTTAATTTGACCTAGCATTTATTCCTCTATGCTGCAAACAACACTAACATTACTATTTAGATGTGAAGCTGCAAACTCAACATCTCAAAACAGCCATATGAAGAGAGAAATTCTGATCACCATAATGGACATTCTAGAACACTCAAACTCCACCATCCTAAATATGAAATGGATTAATGAGGACAGTTATATTCTTTTTAGGACATTTTCCTTATGGACACTTAATTGATCTTTAGGTTGACTTCATAATTTTATTTCTATTTTATATATTAATATTTTTCATTTATTTCTTTTCTTTATTACAGATTGAAGGAGGGTGTAAATTATTAATATGTTGGAAAAGGAAGAAGCATAATTTGCTTTATTTTTAAAGTGAAATAAAATATAGGTTCAAACATGAACTTGCTTGTGAATAGATCTAATCATGACCTGGGGAGAGGTAAGATTTTACCCTATTGTACATTAAATGACAACACTTGTACAGTGACACTATTATTATTATTATTTTGTTTGTTATTACTAATCATTTTATCATTTATTTATTTGTCTTTGGTACATATGATTAATAATCTCTAGCATGTGTGGTCTTTCTTATCTTTATAAACCACAATACTGTTTGCAGATGAAGAATAACGATTTTGATGAAAATTAAATTAGCAAGTGGAAACATAAATATCAACAAATTTTACTTTTTTTGTGTGTTAATAGTAATATTGGATGAATATTCTTTGAAAGAAAACAGGGAGTGGATTAATGATATTAACTGTATTAATCAAAGAATGTTTATCTATACCTAAAAAAATTGTTTATTTTTGTTATAATCTCATTATCTAAATTATGTTAACTGTATGTAAATAAATTTGTTAAATATATGATTTTAAATTAAAGACTGTCATTTGTATTTTTTTGTATATTCAGTTCTCAATTTGTCATGTACTCACACATTGATATACTCTGAAATAGAAGATTATGCATGTTCTCTTTGAGTTTGAATTTTGGGACAAATAGAAGATAAAAATGGAGGAAAGAGATGAGTATATAAGTAGATTTTTGACATATGTTTGTGTGTTAATACATCATCTCCCAGGAATGAGATTGGAGTAGACCTGAGTCTATATATTTAAAAATCCTAGATACACATTTTCACCCATTCTGACAACCTATTAATTCTGCTATCATTTAAGATCAGGACCTGATCCATTACAAAAATATCTGCCATTTTCAATAGCAAAAGTATTATTGAAAATGTCTCCTAAATATAGAAATTGAAATTTGATGCCTAAATTAAACACATTCTTGAATATGCTTTGCAAAAATTACATCTTTAATTTTCTCTTGATTGCATGATATAGAGACCAACTCTAGTTTTATTATATACATAACACTAACTTCTTTAAACACTACCAAACTCAATTATAACATTAAAAATTGTCCAAATTCTTATTAGATGAATGTTTCAACAGAACTAAATTGTCAACATCATCATCTATGTTAAAGTTTAAACCAGTCAATCTCTACTATGATATAGAATGAGTAGATCATCTAGAAACAACACTTATTTTTAAAACATAAAAGTTATTACTTCATACAACCAAACAAATTGTAATATTAAACAAATAAAATCCCATTCTAATAACTTTATACCAATTACTATTTATTACTAAACATTAAATTATTTAAAGTTATTATAAATGTACTAAGAGTACTTAAGACATATTGGTAATAACTTACTACTTTCTATAATTATATATTTAGAGCATTAATAACCACTATGATAATATAAATGTCACAAGAGATATATGTTTCTAAACAATAGTTATTGATAATATTCTGAATATCTTATTATGTTTGTAGATAACCATATATGTTATTGTTTCTAAAAAAAAATAATCTAGAGATGTTTAATATTACATCGTTTATTTCAATATAATAAAGTAATAATATTGTACAAAGTATCAACTTTTATACCTCAAAAATAAAGACTATGATTATAAATTAAATAGAAAATGATCCTAATAATGTCATACTAATGTAGAATATGGTCATTTTAAACTCAATTATAGCTAATGAGGCTGCCTGTTTGTTTATGAGAGTTTTGGATTGCTTAATTTTATGGTACCTATATTCTAAATATTTTGTCTTTTGCATTTAGCACAATAGTGAATAATAAGTGTACTTCTATTACTTATCACAAATAGTTTTTATAATAGGTAAAAGATAAAATAGCCTTTAAATCATCAACTGCAGAACAAGGTCTTCTCCATTAGCTTTTCATAGAAGTCAGTGAAGAAGAAAGAATTAATTCCCAGTCTTTCTGATTACAAGGTATTGATGAGTTGAATGATTTTCAATTTTTATTCCTCTAGCTAAGAATAGTCAGATCTATTATATTGAACCAGTATTTGGTGGCCAGTTAAGTTGGTTATACACTACCTACCTGAAAAAAAAGGTGTAAGCCTAATTAAAATCTAAGCTTTGCCTCAACAAGATTTGAATCCGGTCATGGAGGCACCAGGCAGATATTCCATTGTCACAGCATGATGCTTTTCATTTATAGTAATCACATATATGTAACCAATCACATTAATTCACAGCTCTCTGAACCTATTACTCATAATATAAGTTTTCAAGCTATTGAAAATATATCAAAATGAATATTCTCATTATATAGAAAATAATCCCAGTGAATAATGCTAAACTGAAATAAATATCCAAATATTAAATCACCTCACATGGGTAAGAAACTCAGAATTATCCTCTATGAAATAAATATATAAATTTATTAGATTGCTATGACAACAGATTGAGATTGTTGATTGTAATTGATATTGTCTAAATGTTGATGCTTTCAATGAATTTACATTTATAAATTTATCTAGCCTTGAGCATTATTAGCTTTATTATTTTAGTAATACATTATTGGAGTGCAGTTTGAGTTATAATTGCAGTTTAAATATTGTAATTGATTATTTGTTAGTCTGCATTCAGAACAGATTATGTTTATCCGTTTAATGAGGTTTTTTTAAACTTATTTGTATTAATAATTTTACTCTTTGTGGTTAAATTGCAATCTTTAGTGTGTATATTGTGCCCTTATCTATAGGTCATAATAAGGTAGAATGGTCAATTGCTAAAAAATTTTAAATTTTAAAATACGTTTGTGTAATATATTGATAATTGTATGATCGATTAGATTTTATAGTACAATTTAAGGCTGAAAAATACCTGGTATGTAAAAGTGTAATGGATTATTTTAAAAAAGAACAGTTAAATAAAGCTTAATTATATCCTTGCTTATGGTTGTAAAAGCTGGCCATATAAAATAATACAGCTATAAATAGTTAAAAGTATATTAACAATCCAATTGTAATGTTTTAAAACTAATAAATTAAATAAACGCTATATGTAATATTGTAATTATAATTAATATTCAAATTTAATCTAATATATTTTAAAATAAACTTTGGGATGGTGAGAATTATATTTAGTTCTACATTTTTAAATTATTTTCCAAATTTTTATAAAATATATCAGTTTTGGTAATTTAGACCGAGACGTAAATGAAAAAAAAAATCATCTGATAAAGTTAGTAATCATGTGACTGTATATTATATACCTTCACACACACACTTGTTAGAATATAATAATAAAGTTTGTGAATTATAAAACTAAATGTAATTGCTATCTATCGTTAAAGTAAAAGTTGAAATATTGAATGTTATTTTAATAATTGTTTTAAAATTTAAATGATTTTGATAAAACTATAATTGAGTTTAAAAATACTATTCTAAATAATATTTTAAGACATGACGTCATAAATTCTTTATTTTAAAAAGTTTAATCTATTATAAAACTAAAAAATGTGTAAATTTGTTCGCGCTAAAAAAGTCATTAACCAATCAACGGAGGTATTTTAGCAGATGAAAAATAGGAATTAGACGGAGCGGGAGAAGGAATGTGTAAGTAAAGGAAGGAGGAACATATTTTTTTGAGCTGTATAAGATCGTAAGCTAGAAAAGTGTTATAATTTAAAAAATTTTGTATTTATTTTAAAAGTTTTGTTTTAAAATATAATATTTTGAACTGCCTTTAAATGGAAGGCTAATTTAAAAGATTTCTTGCCAGGATTTTTATTCAAGTTTAGCCGAAACCTTGCAGTAAAAAATGGAAATACTACAGAAAAAAGTACCTAAAAGTATTGATAAAGTAAAAATAATTGTAAAGTGCCTTGAATACAGTTTATTTGTGATCAACCAGGAAATCATTAGAACTCAGATAAATATAATTTGGACATTATACCGAAAACTTAAAAGAAAAGTTATTTGCCGTCAGGAAAAAGTATGACGCACAATTTTAAAAGGCTACTCCGAAGTTTTTTTTTTTTTTATTCTTCTCTATGGAAAAATTAAGATGCGTATATCATAAAGAAAAAATTATGTAAAAGTTATAATGGAGAAAGAATGTTTGTCTTTTTAAAGGAAACATTACAAAGTATATAGTACCAGAATTTTAAAAGAAGAAAAAAAAAGTTACAGAATAATAATATGAAAGAGCTATTGTGTTTTTATGGAAAAGGAACCGAAAAACTTTCTCTAAGAAGAATTAAAAATATTATAAAGTGTTCATTAGAGAAATGCTTAATAAAGATAAAGATTTGAAAAATATAAATCTAATTTACTTAATGAAATGAATCCATGGAAACAGAAAAGTTTTATTGAATATTTAAATCAAAGTACTGAGAAGATGCATCGTAAAAATCGCGCGGGAGAAAATATTAGCAAGAAATATTAGAAGAGAATATTTAGAAGTTTTCTTTACGGGATTAACTAATATCATAGATAATAATTGTATTAATTATTATAAAAACCAAGGATTATCATTCATGAATATTTATTGAACGAAGTAATATTTGTTTTACCTTAAAATTGAACAAGCAGGGAGAGGAACATTAAGTGAATGGAAAAGAAATGATAAACAATTTTTTTGGCTTTAGTATGAACGGTTTTCAGGAAAATTTGATGAAGGAGTACAGTAAATATAGTTTGAATATTTTTTACTAATTTATTTTAAAATATAAAATGTTATGTGAGATTAGGGAAAACATAAAACATAAATTTAGTATTATTAAAATTTAAATATAATAACTTGATAAAATTGTAGAAATAGTGTTTAAATAAAGTGTATGGATGTGAGTCTTATATCTACAAGGATCAAATGGATGGTGAAGCCTACGGAACGCGATCGAGGAGATAAAGGTCGTTTGGTAATTTTAATAGTTATTTATAATGCATAACGTATTTTTTTTTTAGATTATCTATTGACCTAAGAATGAAGTGTGAAAGTCTTAATTATATGTACACATTTTATGCAACATTTTAACATATAATGAGATAGGAGTTATTCGGAATATGCATGCAACAATTTATTTAAAGTATATTAATAATATAATTTAACAGAACAATTGTGTGATTCTTTTGAACTTTCACGTGATAAAGTATTCAGATATTTAAATAGTTTGTATATGATTAAATATACGGAGGAAAGTAGTAAAAAGATTTTCTTATAGAACAGTGGAATAGTTTTAAAATATCAATGAATTTTATTATTGTTAGTAATGCAGATATGTATTTGTCGATGTACAGTATAGAAAAAATCTTGAGAAATAAGATCGGATAGTGACTTGGAAGTACTAGTGGAGAGGAAACCAAGATGATGTGTTTTTTTATAAGAAATAGGAAAATATAAGGGATTTGGATCATATTTAGTTTTGTGTGATTTAGTATAGTTAACAAAGTCCTATGACTGAACACATATGGTTTGGACAGTGTTTTGCATATCTTTAAACTTTTGATGTTAGAATAAAGCTGAAGAAATAGCTTTAGCATCGTTCCTATGATAGAGGTTGGTAGACAGGTAAAGGTCACTCCTCTATAGTGTCTTTTAATTCACTGTGCCATGATTGTCAAGGTATATGACAAGTAATATTCTAGTTGTATTTTGATCCTATGCATCTATCTTCGCTATCCTTATTTCGTGAATCTGCATCGGTCAGAAAGATATTTTCAAAGAAATAATGAATAAAATAGAACTGAAGATATGTTATCGTTTATGTAAGAATAGTTTATTTGCTTGAATGTATAGAATTGTGTAACTTTAAAATTGAAAGTCCAAAATATCATAAAGAGAGAAAGAATCATATAATACATTGTAAAATTAATTCAGAAATGAATATAAGATTTTGAAAAGAAATCTAAACCAAGTATTTTAAAAGTGATAATAAAATTTGAATTTTATTTTAATATTAATGTTGGAGGGAATGAGTATTGCATATTTATCAAGAGAAAATTCAATAAGGTATAATAAACATATACTTGTGCATGGTATATTAAGTTATAATTATATCATCCGAAGTAAGGCTTGAATGAGAATATTAGGATTAATAAACATCGGATAATGAATAATAAAAACCTAATACCGAATGTAGAATGGTGTTTTGACTTTATAAGATTCCATACAACCAATATGAAACTAAATTTTATTATTTTGTAGAATTTTATTACGAATGTAAATTTTGTAAAAAAATGTAATTTTAATAATATTAGGGATGAAAAGTGTTTGTGATAATCATATACGAAATGCATTTTGTAATAAGCTAACCATAATAATAAATCAAGTAATAATGCTGTATTTTCTTAAGTGTTAAAAATAAGATTTAACTAGGAAAAGTAAATAATATTTTGATTTCATTTTATAAACTAATAAACTAAGTTGAGATATGAGAGTAAGGGATATCCAATGTATATAGTGTAAAAATATTGTTAATTTATTTATGTTGTTAATAAACTTTGTTTTAAATTTGTTTTAAAGTTTTTGTGTCCGAGTTGTTATTTCTCCACATGGATGCATGAAATCACGATACATTTATAATTGAAACAGACATATAGATTTTGCACAAAAGGTAAACATAAAAGTGTTATAAGAATTTTGAGAATTTATTAGTATGTTAAAATTAAAAGATCATAATTTTATATTATTTATTGGTCATAAGTCGGTTGCCACAATATTACATTAAATTATATGCTAATGTTGCCACACGTATTCTGTTGTCAGATTATTAAAATACTACCACGTACGTATTTATTTATTTCATTTTAGGAAGAAATAAGATTATATTATATTATTATTGTTGTTATTATTTTTTATTATTATTAGTTGCTGTGTAGTAGATTATGACATAAAATTCCCTTTTCATATTTTACTACCATAATTTTAAATCAGTTAGAATACAATTTATGAACCTGAGATTTTATTTATTTTGCTTCATTTTATTTAATTAAGCTAGATTCTTGTTATAATGAAGATTAAGATATGATTATTATTTTTAATCGTAGTGAATAGAGTTTAGAAAGTCGTAAGAATACTATGAGTTAGTTATTTGGTATAGTAAAAAGGAGGGATAGTGTTCTTATGCCATTGAGGTAGTATCGTGTGGATAATGGCTCAATGTAGTCTATCTCGTTCCCTGTATTGTCACTCCATGTCTCATGAAAATAGTAAATATTTGTTAATTCAATTTTAAAATTGAACCGTATTTGTATTTAAAAATTAGAGCTAGTAATCATTTTAATTAATGCTAAATATTTCATTTATTTATTTGTTAACTGAGCTAGAACCCGTAATATTCGTAATAAACAATATATTTTGGGGTGAGAATGCGCGGGGGGAGGTTAGAATATATATATTAGATCATAAATAAAAGCGAATTTCCACCTTTATTGTTAAAATAAGATTGCTTTGGCAACAGATCGAGATTGTTATTTATATTGATATTATCTAAGTGTTGATTATTTTCAATGAATTTACACACACACATATATATATATTGAGCAATCTTTAATTTTCAGGTGAAACAGTAGTTATTCTCACAGATATGATATCCTGACATTGTATATAAATCCTGTGTATGTGTTCCAATTGATTTCAAATTTTGAATATATTTCTTAAAAGTGAATATTCAATTAGTTATTTTAATTGAATAGAAATCCCCTTACTTCTTTTCAAATGTCTTTGATTATATTAAAGTATTTAATATCGTATAAACTTATATTTGATTACAATATATTCAAGCTTTAAGGCTAGCGGGTACCATAGTATTTATATAAAAAATCACTATTATAACTTATAAAATTATTCAATGTTTAACCTCCAGCTCACCTAAGAAATAGAGATTCTCCATGAATTATGTGTGCATATATGATAAATGTAATATTTTTTATGGATGAGTGGTGATATAAACATTAGAAATAACTTTGGTTAAGGTATGGTTTAAATCGTAGAAAGTTTCCTGCAAGCTGTTACTAGGCAATAAGCATTTTTAAATGCTAGCCCTAAGCCCAATCAGGAGATCATAATTTATCTGTACTTATAAATATTGTTGTCTATTCTCTGTACAAAATAGGAGCTGTGTCTAAAGTAAAAGCAAATTTAAACTTAATTTGATTATTTCTTTAAAAAGTATAAATAAGCTATGTTTATGAATTCCAGCTTAGGGCTAGCACTTTAAAAAAAAATGCTTTCCTTATAATAGCAGGCAGGATATTTTTTATAATAAATTGTTATATTTTTATTTACAACTATCAAACTCACTCCATTCACAACTTTGACACCATCCACCTCAAATAAATACAATAATGATTATTACTAATCATTTACTAAACTAGAGATTATCTCTAGCATAGATATAAACTTTAAACCTCAGTTAAAGATTAAAACATGGATCACTCAGAGTTATTTCTAATATTTACAAGATAAATATTATACATCTGTATTATATAAAAGGGGTTAGTATAATATTTTTTAGAGGTTTATTAGCTTCAAAATTATAGAGTATAAATTAGAAAAGCTGTGAATTGATTCAATTGGTAGTATATATATAAATTTGATTTTGTAACAAAGCAAAATAGTTTACAAATGTAAATTATATAGGGACAGCTCAAACTTTATCTACATTATAAATCTTCAATTGGTTGTCAAATCAATCGTTATAAGTAAATAAATAATCCATTTTAATAATTTTTATGATCATTAGAGTAGAGATTATTCAATAATGAATATTTTTGTAGTGTAATTTTCACTACAGCATCCTCATGCAAGATATGGACTGTTTTATGGAGGGATGTAATCATAAACATATGACCAAAGACATATTATCCCCAAGATGCACACTTTATGCTTAACCAGAATTCATCAGTTGGCCTAAATCACAATCTCTTACACATATCTTTAACTTTGTTCAATACCTATCTACCTACCTACTTGCCTGTCTGACTTCCTTCCTTCCTATCTATCTATCTACCTACCTAATCCACCCACCTACCTACCTGCCTTCTCACCCACATACCCATCTATCTATCTATCCATCCATCCATTCATCCATCTATCCATCTATCTATCTATCTATCTATCTATCTATCTATCTATCTATCTATCTATCTATCTATCTATCTATCTATCTATTGAACAATAATAAAGATATGTGTAAAAGATTGTGATCTAGGCTAGCTGATGAGTGCAGGTTCAGCACAAAATGTGCATCTTGGGGATCATAAATCTTTTCATGTCTTTGGTCATATATTTATGATTACATCCCAGGTGTTAAAAGTGGATAGAAACCAGGCCTACCTTGCATGAGAGTGGTGGAGTGAAAATTACTCCACAGAAATATTATTCATTATAAGTAATCTTATCTTTTACTTATAGAGGCTGCCTTGACAACAGATTAAAGATTTATGTGCTTGAACTGTTGTCATATGATATATGAAGGGGAACTAAAAATAATGATTTTATAATTAAAAAAATAGTTATTTATAAGGGTTATAAATTTAATCTCTTTCAAATTACTATCCATTTGATGCAGTACACCAGGCTAAACATGTTTTTCATTTTTCAAAGTAGTCTGGAAATACTTTCCAAATGATGCACCTTTTAATGCCTGCAGCATTTTTTTTTTATCACTTTTAAATCTGTAAAAAAAAATTTAATGCATTTTTCATTTGAGAGAAAAAAATTGCACAAAGCAAAATTGAGCAAATATGGCTGATAGATAATCTGAGTCGTGCTGAATTTAATTAAAAAGTATTTCACACTCAAGGCTTTAAGAGATGAAACTGTTGGGGTGGAGCTTGCACTCTTTTCTTTGCACAAAATGGAATTTACATTTTATCACATCAAATAAATGTTTCAGAACTTGCAAATAAACTGCCTGACCATTACGAACTAAATCTGAGAGAAAAAGTTTGAATAAACAAAAACAGCATTAATTGTTTGAACATTTCAGCCATTATAAAAAAAAATTGACAAATGTGCTAAGTGGTTCCACAATTTCATATGATGATATCATTTGGTAGATTGATGCAGAAGGGTTCCTGGAAGATGTATGTAACAGCAAAAGTATATACTATAACAGGCCCACAAACCAGACAATGATTCCTGTTATTTTTGGATCTCTTCATATATTCTAATGATTTGAATGAGCACTTAAATAATTTTGCTGCTAATCAAATATATAACACTAAGAATATAAATCTATTTAAGAACAAACAAGCCCAAATATATTGACATTGATATAATAAAAGTGGGAAATATTTACAAGTTTGTTTAAATGATTTTTTGGAAATCTAGCTTATGAATTATTTTAGAGTATATTTAAACTTGTTTGTTCCATTTGTTATATGTAGTGCCAAATCTTTAATAGCATTTTATGTATTATTTAGGAAAATAATTATTGTAATAAATTGTCAAAATTATCAAAAGGCTTTTATTAATGACAATATGTATAAAGCTAATATTGGTTAATGACCTATCTTGTAAAAACATGTTAATTATTATTTATTAAAGTAACTATTAAGCAGGCTTCAATATTATATATAAAGAAATTAGAAGAACCTGCTGGTATTGTGGCTAATATCTCTGCCTAATAAATCCATGATCTGAGGTTTGAATTCAGACAAGATAAAATTGAAAGTTTTTATAGTATTTAAGCAAACTAAAGACTTTTTTTAATAGTTTCCCCATAGACATTCCAGATAACCACCTAATTATTAGATGGTAAATGGATATCCATTCTTAAAACAGGCAAAACTCACTATATATATATAGTCACATACAGCAAGCTAGAGTAATCAATGGATGCCAGAAGGCTTGTGCATAAAATCCCCATCAAGTGCCTACTCATCCAATATCCACAGAGGATCCTTGGATCTAAGAGCACTGCATCTAGATCTTAGGATCTAATGCAACCCTCCAGCAAACACCTTTTATCTCCATTTAACTACAAAACTATGAGTCTTAAACTGAAAACACCTTAATGTTTTCAATCCAAGCCCATTAGCTTATATAGTCATATGGGTCTGAATCCAGTTCAGTACCCATACATTTTGGTGTCTTTGGTTCTTTAATAACCATAGTCACCACTATCCTATTAGACAGGAATGATTACTCTAGCTTGCTGTGTGTGGCAATATGTATAGTGAGTTTTGCCTGTTTTAACAACAGTTATACACAAGCATAAAAGGTGATCATGTGATGTTTATTGAATATCCATTCTTGTTATAAAATAAAATAAAAAAATTGTAAATTCTCACTAGTCAAGATTAGACTAGCTAGCGTATTATTTATCTCGCAATGAATTATTTAAACATTAATTTACAATTAAATTGGTAATACAAATGATATTTTAAAATTGATAAAATAATAGTTCTTCCCTTGATGCTAATAAATTCAATTTTATAAAGTAGAATATTATCCTGGAAGCCTCATAACAATGAGCTCAAATAATGAATAATATTTCTAGAGTGTAATTTTCATTATACCACCACTTTGCGTGAGTGGTGAAATGAAAATTACATTATAGAAATATTATTCATTATTGGATAATGTCTAGTCTAATGAGTGGGTAATAAAAATTATTAACGAGCTCAAATGTCTCTAATTTGTTTGAATTTTCCTACTTATAAATCAATTTAGTTTTATAAGATGGCACTGAGAGTTGTGGGTCGTATGAAAGTCTGAGTTTGAATCCCGCATATATTACATATATAAATGCAGGTATTAAGCCTGTACAATGTATTTACTTTACTAAGTAACTAAATAAAAATTAAATTTAAAATAAATCTATATTAAAATAGACGGTTATGTAACGTATCATAACATACTGTCTATAGTGAAAGTTTTTTGAACAATTGGGGCTAGATTACATAGATTTTTTCCCCCAGGTAGCCAAACCAGAAACAATCCGGTTAGTCATCCAATTATTAGTCAGTAAATAAGTATTTAGCCAATTTTAGCTATTAAGTAAACAAAAAATCCATAAAGCCTAAAAAACTTTTTATCTGACGTGAATTATTTAAAAGCTATATATGTATATTTATTTTAGATATATCACATATATACATGAGTGTGTACTTGACATATATAGTACAGTGATTTTAATTTATTCCTTTAAATTACAAATATTTAAATACATTTTTCAACATTTTATTTCATGTTTACAATAAAAAGCACTAACATTAATGGAATTTATTCTTTATAATAAGTAATTAAATGTCAACGGGGGTTTCTTTTTTTTTTTAAATAGTTTTTGTTGCGTAGTTTTTGATCTTCTCTATTTGCAACATAAAAAATATTTTGTATTAAATAAATATAAAAAATAAAACAGTTTAAGCTTTTATATATAATTATTTCATCGATTAAACATCTTTTGACTTCGAAAAACGTTTATAAACAACAATGTTTTGTCGATTATTAACTAATAATCGTTTATTTTCTTTTTCCTCCTTCCCTTTCATAATAAAAAACGTGAGATCTTGAATAGATTTTTGCAACTTGCCAAATTAATTAATATCATTTTAAGCTGTCGTGTTAACGAATGACTATTTAGACAATACACAATATTATATTTTGAAATCAGTAAAGATATCATATTTTATGGCATAAAAATATATATCTTTATCACTTTTCCCTGAATTATTTTTTTTATAGCCACAGAATCGGAAAATAACAATTTGCATGCAATAACTTAATCACCAACGCAATGTAAAAGAAAAAGAAAGTATAAATTAAACTGTTAGAGGGTAAGTATTTTAAACTCAAATGCATTAATGAATACGTTCCCATTTTTTAAATCCAAAGCCAAAATTGTTTAATACCTTGGATGTGATGTGATACCTTGGAAACTAAGTTTTATAAGTGCTGCCATCTGAAGTTGAGTGCTGTTTATACATTTATTTCACTTACGAATTGTTAATGTTTGTGCTTTAGGCGGAATTGGAGATATACTTCACAAATCAATGCAAAAACTGATAAACTTGCAACAAGCAAAAATGCTTGCCTAAAAGTTCCAAAGGTGTCAGCAAATACTCCTGAAAATAAATAAATAAATTGTTATATCATTCCAACAATGCAAAATAATATATTACTTTACTAGTTTGTTATTTTATAATATATTAAATAACATATTCTTTTAAATTAATATAAATGAAGATACAATAAAAAATAAATGATCCCCAAGATGCATTTCGCGCTGAAGCTGCACCCATCGGTGCTTTGTACTTCAATACTACCACATATTTTTTTAATAATTAATTAAAAAAATATGTGGTAGTATTGAGGTTCTTTAATATATTTATAAAGATATTACACATGGGAAAGAGAAAGGTCAATAACTCCATGTGTGCGTGCGAGCTTAATTTTTAAAAAAATCATATATATATATTAATCTTTAATTGAGTTTTGAAGTTTATATCTGTGCTAGAGACAATTAGTTTAATAATCATTATTCTATTTATCCTACGTGGATGGTGTCAAAGATGTGGGTAGAGTTAGTTTGACACTTGTAATTCAAAATTTTTGTAATTCAAAATTTAATTAGTTATTTTATTGACTAGTTTAGCTTTAGACTTTAATATTTAATTATAAGAATGTAACCAAAACAATTATTTACTTATTAATCTCTATATAGTTGTTATATTTAATTTCTTTTACTCTTTTTCATAAAACATTTTAGATTATAAGTAAACTGTTATATGCATAAAGCTATATTGGAATTAAATACAAGAAATATTATGCCACCTATTGTTAGATTTTCCATTGCACTATCTGTATTACAATGTTATAAATTAAGAATACAAAAAATGGAAAAACATTTTCATGCTGACACTAAAAGTGTTTTTACATTTTCTGTCTGCTTGATTTGGAATTTTGTTAAGTACAAATTGCATTGCTGGAAAGTTTTACTGTAGTTGATGATATTATATTTCTTATATATATATATTGTGATGTTGCAACAGGAAAAACTCACCAGCTGGAGATTTGAGATTTCTAACACAGACCAGGTTCTGTTTTAGGTGATAAGCTCACCTATAGATCTTAAAAGTTACCTGGTATATATGGATCTGATTATCTTCCTTCACAACATTGATTTCTTGGTACTTTAGTATTTTTCTTGCTGTGATGTATTAACCTGAAAATGTACTACTCTAATCTTCTGATCCTTAGGATAACATCTCCTAGTGACTTGCGGACAAAGTTAATCACTAAAATTTGTCCACAGATCACATGGAGGCGTTACATTGAAGATCAAAAGATTAGAGTAGTACGTCTTCGGAATAATATGTCATAGCAAGAAAAATACTAAAGAAGCCACCCGGTAGACATAGCAAGAATAATACTAAGGAAGTCATACTATGCACTGAAAGGTTAGTTTGCTCTGACTAGCACATGTATTGACTGATCCTTTGGATCTGCAAACCATCAGATCCCCTCCCCTGCACATTCCAGCATTACACACTAAAGGCTTGGTTTGCTCATATGAGGGCATGTATTGTCTGATCCTCTGGATTTGCATATGCTAGTGCTCCATGCTGAAATGTTTAGTGTAATTATAAATTGTAATTTAGAAAATGTTATTGCTTCATAGATTGTGGTACATGCTGAAATGTATAATGTAATTAAAAATGTAATTTATAAAATAATGTTGGTTCATAAATTTTTTTAAAATATTTGTAATAATTGTCAGAGAACAGAAAGCAAAAAATTATCGGCCCAGTAACGTTACATTTGAAAATAAAAACCTGTCATACAGTGCAAATGGCAACATAAAAAATGTCTTAAAAGATACTATATAAAATTATAAAATGTTTTTTTATTTTTTTGTAGTGAAAATAAGGATAATTTATAAGTAAAATGTAAAAGAAGCAAGCATTAAATATATATGGAAATGCGTACAAGTTTTTTTTTAAAATAATACCACAAATATCACTACAAAATAAAAAATAACCTGTAATGGCGACGTATAAAAAATGTACTATATTTAATTATTAACAAACAAAATGAAAAGTACTTACAAATAGTAGTGGTGGAAAATTACTATAATATCATCAAATCGACAGTTAAAAATTCACTCTATATAGTAATATAATGTCAATATTAAATATGAAATATATAAAAATATTCTCAATATGATCAAAAAAGTCACTGTGTTCACGCTGATAGCAAAACCACAAAAGACAGAGAAATGACAAAATTTTACAAAGTTCTCTCAACTTTTTAAATCTCGTGGGTCATCACGATCAAAAAATCACCATTCCCATGGATTAGTTATGCCAGTGTCTTTGTTACCATCTAATCTTCGATGAAATCTTACCGGCAGAAAGCATGTTAAGTGTAATACATCATAACTTAACAAATACTTAAGTACTGATTTCTTTATGTCCAATAGATCAAGAAGAAACATGAGACTCTGTTTATACCCTTGTAGAGTACAAATACAACCACAAATAAATAAATAGATTCAAATCTATATAACAAAGAAGTTTCAAAGTTTTATTTACAAAATAATATTATTTAGTGATGTTGATTATTGTAAACAATCGTTTAACTATATCTAAAAAAAATAAATAAAACATCTCCAAATTCACATTAAACAAGATATTCATTACAGAATTATTAGTTGAAACATTGGAGAATCCCTTCCTGATGATGTCAATTACATTGAGTAAAGCTTAATTTTAATCTATTTATTCTGGTATAGACCTAACATCTATTTAATTTACTGTGAGATAGTATTCCATATGTTATTTATATAAAGGTTTTACAATGACTCATCTAGTTTGAACATTGCAAGAATTGAATTCTCAGACAAGCTATGTCAGTTTTTCTCAACTGACTACATGTTTCAAACCAATAAATTTTCAAATTTTTTATTATGGATCAAATGAAGTATTGAATAAAAAATGGAAAAAAGGGCAGGTGTTTTAATAGTAAAATATAATTATTATAGTGTTTAACAAATTTAATATATATTTATATGGCTGCAAAAAGGAGTTTGCTGTTAATTGAAAAGAGACCCTTTGATTCCTCTTGGCAGCCTTAAACGAACCAAGCAGGACAAATTCTTAATGTCCGCTCATATGTTCTTGTCATTTCAGCTGTTTATTATTATGTGATTATTCATATAGTATATGAACATGGTGGGCTGATCATCAACATGTATTAGCCAGAGTGGTTAGTTTATTGGCTTTTTACCTCTGAGTTTAAGATCAAGGAACACTATGGTCTTTCTTCTCAGTTGCTGATAAGGCAGAATGAGAATGAATGTGTGTGAATAAAAAAAATTTCTAATAGTTATATACAATCATGACAGACAAAAATAAATCATGGCCCTTGGCAGAGGGTGCTAAGAATCCTCTTATTACAGGCACAGGCTGCCATTTTATGACAACTTTTTATTTAGGTACTTGCAACTGCAGATCACTTTCAAGTGAAGGAAGACTGCAAGAATTTGAAAAAGAACTGTCTTATATTAAATGGGACACTAATGGACTTTGTGAAGTTAGAAGAAAAAGTGAAGAGACAATTAAATTAAAATGTTGACATGTACTCTACTATAAAGGCACAAATATCAGTGGCGTGCAATATTGAGAAGATTGATGGTGTTTCAGACAGAGTTGACAAGATTAGTTATTCATCTTAATAGCAGATACCAAATGCAGATAATTCAAGTTTATGCCCCAACAAATTCTCATAGTAATGAAGTAGTAGAAGATTTTTATATGGGTGTATAAAAGGCTTTTGATCACATTAAACAACATTTTAAAATTGTTATGGGAGTCTTTAATACTAGAATTGTTAAACAAATGAAAGATGAAGATGCTGTAGGTAAATATAATTATGGTAACAAAAATGAGAGAGGACATAGACTTGTGGAGTTTGCAGAAAAAGAAAAATTTTATATTATGAAACCTTTTTTTGAGAAAAATGTTAAAGGAAATGGACATTCAAATGAAGGTATAGGGAGAATTGGATTATATTTGAACTAACAGAAAGTATATATTTCAAGATTGTAATGTTTTTAATAAATTCAGCACAGGAAGTGATAATCGATTAGTAAAATGTAAGATATGTATTAATACAAAGAGCCAAAAATTATTAAGGAAAACAATATTCCTAATCTTCAGAAACATTCTAATGAATTTAAATTAGAACTTGCAAATCGGTTTCATTACTAGTAGATATTGAATACGATTCAGATTTGAATGAAATTAATAACAAAATAACTGATACACTTTTAAAAACTACAACAAAGATAACTGGTAGAAAAAAGCAGCAATTGAGCAATAAAATTTCTACTGAGACTAAAAAATTTATGAAGAAAAGAAGGACTATTATAATATATAAAAATAATGCATTAAAAAGGATTGAATCTTTTGAATTTTGTAAAATGGTGCAAAAAAGAGTTGATAATGATACAAAAAAGTATAATTGTGAATTATCAAGGAAAGCTGTAGAAAAAAATAAAAGTCTCAAAAGTGTAAAACAACATTTTGATATTGGTAGGAAATTTATATCTGCAATAAAAACAAAAGATGGAACTATTCCTAAAAAGAGAAATGACATCATGAAATGGATAGAAGAGTTCTATTAAGAATTATATAATAATAAAGAACAAGTATCTTCTATATCTATTATAGCTTCTGAATTGATTAGTTTAAAATGAAGAAGTGAGACATGCAATTAAATTTATAAAGAAATGAAAAGCTCCAGGTAATGCTGGAATTATAATCAATATATTAAAAGGAGGCGAAGAAATAGAATGTTTTTTGGCAATGTTATATACCAAATATCTAAATGATAAAGATGTACCAGATGATTGGAAGAATGCAGTATTAATATTAATATTTTAAAAAGGTGATAAAGAAGATATTAGAAATTATAAAGCCATCAGCCTTTTATCAGTTTTATACAAATTTTTACCAAGGTAATTACAACTCATCTACAGAGAACATTGGATTTCCACAAATCAAGAGAACAAGCTGGATTTAGTACAGTAGATCATATTCAGGTATTGAGAGAAGTTATAGAAAGGATCAATGAATATAAATTGCCATTACCCTTTGGATTTGTAGATTATGAAAAGGCATTTGATTCTATAAACATTTCTTCAGTGATTAAAGCATTGGATCATCAAGGTATAGATCCAGGATATTGTCATATTCTGAAGAATATTTATAAAAATGTAACAGCAACAATAAAATTACATAAAGATACTAGGAAGGTTAACATTGAGAAGGATGTTAGACTGATTCTATATCTGCAAAAATTTTTACAGTAGTGCTGAAAGAAATATTTTGTAGATTAAAATGGGAAGCTAAAAGAGTAAAAATAAATAGATTATTTAAATCATTTAGATTTTGCAGATGATGTAATTATTTTTGCAAATAATGCTTCAGAGATTCAGAAAATGTTGCAAGAATTATCAAATGAAAGTAAGAAAGTACGACTAAAGTTGAATGTTAAAAAAACTAAAGTAATGTTCAATGGATTTTCTCAAAAGATGAAAATAAAGATTGATTATGATGAATTAAAAGAATTTAAAAAACTACAAATACCATAGTCAGATTATTACTACAGATGGAAATATACTAGATGAAATTAATCACAGAATTAAACTTGGTTGGAGTGCTTTTGGTAAAAATAACTTAATACTAAAAGGAAATATGCCTATGTGTTTGAAAAGGAAGGTTTTTAATAAATGTGTTTTACCAGTTTTTATGAATCTGTGACTTGGACACTTAATAGAAGAGGAATACAGACACTTCAGACCACTCAAAGAAGTATGCAGTGATGCATGTTAGGAATAATAATAAGAAATCAAAAACACAATATTGAATAAGAAAACAAACTACTGTTACTGACATCATTGAAAGAACTAAAAGACTGGAGTTGGGCTGGACATATTGTTAGAAGAAATGATAACAGATGGACAATTGAAATCACAAACTGGATTCCAACAGATTGTAAATGACCCAGAAAAATACCACTTGTGAGATGAATAGATGAAATAAGAAAATGTGCACGGGTGATGTGAAAAGAGAGGCTAGAGGTCAGAGAATATGGAATGAACTTGGAGAGACTTCATCCTGTAGTGGATTGATAATGGTTGACAATGATTATATATATATATAGTAACACTTCTGTTATATGGCACACAATAACATAGTATGTGTGCACAAATATATATAAAGTTGAAAGAAAAAGTAGAAGTAAACTCAGACAAAAATTTTGTAGATATTTTTCTACATTTCCTGGAATAAAATAATCCTAGTAAAATGTTAAATAATTTTGGATTTAAAATAAAATTTTATTATAAATTAAACAATTTTAAAAGGTCTGAATAAATATTAATATTGTATTCTGATTTTGAAATTAAAAACAAGCATGTTTCTGATAATTGTAAAAATGTCTATTATCTATTTTGAAATCTTTTTAATTGGTAATTTTCTATTTATGTATAAGCCCTTTGTATTTCAAAGTTGCTTTCAAAGGAATTAGAGAGATAAGAAATACATTTTTAATTAATGCATTTTTATCACCCTAAAATAAAAAAGGATGGATATAAAAGCAATAGTAGTTTATTGTTTTTAAAATAGTTTTGCCAATATTTTGAAAAGCAGTCGGCTAGCAGAATTGATCCATGAATAAGAAGTGGCTGAAGTTAACAGGTGATCCAGCAATGGTCTACTAGTTCATCATGTTGGAGTTTAGATATAATTTGAAGGCAGACCCAACTTCTTTGTATCCATCTGTAGCTGATGTAATATTAGATTGCTGGCCTGAAATCTCAATGGAACCAAGTGAAGACAAATAAACTAGCTTACCTGAAGTCCAATCCAAGACAGCTGATTGCCTGGAACAATTCTATACAGAAGGGATATCACTACAGACCAACTTACCTGGACTATATTTATCTTGATGAGGACTATAAACCAACAAGATCACCAAGAGAATTCCTTAGTTTGATGAAGAAGTTGTATGCTGTTCCAGCTATATGCAGAGAAGCACATATAAATGTATATACAATTGTGAGTAATGTTATGCATAATGATAAAGAAATTTTAAATAATTTCTTTGGTAAATTGACATTAAAAATATAACTCAAAGTGCAAGTAATAATTTTGCTTAGATTAAAAATAAAAAGTAAAGGTTAATAGATGATTCTATATTCTAAAAAAAGACATTATAATTAATTAACCTGTGATACTAATATGTATATATAAAATACTAGTTTAAATTTTATTTTGAAAAAAAGAAAAGGAGGACTTCAAAAATCTTTTAGATTAAAAA
Organism: Epiperipatus broadwayi; assembly: GCA_028023455.1. Lineage (NCBI taxonomy): Eukaryota > Metazoa > Onychophora > Udeonychophora > Euonychophora > Peripatidae > Epiperipatus > Epiperipatus broadwayi. The sequence continues at coordinate 13,270,505 of JAQFVV010000001.1, forward strand.
CTAAAGGGAAAAGAAACATTTAAAATCTAAGTTTAAAGATATTATAACTAATTAATCAATGAACAATAATCCTGTCAAGACTGAGGATATTTTTTAAAAAAAAAAGAAGTAGACATATTTAATAACTAATTCAAATTAATTTTATATATATATATACATATATGGATATATGTGAATTTTGTATATTTTCCAAATAGAATTCATTAGGAAAGTACATTTTAATAACTTTATTGTGTCAAATTAAAATATGTAAACATCACTGTATGCATAAATGGCTAAACACACACACATATATTAAATCTTATCCTATAAAAAGGAAAATGAATTTTTGCTATTATTAAATATGTAAAATTTAATCATTTTTAAATATTATTAAATGTCGATTCAAACATATTCATTCTGTGTGCTGACTGAATTAAAGTAAACCTATTGGAACACATATGTAAACCACCATATAGTAACTTAAATTTTGCATATAAATCATAAATCACAATGTGATAATTTTTAATATTATATGTTAATCAAAATCAGAAGATTAATGTGTATAGCCATATTCTACAGGCTTAATTTCTATTTTTTATTGTTGTTAACAAACTTGTATTTCATTGTTAAAATTATTCCAGTGAACTTAATTCTCAATTTTTATATTATATGTAATGCATTATCTCTTGGTCACAATATAGTAATAGAGCTTATGTTCTTTGAGTTAGATTCAGGCATAACAGTCTGATATATGAAAGGGGATTATATTAGTGTTTATGGGCATTCAGTGATGATAATGATATTCCTATCAATCATCATCATCATCATGCTGGTTGTCACCAAGAGTATGGTTTAAAACCCATGCACTATACTTTATTTTGATTTAGTCATTGTTAAAAATTAAGTTTACAATAGGCAGTACATTAATGGTACTAAGTGGCCAGAATATTGATGATAATCAGCATTTTTAATATCCCAACATTATTGTTTTGATTATTATATATTTTGATAAATCAACATTTAAATTTGTGCATTAAAATTATGTTTAAATAATTGCCCCAAGCTGACAAAGGCTAAACAATTGGCTGGTCTATAGTAGACCCATTTCAAATCCAGTCACAAGGTGGACTGTTGATTTATTGCATTGATGTATTTTGATTGATCATTCATGATGATGAATGGCCATTTCTTTTGAATATTATTTATACTTATTAATAATACTGATAAATATATGGTTAATTATACTTATAGTTGCTCTAAAGAGTTAAATGAAGTGATCTCTCAGAGATTTCAGAGTGATCTTTACATTTCTCATACTCTTATGATATATAACATTACTTATATATTTTCAATATATATATATATATATATATATATATTACAATAACAAATTAAGTAATCACTTTGTTCTTTAAAATATATATGTTCTCCAACATTATAAATAACTTCACAAACTTCTAACTTCTTTTCAAAAACATTATTTCCATATATTAACTATATGAACATATATATTGCACCAGACACTTGATCCCCTTTTAATCACAGAGAGTGCCATCAGATCACTGTGTATCTGAAAAATTTGTTTACCATGATCAAAAGTGGATGTTGGTGATGGTCTGTGTCGAGTAGACTCAGGGAGAAGCAAGAAATCTTAAATATTGTTCAGACAATTGAGAAATAAAAGCACTAAGACAAACATCAGCCAAATTAAGTTCAAATAATTTGAAAATTTTATTAAGAGTAATATAAAAGTATCAGGCATGTACTAGAAAGAAAATGTCAATGCTCTGGCAGACAGACTAATTTCCTAAAACTGAATTAGAAAAGGAAGGAAAGGTTTTCCTTTAGCTGATAATTCACCCAAAGCAATTCTGGTTTCCTCATTCAAAAGTTCTAAAAAAAAAAGCAATAGAAAAGTTTCTTGCATGAATCAATAAACCAGTATGGATGAGCACTCACTAGCTTATTGACTAATGACATCATATTGCTGCAGGACTAGTGCATGGACAAATCATGTTGAAGATCACCAAGGTTGATTACAATGCAAGAACACAATTAATAAATGAATGCATCTGAGTATAAATTATAAAACAGAGGAAAACTTACATCTCCAATTTAATGAAATAGTAAAATTAGAAAATACTCCGATGAAAGTGATTTAAAATTAATAAAATATTAAATCTCTGATTTAAGGAAAACAAACATATAATATGAGTGAATCACCAACCAAACGATTGGCCAAAACTAAGCTGAGTATCATAATTAAAGAGTCTCAAAAGAAGACAGGTAAGTAATTAGAAAATCAATTATGACTGCCCAAGCATTTATCAAGAAAGTGAAACAATAATTTTACAAATAATTTTACAAACTAAATTTGCAGTACACACTCTGACAAATAAATTTAAAGCAAATAAAATAACAGAGTAAATAAATCTAGCAAACAAAATATTAAAGTTTGACCTAGATTTTTATAAGTTAATTTATCAAAGAGTGTATATGAGTTGGAAATATGAAAACATTAAATGCCTTAGCAGAAAGAAATGTTCTATCACCTAGAATTTAAATGGGAATTAAGAGTAGCTTCCTGCTAGCATTTCACCTAAACCAATTCCATTCCTTTTATAGTGACTTAAAAAGATATATGTGAGTAGAGAACCAATGGAACAGCACAGACAAGTTTTCTTAGCCCAGAAAAAAAGCTGCAGAACTAAAAATGTCATAATACTGCAAAACACTCATGGTCATGTTTGTTTAAACCAGACAAGGTTAGTCTCACACAAGCAAAGGGAAGATTACAGACTATGTAATCTGAACTATAGAAAAAAATCTCTACCAAGAAAACTAGAATAACAGACATGATAACCCACCAGCCAAAAGATTTGCCATTTGTAAAAAGTGCAAACACGGTGATTTAAATTAATTATTGAAGGATAAAATAGGGACAGGTGATCAAACTAAAATTTATGCAAGACTGCCAAAGCATTTAGCATGAGTTAATAATAAACTAGAAGGCATAATAATCATATAAAATATAAACTCACAATACACTCTCCAATAAGCAAAATGGAAAACAAACTTGGAATCTTAAAACTAAGATTCCAAGACACACTATAAAATATAAGGAAAAGGAAATACAGTTAATAAATATTAGATTAAATACTTAATAAAACTTTATACATCACACTTATTTTAGAATGAGTGGAGATTTAATTAAAAGAAATTTATTTACCTTGGAAAGAATTAGAAATACTTTACATTATGGTAAAGCAGAGTTCACATAATTTTTCTAAAGAGTGTCTTCTCTTCATGATAACGGCAAGTGCATAGCATATTTCAGGATTATTTACTTTAGACTTTCATGGCATAATGAAAAAACAGCTTAGACTCAAAGGTCCATCCTTAGTTTGTTAGCAGGGCATGTTGTAGGTTAGCAAATGTAAAGCAGTGAGTTTTGGCATTTTTGAGAAACAAAATTGTTTATTAACTATATGAATCTCAGCAGGCTAATATAAAGCAAATGGTGGAATTATAAAAAGCTGAATCACTTTCAAGAGTTTGTCTCAGCCAAGATTAATCTTTCTCTCATGTCCCAAATTTTTGGAATTATTTATACTCTCTCCATTCTCCCACATAAACTTTCTTGTTGTTCAATTCTATGTCTGAGGCCAGGAAAATATTTTATCTCCTGCTCAAACCTAATTAAAATTCTAACCAGATTATGTTATATAAAAACAACAACACAAAATTAAACCTCCACTTTTAAAATCGAACTAAAATTATTAAAATAAAAGAAACAGGAATGTAATTAAAAAGTTTGCTTGCTTTTAATTAATTTGGTAAAAAAAAAAAAAAGTAAAAACAAGCGGTAAAAGAAAACTATTTTAGAAATCAGTAAAAAAAAAATAGAATGAGATATTTTAAATCTAAATGAGTATGTGTGTTAATACACATACAACGTTTTAAATAATTTAAAAATTTTTTAACATTAGAAATTTAATGAAAATAAAAGGTTTTAATTTTTGGCAATGAAACCATTGAATTGGACCAAGCGTCCAGTTCAAGATAAAATCACATATTATACATTTTCAACATTTCAACTGTTTTTTTTCACCATTACAGTCATTTTCAAGGACCTATAAGAAAAAAATACATATCTCTACATAATACTCTAAATACAAATCTCTTTCATATATTAAACATTAACACATCAAATTCACAATAATAAAACATATAATAATGTATAGTTAATGTTTTACAATGTATAGTTAATGTTTTATTATTGCGGATTTGAATTTAAAATATGAAGATTTGTATTTAGAGTACACCTTTACTCTGCTTAGCAATGGCAATTGGTCCTCCAAAACTCATAGTTAAGCAAGAATATCGTAGACAAAATATGTAATTATAATGGGGGTCTATGGGAAAAAAATTGGTCAGTTCCAGTGATGTAAAATATCCACATTGATTTCCAAGCTCAAAGATTTTCTTGATTTTTTTTATGATAATGATGACTAAATACGGTATCTAAAAAGAAAAGTTTTATATCACTAGGAAAAAAAATGCATATTTTCACTTTAAAAAGTACAGAACAGCAATGAAACTAAATTTGAATTTAAAAGTTTTTATATTCTTCCGCGGAAGTTTTTCATCGTAATGAAAAAAAAATCTATACTGAAGTGCTTTTTTTAAAAAATTGTATTACAGTATATATTACTACTATACATTTATTTTATTACTTATGTGAAATTATTCAAATTAAAAAACGTTTAATTATTAATTATTTAATTGAACATATAGGGAAAAAAAATCAACTTATTTTCAAAGTAAAAAATCTAACTTCTAATTTTCTAAAACATACAGGTAGGTTTATTTTTCTTACTGTATATTTTAATAATGTAATAATGCTCCCCCCCCGTTTGAGTAGAAAGATTTTTAATTAAATGCAATCTGTTTTTTTTTTAACTTTTCTAATTCAACATCTTTTAAAATGTTGTTTTTCTTCTGATTTAAAACATCTTAAGTATAAACAACATGTTTATTAATGAAGTTACAAAATCAATAACTATTTTTACATAATTATCCAGGTGTTCTAAAAATAATATATTGTATTTAAGAAACACACACACGCAGTTTAATATTCATAGTTAGTGTTTTCCTGAAAGTTTGTGATAATGGTATTTTATTTGTCTTGTACTGTATTTATATATTGGAGTATTTGTATACAGTATTATCAACAAATTAAAAATTCTCCTTTTTCTTTTCAAAAGCCTTATTTTCTTATCTCAATACTGAACATATATATATATATATACTGTATATATAGTATTTATATAATACAAAACTCTGTTTCAACTGTTTATCTTCATACAGTCATTTTCAAGGATATCTCTCTCCCACTGCTATATTTTATTACTCTTTCTTTTACATTATTTAATTACAAATCAATGTTGAAATGGAGTTTTTGTATTATATAAATATATATACTGTATATGTTCAGTATTGAGATAAGAAAATAATGTTTTTGAAAAGAAAAAGGAGAAGGATTTTTAATTTATTGATATTATTGTAGAACTATATACGTATTTTAAAAGAAAAAGTGGATAAACATTTGCTGTGTTATTTATTATATATGATGTATACAGTATTATAGATAAAGTAATTATAGATATTTTAAGGGTTTTATGAATAAAATATTGTATGTGTATACAATTACAGCAAAGTCATTACCTATATACATATTACAATAATATATTTTTTGCTTTTGGGTATAATATAGCTATCTCTGATGTCATCAGTGACGCAAAATTCAAGATGGCTGCCAATAAGATTTTTTTTTTAATTTTTCCCGATCGTTATAGCGAATAATCGATTGTACATCGAAGTAGTGGGTACAAATTGATGATGATCGCTATTGCAAAATATTGCTAAGTAGACAATAGCTAAGCAGGGTAAAGGTGTATTGTGTAGAGATGTGTATTTTTTTGTTATAGATCTTTGAAAATAACTGTAATGGTGGAAAAAAAACAGTTGAAACATTGGAAATGTATATGTGATTTTATATATATATATATAGATTTAGATTCCAACCAGTCACAACTTAAACATTCACAGTAAATACAGTAATCAATATTTCTCACTGCTGTCAAGGCAACCTTCTCACCTTTTTAATACTATTTCGCTTATTATTTCTAAATAATATATATATAAATAAAGTTTTTAAAAAGAAGTTAGAAGTTTGTGAAGTTATTTATAATACTTATATATTTTGTGATATTAATATTTGATTTCAATATCTTACTTTAATATTTTATCTCATTATTTAAATTAATTTTAATTGAAATTTTAATTATTTGTGGTTGATAAAGATTTTCCATCACCCCATCTCAATATTGTTTGCCATCCCCCAGGTCACCTAAACCCTGATATTTCATCCCATTATAATATATATATATAATATGACTCGATGTCTGTATTTTTAAAGCAATATACGTAATTATATAACTGAATATTTGTAAATACAGTAACTAAATAATTAAAAAAAATTTTATCCACTTAGGAGCGCTTTCGATTATCCCAGTAATCTGCATCAACTAAAGCTTTGAAATGCTAACTTTCCCATAATTCCATGATCTTAATGTTTGCTGCTTGCCTGTTAATTAAGTCATATTTATATTTGTATATTAGCATAGCCTCCTTTATTTTTCTTTTATTGTTATTTTTTTCAATTTGCAATATTTTTACACTGTTAAAATTGAAGTCAAAACCATAAATACATGATTTATTATGGTCATAAAAAACAGATGCTGAAATATTATTATCTACTATGCAATTTTTTTTTGATTTCTGAACATGTTTTAATAATAGCAAGTGTTCTTTAATCCTTTTTTCCAACGTAATCTAGATTCACCTATATATTTACTGCCACACCTACATATCCATTTATAAATGACACAATGTTGGCTATAATTATAATCACATATATAATGTTATTAAAATGTAAAGATTTTAATACAAAATATAAAAATAAAAATTTTAATAATAATATTGATTCTCCTGCTAATAAAAAAATATGGATATCAATCCCATATATTTCAAATTATCAAGTAAAGTTTATAAGGAAAATTTATAAAGATATATGTGATATTGCATTTTACACACCTCCCACATTAAATAAATTAATAAATAACTCCAAAGATAAAACCTCATTTATAAATAAAAATTGTGTCATTTATAAATGGATATGTAGGTGTGGCAGTAAATATATAGGTGAATCTAGATGTACGTTGGAAAAAAGGACTAAAGAACACTTGCTATTATTAAAACATGTTCAGAAATCAAAACAAAATTGCATAGTAGATAATAATATTTCAGCATCTGTTTTTTATGACCATAATAAATCATGTATTTATGGTTTTGACTTCAATTTTAACAGTGTAAAAATATTACAAATTGAAAAAAATAACAATAAAAGGAAAATAAAGGAGGCTATGCTAATATACAAATATAAACATGACTTAATTAACATGCAAGCAGCAAACATTAAGATCATGGAATTGTGGGAAAGTTAGTATTTCAAAGCTTTAGTTGATGCAGATTACTGGGATAATCAAAAGCGCTCCTAAGTGGATAAATTTTTTTTTAATTATTTAGTTACCATATTTACAAATATTCAGTTATATAATTACATATATATATATATATTGTAACAAAAAGAGCAAATAAATATGTGGAAAGGTATGTGCATGCATGTCATATATTGATCTTTATTTACTTTACCTAGGTTTTCTTTTTCTTCAATGCTAACTATTGTCCTGCTGAGCGTCATGTGGAAATCCTCCACTTCTTTACTAGAGAAGGCCATTCTTTGGTTTTGGCTTTGTTTATGGGGTCTCCTCTTTGACATGTAGTGACTGGTTTAAGTGGTCTCCTATTCTACATGTAGTGATTTCACAATATTAGGGTATTAATGGCATGGCAGGCGAATCATCAGGCAGGTGCTACACTGGCAGTTGTTTCATGGTGAGGTGACCATACAAGTATGGTGAGTGTGGATCGATCAGCAACCATGATGGCCCTTAGCCACACATCCCTGAAGCTTTATTTGTGTTATAGATTAGTTTTATATTCATTCAGTTTGTCAGTATGCTCCGAAAATGTCCTTTACTCAGCTTTCCTTTTTTTTTAATGTCTACTTCCCACTAGGTTAAATTTCTACTTCTTCTCAGAACAGTGCTCTCACTGAAGTCCCCACATCAACTGTTTCAAGAATTAATTAATTAATTCTAAAAACAGTTCACATGAAGACTTTGGTGAGAGTATTAGTCTTGAGAGAAAGGAGAGCTTAGAACATAGTGGAAAGCAGACATGAAAATTTGTTAAATTTACAAACGAAAAGAAAAGCTGAGTAAAGAACCTTGATGTAGAATACTGACCAACTGTATGAATATAAAATTAATCTACAACACTAGTGAACCTTCAAGGATGTATGGCTAAGGGCCATCACAGTTGCTGGTTGATTCAAACCCACCATGCTCATACAGTCACCTCGCCATGTAACAACTGCCAGTGTAGCACCTGCCTGATGATCCACCTGCCATGCCCTTGATATACTAGTATGAAGAAGTCACTATATATAGAAGAGATTCCACAAACCAAAATCAAAGCCTAAGAATGGCCATCTCTACTAAAGAAGCGGAAGAATTCCACATGATGGTCAGCAGGACACTAATTCACATTGGAGAAGAAAACCTAGGTAAAGTAAATAACATACCAATATATAACATGTGTGCACATACCCTTAATAGTAAAAGCAATTGCAATCCAGATATTAATAAGATAGACATTAATTAGACTCTTTATAATACTTGGAATGAATGACTGTAAAAGGATAATTTATTTTAATAGATTATAGACATTTATAGGATTTAACCCATGCACTTAATGGTAGCATTATATTTAAATGATTTTTATTGTAATGTAAATATTTCATGTAATTTCTTTTTTTGTTACTTTATTATTATAGTAAATGTTTCATTAATTATTTTATCAGTATCGTCTCATTTCTTCATCATTCCAAATAGTTTAATATCCCTGGCAGTGGTTTGGTTATAGTTATTACTCCATTTGAGTACTAAGTAATACATGAGGATAGTTATACAGTATTACTTATCCCATTAAATTTATAATTTAACCAAGCCATGTAATTTTTTAATAATTACAGCAGTCGAGAGACAGCTGACTGGGAAAAATAACCTTGTGGCAATATCCGTATTGTCACAGGTTCGATCAGGTATGGATATAAACTTGTTTATGTCTATTAGTTTTCTTTGCTTATGGTAACAGAAGGTAGATGATTTGAATTTAAAAATAATTATTATTATATATAAATAAAAATAAGAAAAATGCCATCATCATTCATATTTCCATTACATTTTGGAGGCCAGTCTGGGATAGTTGCTGTACAATTGATAATCATGTGTTGGGTAAATTTTGTAAATAAAGTAAATATTAATAAATAAAAAAGATATATATAAAATAAGTTTTAATAAATCAAAGTGGTGAGAAGCGAAGACGAGGGGGACAGATTTTTTTTTGCACTTTATAATACTTAATATATATATTTCTATGTCAAATGTGTAGATTTTTTTCGAGAGAAGGGAGGAATTTTAATAACAAGAAATCTTTTGAAGTTTGTTATGAAGTATCTAATTTTTTTTAAAAAAAATTATTCAAATATATAAGTGTAGCGATCAAAGATATAGTATCCAGATGTAACTGCAATTAAAGAAATGTCAAGTAGTAAGTTAAATAGAATTCAGAAAGTGTCAGGAAGATTTTATCTAGAAATAATACATGGATCAAGAAATTCCAAACATAGTGTGTGTAATGAAGGATGTTAGTCAATTGAAGAAAATATATATGTATGATTTTAAAATAGTAAAGTGATCGATAAATTATAAACATAGGGTTAGAAATATATCAGATATGCATATTGTTTATTTAAGTCAAGTAGAATTAAGTAAGTTTCAGGAAGATTTTATCTATAAATATTAAAGATAATATAACAAAATATGTCAGTTAAGTTGAAGAAGAATTTATATGTGTGTGATTTTGAAATAATAGTGACAATAAAGTGACCGAGAAATTATAAACGTAGTATTAGAAAATATGTCAGAAATGCGTATTGTTTGAAATACAGCCAAAATAGAATGAATTTATATATATGGTTAACAGAGGGGATTAAATATAACGTTTAAGTTGAGTCAAGTTAGAATAAGTAAACATAAATCAATTATTTTATATAGCGCGAAATTTTATAAACTGTAATAGCTAAACAGCATTAAGCTGTTGCACATGCGCTTTGCAGATTTTAACTATAAATGACTGAATACAAACACTTCAAACACATGATAAAGTCTTTGGGAAAAGATAGAATGGCATCTATCTTTTCGAACCCAAACTCTTTTGTATGGGCAAATCTTAAGTGTCTGAAAGTGAAAGCGTGAAGATATTAAATAATCACTTTAAATTACTTTTACATGCTTGAATGAATGACGCTGGTGAAAATTACTAGAATTTACGATACATCATTCTTATTTGAAATTAAATATATGAAAATAAATCAATTATTTTATATAGCTATTACAGTTTATAAAACTTCGCGCTATATAAAATAATTGATTTATTTACATATATTTAATTTCAAATAAGAATGATGTATCGTAAATTCTAGTAATTTTCACCAGCGTCATTCATTCAAGCATGTAAAAGTAATTTAAAGTGATTATTTAATATCTTCACGCTTTCACTTTCAGACACTTAAGATTTGCTTATACAAAAGAGTTTGGGTTCGAAAAGATAGATGCCAGTCTATCTTTTCCCAAAGACTTTATGATGTGTTTGAAGTGTTTGTATTCTGTCATTTATAGTTAAAATCTGCAAAGCGCATGTGCAACAGCTTAATGCTGTTTAGCTATTACAATAAGTAAACATATAAGTGTGTCATATAGTGGAGTAGAATAAGTAAGAGTTTATATACATAGTGGAATAGAGGATAGTCATCAAAGTATAGCAGGCAGTCAAAATGAATCTAGAGCAGGTAGGCAAAATGGTGAACTGAAGCAAGTGTGTTTGGATTGTCTAGCATTTTAAATGCCAATAATTATAAAATAAATAACCAAATAGTAATAGAAAGGAATAAAGGAAGTAATCAGTAAAGAAGAAATAAATCTTATCAAGAAGGGTTAATTTAAAATATAGCTATGTATACAAGGTCCCAAACTAAAATGGACAACCAAGTAAATGAATTGAGAGAAATAGATGAAGGTAAGGAGAGGAAGAGAACGGATATTACCCAAAAGGGAGTGAAAGATGAAATAGACTTTAGTGATGTGATGAGTATGCTCATAAAAATGAGAAAGGAACAACAACAGTTTATGAAGGAATGCCAGGACAGGAAAGAAAGAATGATGGAGGAATGGTGTATGAAAATAGCAATGGACAATAACAAAAGAATTGCTGAAGCCATAGAAGAGATGAGGAGTAGCTTAATCAAGAAGTCAGATGCACAGGACACAAGGAATGAACAGGAAAGGGTAATCAAACTTGATAAACCAGAAAGCATGGAACCATATGAGTATGATGAATTGGATAGGGCAGAGAGTATCGATAGAGGGTCAGAATATATAGATCTGAGAGTGAAAGTAGTGCAGCATGAAGTGGAAATGAGGAAGTTAAATAATGGGGAGGAGTTTGAAGTCATGATATTAGAGAATAATAGGGTGAGGGCAAATATGCAGTGGGATATAAGTCAGGCAGTCAAGGTAGTAGAAAGGTTAGACTCCAAATTTGAAGAGAGGATAAGCAAGTCAGCCAGTAACAGCACAAATACAGGAATAGAATGCATTGAACCAAGAGCCACTGGAGAATATATAGACATGGGCTATAGAAATTGCATAGATAATCCCAATGGGTTTCATCAGTTCTTAAAGATACGAGTCTTCTTCAGACACCCAGGAGAGAGCCCTATGGAATACTTGGGAGCCTCAAAAGATACTTCAGGTTCAACAGGATGAATGAGAAGGCCAAGATAGTGGTCACCTGCAGTCATCTGCAGGGTGAATCACAAATATGGTGGAACTCACTGTTCCATAAGCCCACAACAGTCGTAGAATATTATAAAGCTTTGATGGCCAGTTATTGGAGTGAGGAACTCCAAGAAAACATTTTACACCAGACAACACAAGAGAAATGGAGACCAGGAAATCATTCACAACATTCTATCGCCATCAAGTGGCCAAGTTACAGATGATGACATCTAATCCATTATTTGAGAGGCAAATAATTCAGATGAATAGGCATGGGTTCTCGAGAGACATGGAACAAATACTGATTAGTATGGAGAGGAAGACAGTTGATTGGATGGCTGAGTTGCTCAATGCATTACCAGAGATGACCAGATGAATGAGGGATATAAATCTAGACTGCTTCCAAAGGAACCACTTGTGATTAAAAATGGTTGGGATCCTAATAAAGGTCGATGGGAGGAAAACAAGGAATTTTCTGGAGAGGAACCCAAGATCACAGGAAGATGGACAACATAGAGATGAGACTGAATGGAAGCATCCATATAAGTGGGCAGAGTATAGAGAGCATAGTGATCAGAATCCACATCCCAGAGCAAGCAGATATGAGTCCCACAGGATGAGAAAACCTCCAGATAAAAAAATGTAATGGAAATATGAACGATGATGGCATTTTTCTTATTTTTAATTATATATAATAATAAGTATTCTTAAATTCAAATCATTCACCTTCCATTACCACAAGCAAAGAGAACATATGGACATAAATGAATTTATATTTATACCTGATTGAACCTGTGACAATATGGATATTGCCACAAGGTTATTTTTCCCGATCAGCTGTCTCTCGACCGCTGTAATTATTAAAGAATTAAAGCACTTGGTTAAATTATAAATTTAATGGGATAAGTAATACTGTACAACTATTCTCACATGTTACATAGTATTCAAATGGAATAATAACTATGACCAAACCCCCTCCAGATATATTAAACTATTTGGAATGGCAAAGAAATGAGATGAAACCGATAGAATAATTAATGAAACATTTACTATAATAATAAAGTAACAAAAAAAAAAAAATTACATGAAATATTTACATTACAATAAAAATCATTTAAATACAATGCTACAATTAAGTGCATGGATTAAATCCTATAAATGTCTGTAATCTATTAAAATAAATTATCTATTTACAGTCGTTCATTTCAAGTATCATAAAGAGTCTAATTAATGTCTATCTTATTAATATCTGGAATTGCAATTACTTTTACTATTAAGAGTATGTGCACATGTGTTATATATTGGTATGTTATTTACTTTACCTAAGTTTTTTTTCTCCAGCATGAATTAGTGTTCTTCTGACCAGCATGTGGAATTCTTCCACTTCTTTAGTAGAGATGGCCATTCTTAGGCTTTGATTTTGGTTTGTGGAATCTCTTCTTCTATACATAGTGACTTCTTTATACTAGGATATCAAGGGCATGGCAGGCGGATCATCACACTGGCAGTTGTTACATGGTGAGGTGACTGTACGAGCATGGTGGGTTTGAATCAACCAGCAACCGGGATGGCCCTTAGCCATCCATCCTTGAAGGTTCACTTGTGTTGTAGATTAGTTTTATATTCATACAGTTGGTCAGTATTCTACTTCGAAGTTCTTTACTCAGCTTTCCTTTTCGTTTGTAAATTTAACAAATTTTCATGTCTGCTTTCCACTATGTTCTAAGCTCTCCTTTCTCTCAAGACCAGTGCTCTCATCAAAGTATTCATGTGAACTGTTTTTAGAATTAATTAATTAATTAGTGACCTTTATTTTTTCCAAAATTCTTTCCTTATCTTGATCTCTTGCTAGGTTCTCTTTCACACCTTTAACTTTAAAATGCTTTCAACAACTTATACAAAATTACTTTTAATTTTATACAATTTTATAACATAATGTTTTACATTTATTTATCAATTATTTTCTCTCTTTTTTTTTAAATAAAATTATTTTCATTTTGACATGCAATAAATCTTGGTCTCTTTATACATACATTCACATATGCATTTCATTTCGTCAAAATGTGTAATTTTATGAACAGATCTTTATTTTTTGTCGTATTCTAAATTTTACTTATATTTTATTAAATCTCCACAACTACCGCTTTTTAAATCATTAAGTTCCCATTTCGTTTATATTTCCTTTCTCATTTTTGATCTTAAACTAAACATATGATTTCAATATTTCTAACCTTAATATTTTTATTCTTTCTAAAAATCTGAACTTTGGAGGGTAAAAGATAAGAATCTTGTTCGATTCATTTCCCTCTCTTTATTAATTAAGACATTCCTTTCTTCATTGGTTTTAATTCTTTTACTAGTATTCAAAAAAAAAACTATAATATTTAATATTACTTAATGTTAAATATATATATGATCGCAGTATGTGCGATCATCAAAATATATATATTCAAAGAATGATGACAAAACAGAATAATTGACAAAACTATACAAAAGTAAATTAAAATAAAATATTAAACTAATAATAAACAAAATCTGAGGAAAAACAGAATAATATTTAAATAACTGAGTGAAACATAATTATGATTACAAAACCAAAAATAAATGCGATTATTGCTGACTCTTTTCAGTAGTAGCATATTAAGTCTTGGAGATATAATTGTGATTGCTAAATGCGAAGATGGATTTATTAATAAACAATTTCTTTTGATTTTATAATTGTCATTATCGATAATGTTGATTTACATAAGTATATGGCCAAAAACAGCAATAACACTCTTAAGGCTTTTTAGTGTAATTCCAGATATTCAGTTTTAATTTTAACCTAAAATTGAACTTACTTGTTGAATTAAATAATAACTTTAATGTAGAATTATAACATATCTATTATTTTTTCCTGTTCCAAGCAGTTGTTACTTTCTTATTCAATAAAATCCACATATGGCCTTTACATGTATCTTCTTCCTGTGGATGATATTGATTAAATGTACAACAAGTCCTGTTAAATGACCATAAACAGTATTTTTCAATTTGCTGATATTTATATCAACTTCATTTATCAATTCTGAAAATGAATGAAACATGACATTGTTTTTTTTTTCTACACAGACCTTAGTTTTAACTTTTTCTTGAATGCCTTGTAGGCTTAAATTTAATTCATTTATTAATGAAAATATTTCTAATAAGAAAGCCCATTTCCAATTGTTATTATAGAAAATATTTATCAATTCTATTTTTTTTATTTTTATAAAATATTTCAATTTCTTTTCTTAATTCCTAAAGTCTTATTAATATTTGCACTCTCAACAACCACCGTACTTCTGCATGAAGTCGTACATTTTCAGATCCTCATTTCATTGCATAAACTTGAAAAGAGAATTGAATTTTAGTGCCTTGCATTTAGTATAATTAATTATTTTTATCAAATAAGTAAGAACATTGCCAATGTTCAAGTCTGGAGACAATTTTTTAACAGCTAAATTGTGATCTGCTACTTCTTTAATTTTATTTGCAGTCATACTTGCCATTCCATCAGTACATAAGCCAACACGAATTTTTCAATGAAGAGAGTTCTTTTTGATGTAATTATCAATTACTTTAAATATATCCAAATTAGTTGTCTGATTAGAAAGTTTAACACACAAAAAATTCTTCTTTTATATCACAGATTTAAATCAACATAACAAGTATAGCACAAAAATATGATTTTATTGGTAACATATGTAGATTCATCTATTCAAATTGCAAACAACAATTTACCTTTTGAATTAATTGATCTTCAACATCAATCACTAATTCATTAAATCCGCATTGAATAATATTATTAAAAAGTTGTCTCCAGTACCATACCTAGAATTTCAGAACATATATTTATTAAACATAGTTTAATTAAGTTTTCAGCAATAAAGTTCTGGTTTTGCATATAGCAATCCTTAAAGCAATTAAATATGATGCTTTTACAAGAGATGTATCAACTAGAAAAAAAAATTCAAAAAGTGATTTTTGTTTTTTCTATTCAGTAATTTTATACTCAAAAAAAAAAAAAAAATCCAGTGGCTTATTTTGTAGATTTGAATGTTTGGTCTGTAAATGATGCATTAATTTTTCTGGTTTCAGACATTAATTAGATAAAAAAAATTCTGCAAATAAGCATTGAAGTTTGAGTAAATTTTCTTCTGGCTCATGCCAAAATGTGAAAACAAATTTTAAATAATTGGAATTGAACAAAAAAATTTCATTTTGCTTGAGATATCATTTTGTAAATAAATAATATTTTCATTAATATTCGAAGTACTTATACTTGGTATTTGGAAAAAGTCTGCAATAGTTTTTGATGTTTTATTGTTATTATTCATTTTTAAATGGCTAAAATGTATCAAAAAAGTACATATTAAGTATTTAATATACTTTAATTTATAGCACACATTGTATAATAATTCCTATCACTGCGCACCAATGCAATTCCGATCAACTAGGTATGGCAAACTACATAGTACATATGGCTGACAACTGTTAGGTTATTTTTGTACATACCAATGACTGCCTCAGTGCATGAAGTGTGCATGGGAAAATTTGTTATTGAAGCAATGTTTTTATTTTGAGATGGCTATTACTAGAAAGTAGAAACTTTTTTGTATTTCTTGTAGTGTTTTATTTTTTAGTTTATTTCCTATGAAAATTCTATGATTAAAACAACTAACAAAAGAAAATATTAGAACTGAATTAAATAAATTTAATAAAATTAGTCACAATTTAAAAGACTAAAAAATATAATAAATATAAACAAATTTATAAGCTTTTTTGTGGATTAACAATGGTCTGTGGATGGTCATTGATTCAAAATACATTGAGCTCCAGATCATAAATATGAATATCTTATAGTCTATTGGAATATATATCAGCTTTAACAATATATTATGTTTTATCCCTATAAACAAATAATCTGATTTGGTAACAAGCAATCATCTAGTCAGTCAATCATAAAAAGAGTTAAAGATCTAACATGAGCATAAGAATATATATATCTGCATAAACTTCCAGTGTGATAATGTAACTTAATCAGGCAGGTAATAATTGGATTTTAATCAATTATACATGCAACATATATGTATATTCTTTAATGATCTTAATCAGCCACATAGACATGTATCTATATTAACAAACATATTGAGAATCTCATATTTATATTAATACAAAACATGAAATGTCATTGTATGCTAGAATTTAATGCAACATACAGAATACTATGAAGCAATATAAATCATGGTTATAGATAAAGCTAGTGATAAATGCCCAACTGTGTTAGTTAAAAGTGTTCAGTATGGTGATAATCTAAATAATTTTAACACAGAGAAGTTTTGGAGGATGGTACTTGTATGATAGTTGACTCTATATCTGAGTTCACAGACAATAAAAGTACAAGTAAAGAAATGTATGATTTGAAAAATGAATTAAGTTATTTAGATATTAAAATAATGAATGATTAAGATGATCACTTTAATAAATTAAATATAAAAGTATTTTGTTTGGTAAGGTATATAATAAAACTACTAGGAAACCACCCAGATTAAAATTTAGAGAATTAGAAAGAGGAAATCTAGAGTTTAGGCAAGCAAAAACAAACATGCAGTACTAAATACAGAGAATACATCAGAGAAAGAAGATTGTCATCCACAGAGCTATGACTTGTCAAGATCAGGATGAAATTGACATATCACTTCACACTTACACCAAGAAACATCAAGCCGATTCATAACAAATGGATCTTATAAGTTTCCATTTCAAAATACAAATTCCAAAGCTATCAAAGATAATCTATCTCGTGGATGTTCTAGAACATTTATGAGTTACTATCTATACATAAATGAATTAACATGGATTACAGAATGAGTCATTAGGACATTTTTCTATATGAACTTCAAATCAAGTTAAAGTTGATGCCATTTACATTATTTATTTGTATATTAGATATTATAATTTATTGTTTCTTTACTTTAATATAGAGGCAAAAAGATTTAATATTAATATTGACAGGTAATGCAAAGAAGAAATATTTTCACCTGTAACGTAAGTCTAGTAAAATGAAATTTATGATATGTGCTTGATTGCGTACTAACTCGATAATCACCAAAGAGGAAAGGTAGGTTGTTACCTAATATGTACTTAATACAAACCTTTATATATTTGCAACACATATCATAAAAAAAAAAGTCATTATTAACTTTAGCAAATATTTATATATATATATATGGGAATGAAAGTATTAAAAGCTGCCACTACTTTATTTCTTTTTGCGAACTCGAAAATACTGTACATGTAAATAAAACATTTATGAAAAAAAACATTATATATAAAATATTATTCATGATTAGAGTACACACTTTTTTATTTATCTTTTATTATAAATGTGGAAGCCCCTTAAAAGCTGCCACTATTTTATTTGCAAGAATCCTACATGTATTTTAAAACATTTATGAAAAAGAGAAAAACACTATATATAAAATATTATTCATTATTATTTGGAGAACATGCTTCTTTATATTATGAAAGTGAACGCCCCTTAAAAGCTGTCACTTTTTTAAAACTCACGAGGATTATACATATAATTAAAGCATTTATGGAACAGGTACAAAAACACTATATAAACATTACTTATTATTATTTAGAGCATATACTTCTTTATATTTTATTATAAACGTGAAAGAAAAAAAACAAAACTGCCACTATTTTATCTCTTTTATAGACTCACGAAAATAATACATATATGAAACATTATTTATGGAAACAAAATATACATTTATATCTATATTCTCAACATCATTATTGGGAAAAAAAATTTTATATACTTATATACTGATAATGACTTGCACAGAGTGTGTAATAATATTTAAAAAAATCTAAGCTGGGTGTATAAACCAAGGGAAAATTTTTTTTACGCACATATATATATATTCAATATCATTATTTATGAAAAAAATTTTTGTTATATCTCTCAGTATCTACTACTATCTCAGGTATGTGAGTTTTTATATTCGAAGCCCTACATTGATGTGCCAAACCTGGGGGGAAAAAACCTGTACTGGTCAATTTTGTATGTTCACATAACAAGATCTAGCATCTAGACAAAACTACCTCGAATCCAATCATGAAAAAGATACATAAGTCAGGAACACTCATGAATTCTGCCCTATTTGCCTATTTTCCAGATCTACCAACTTATGAGCAACAATCCCGATGATATTGATCTAATTTCATTTCTCACTGCCGGCATCACACATCGGAGACACAAAGAGACTCTAAGTTAAGTTTAATGAAAGGGTACTTAGTATGAAATGCAATTTAGAAATGATTAAAGATCATAATCTACCATATTATTTATATATTAGCGGAGATCATTTAGTCAGTAGAAGCATAACTTATTAATAAAAATATTAACTTAAATAAAAGAAAATACAATGGTTCGAAAATGTTATAATATATATATTTAAGATTTATTATTTTAATAAAACACACACAAATGTGTGTCATCATTGATTAATCATTGACCTCATTAGGACGACATAACAGTGGATCATAGAGAAATATTATTACATTTTGATTTATACACTATGAATTACATTTAGCAGATGACTTTATTTATACTTGTGGCTATGCCAATAATATGTACTACAATGATAAATATCATATTTGCGCTATTAGGAAAGATAATATTAAAAGTGCCACTACACCCCAGAATGAACAAAATAGCATTTAACCGACTTGATAAGATAATCATATTTTGATAACGAACATTATATTTGTACAAAAATATAGTTATTAATTTGGTTTATAAAGTGGCAGATGTGTGTGGCATAGCTAATGAATGGATATTAATAATAAGATCATCGCAATGACGCGCAATTAAATAATGGACATAAATATCTGTTTAGCAAAAATCACAACATTACGGCTTATGGATGTTCATGGGTTTACTAGAAATATAACAACAGGGTAGTACATGCATGGTAGCATATCTGATGTGATCCAGTCATGGGTCTGAACATGTGCTTCATGGAATTCATTTTGAAAATATACCGATATAACTCTGCAAACATTGGCAGGATTGGTTTAGAAATGAAGAGCAGTCAGTTATGCATTATTGGGCTGGTTTCTCCAGAGTGATCCCCATATAAGCATGCACTTACAACCAAATATGTCCCCAGGGGGGTTTAAGCCTGGTTCTTGGACATTGAGAACGATGATGGGGTTCGACTTTGCAATACCTCTGTAGGAAAGAGAAGCATGAATATATATATATAATATAGAAACGAAGTTACCTATATGCACGCAGTGCTTGGGATAATGAAATATATAGCTTTAAAGACTATCTTAATTATTTAATACCCATAAATTATAGAATACCTTGCATAATGGTATGATCTAGTCGCTAAACAGGCATGGATGATATAAATTAATTAAATTACATAAATGTGAGACATAAAGATTCCCCCTTCCCTTTACTTTAAATTATTAATAACTTCCCACACCATTTAATAAATACAAATTTCGGTTAAAATAATACTATTATTAGAAATAAAGATGTTTATATAGAAACAACTGGGGTGGTGGAAATAACTGAGATAATAATTAAATTTTATATATATAAGATATATTTATGGTTGGGATTAGTGCATTTAAAAGACAAAAACATTTTAGAAAAACAGATGTTGATCTGTTTTCCTACAACAATTATAAGATAATTATTTTGTTTTTCCAAGCTCATGAGCATTTGCATAAGTCAAATAAGACTTGTTCTAATTAAAATGAGTTCTTAATTACCATGTAAGTAATGGGTAAAAAAACTAGGAAGGAATTATATGCTAGCAAGTTTGGAAATATTACTGGCATTTTAAAATATAAATATACGTAATATAATAAAATATAATTGCCGCATGGAAATAATAAAAAAGGAAAACATATTAAATAGAGGTTCAATGTTAGGATAGGTTAAGTTATATAGAGTTATAATGAAATAAAGTTACATAAGATATCAATATTTTACATACAACATTATAAAAGAGCATCAGGATTATTTGTTATTATAGAGAAGGCTGAATTTAATATAATCAGAGTGGCTAAAGTTCTTTACCTTTTGTAAATAGTAGCAGTTCTTGATATTTGGAGTGTTCATCGGCATTAATGCACTAGATCTAGTTTTGGTATAAGGCATGACAGGTAGCATTCTGAATAATTTAATTAATAGACATTTAAGAGTTCATAGGCATGGGATCTGGAGCTTTTCTTATGGGAACAAGCATGTTGGAACAGAGGGAAAAGGTGAAGTTTCCCCTACTCACAGCACATTGGATGAGGATTAAAATTAGCATGGATTCTGTTGACCATTGTTAATTTAGCATTCTCCCCTCTTTGATTCAAATCCAGCAGTATTTATACTCCTATTTTGGTGATGTATCATAGCAACTAACTGCTGGACCTGAGGCAATTTGTGCACTTTAGCCAAGCAAAAATCTGCTGACCGGATCTCCTTTGTCTTGTAAGACTTTTGAAACAATGCAATTCTGTTACAAGTTTCTCGAATGATTGTTTTAAAATAAGTCTTATGATTTTAAAACAAGTTGGCATGGATAAAATTTCCACTAATGGATTTATTTTACTATTACAAAATTGTAATCTTTTACTTTTAACTAATGGGCTTTTATGTGTAATTGTTTTTGAGACGCTTTTTAAAAGAATTGCATCATTTTCTGACTGCTAAATTAAATATAAAAAAAATAATAAGTTTCATATATGACTTTTAAATACATAATATATATAATTATTAGTACGATTTATTATCAGTCTCCCCACACTGAAAATATATATATTTATCCATTATGCATGCATACACATTAAAATAATATTAAATATTTATTTATTACATTATTTTACGTTAAGATATACAAATATCTATGTCAGTTATATTTTAAAATGTTTAAGCAAAGAAAAAAAATATCTGTTAGTAAATATGTACATGCGCGTAAGGATGGATTTAAACATGGTTTGGTGGTAGGAGACTGTAAGTGGGCTGTGAAGCAGGATCTGAGCATCAGATCATCTGCTTCAGTACATACCAGGAAAAGTGAAGTCCATTCCATTACAATATATATATATATATTGTAACCATCATCATTAATCAAGCCTAATACCTTGATGCCAAAGAAATACTATAATCAGGCCCACCTTATTATAACATAATAGACTGAAGGGACGTACCAATGCCTACCACATTGGTGCCAAGAACTGTAATAGAATTCTTTGTAACCAATGGCCTTAATCATTGGGCAGCCAAGAACTGTACCCATCAATCTTGTAACTGAATGCTCCAATCATTGTGGTGCCAACAACTATACCCAAAAGCATATCACACCATCTATATCGTGCACCAAAGACTATAACCGAAATTTGGAGCAAATTACAACAAACAAAACTAATGATATAACATAAAATTGTTAGGATCTAATCTGGTCGCAGCCAGGGTATACCGTGAAGACGTATCATAGTAGTATGTGAAAATACATTAGACAAATTATAAGTATGTAATTTTATTATCCTTCAAACCTTAATTTGCGATTTTTCATTGCATGAGACCTTATGGCCGACCATGGACAAGATGGTATAATTTGTGGAACTACTAAAGATTATGAATTTTAAAATTACATATATGATTTTTAATACAAATGCTAGTCTAGGTAAGAGCTTTGCAATAATAAATAAACATGGAATACCTGGGTTCTTTTCTATAATTTAATAAATATCAATGAGACTCTTGTTATACTGATGAATGACAATTAAAATATTAAGTAAATACATTCAATCATGTCATTATCTGGTAAATCTGTTTATAAGTTTATAAAATCAATCCATTTTGTATCATGTACTAAAATCAACTACGCAAAGCTAAAATGATGGAAAAGGTAAATGGGATTTTATTGTACCTTACACATCATAAACTACCAAGGACAAAAAGCATTCAAATGTTTTTCTCAAAAATATTACTAAACTCTTATATCATACTGACAACAGTATGTAATTCGGTGTATGCTCCATTCAATATATAGGATTTCTGATTTTATGAATGACAAATAGCAATGGCACAGTAAGTTTAATTATAAATCAATATTTATTTACAATTTTATGACTAACAAGTAATTGATGTTTAATGTAATAACTAAATACATAAACATACAAATAAAATAAATAAATAAATTATCAAACCATTGGCTTCCTTCAATAACATATCATAGGCACAGTTTTATAAAGCCTAATCATACATTATATTACAATTTGATATAATTGATATCTTGAGGAAATTATACTAAAATTCAACATCAAATCATGAAATATCCAATGTGTCAGTTCCAGAATCAATAAACCTATACCGTAGACCTATAATAATGTAATAAATAATATTATATTTGTAGGCTTTAGCTATAATGCTAACGCTAAATCAAAATGAAAATTTAAACTTCAATTCAGATAAAATATTAATTAACAAACAGTTAATTATTATGAGGTAACTTAGATAGGATGTCCTGCTACACTTTATGATTCAACTTATAAGTTATATTTATAAATGGAAAAAAATGATTTTAGCACAATAATACAAAATACTTTGCCCAAACTTACATCTACACATAGGAATCATACAACACTGAGTGCCCTGTGGGTTTATACACCACCATAAAGCAACAAATATAATTACACAATTCCACGGATTCACCACCAGCGCAGGAAAAAGTGTAAAAAATACAGAAAGTGGCAAATAATTAATCTGCGGATTAACCACCAGCACAGATTAATGCCATTTAACATGGTAAAGCAATATTAATATTTACTTCATATTTAAAGTGCAAAAATCATCCTCCTCATTTATTTTGACAATTCAGAAAAACACTAGCATTTCAGTAGATGTGGGTTCATACATAATGAAAAGTGTTTTAATAATAAGGACAACTAATATACCGAATTATCTTGCTTAAAATATAAACATAGTAACAATATAATATAGGTGATATGAGTATGGAAAGACTCATAAGACACTTCACGAGAGGTTGACACATATAAATTCATTGGTAATTCTCAAGCTTTTTTGGAAGCGCTATCCCTTGAATAAATGTTTTATTCAATCCCATTAATTTAATTTAAACCTAGTAAAAATATATCTCATGAACTTCACATATAAGTTCATATAACGATAAAATTAAAATTCATTCATTCTTACTTACATAAATAAATTAAATTATACATTTTATAATAATAAATATGATCGTGAAATCAATGTAAAAATGTCTTGAACAATAAATACACAAAGTAATAATTATAAATTATAGCCAAATTCCATAGATGTGATTATATCCATTTGTTTTTAGTTATTATGAGCACTTTAAATTAATGATTTTACGTGGCTCCATGAATATAAGACAATTACAAAAGCATGACATGTAGAGTTTAAATGAAAATGTTCTTCATAAGTTATTAAATTCTACATTTCTATATGAAATTGTTCCAAGTTTATGACATCTAGGCTAATATTTATTTATCCGCGTTTAAATTTAGGAATACTAATTAGAGCAAATAATTTAATAATTCCAAATTAACGATAAAATCAGAAAGTAGTTTTAGTTAATTATTTGACGACTGTTATCATTATTCAAACAGTAAACAAATTAAATAGCAAATATATTTCTGGCAGTATACATTTAGATAACATAATCAATGCTTTATTATTTGAATAAGTAGAAACATTGGTAAAGGTTTACTATAACGGTCTATCTATGTTTGCCCTCTATTGTTTAAAATTTAAACTAAATTGTTTGAGAATCTTACATGTATGTTATTATATTACAAATAAATTAAAATTTAATCAAATGTAAAAGATAAAAAAAAAAAACTTTTTAAAGAATTTGAATGTTGGATTAATTACACGACATTAATTAAAAAATTTACTTTTAATTTCTTTGAAAGTTAAGAATTTAAACTGTCTACAACTTAA
Source organism: Epiperipatus broadwayi (assembly GCA_028023455.1). Classification (NCBI taxonomy): domain Eukaryota; kingdom Metazoa; phylum Onychophora; class Udeonychophora; order Euonychophora; family Peripatidae; genus Epiperipatus; species Epiperipatus broadwayi. Next base: position 13,295,603 of record JAQFVV010000001.1, read on the forward strand.
GAATTTAAAATAACTACATTTATAGCACATGTTGCAAAAAAAAGACAGCCTATGTGTTCAATGGCGCGAATTACACGCACACGTGTACAGTTTTATAGTTGGAAAAAATGTCTGCTACATGCTTAGTACCTGATGGTGAAATTTTGAGTCGTCCATCAGGACAACTTCGTGCATCCTGAAGACCAAGACATACACACCCAGAATATTGAAAACATGTGGATGAGAGCAAAGCGTAAGCTGAAATTCCAATCTGGCACTAGCAGAGCTTTGTTTTCATCATACCTGTATGAATTTGCCCTCCGGAGTAGATACAGCAATACCACTTTTTTCTCCAACTTCCTAGTGTGTATAGGACATAATTATGTTTAAAAAGGTAAATGTTTTTTTTTATTATCTTTTACATTTGATTAAATTTTAATTTATTTGTAATATACTAACATACATGTAAGATTCTCAAACAATTTAGTTTAAATTTTAAACAATAGAGGGCAAACATAGATAGACCGTTATAGTAAACCTTTACCAAAACATTAAACCAGAGTTTCAATAAATTTTAACATTTAAATTTGATTTAACTTCTTCTTTTTTAAAAATAAAGTTTTCATATCCGAAAAACTTCTGCAATTAAAATTTTTATGTAGTGTTGCCAATTTGTATAATAATAAATATTCCAAATATACTGAACTTCTGCAATTAATTCTACTTATAAATTTGAAGGCTCCGACATATTTTTAAATGTAAATATTGAGAAAATTATTAGCGATTTGATCCACTTGGCTATCTGACTTGACCAGATCTTTTAAATCTAGCAATCCATTCTGTTATTAAATACCACCATTTTATGTTTAGATTTGTAGGAAAATTTTTGGTAAATCCCTTTACTTATTAATTATTTTTAAAAATAAGCTTAACATACTTTGCATACATTTTATTCTTACACCATTTTTTTCTCTTCTTTTTTTTATCAGACAAGAATGCTATCAAGAACCGCGCTCTTTTTTTTTTTTTACTGAAATGCATACGTGATTGCTATATTTTTATCTAACATTTAAAAATTAGTTAAACAAATGGTTTTTGAATTCAATAAAAATAATTTCTAAGACTTTTAAATAAATAAGAATACAGCCTTAGTAAATATTACTTATTATAAATAAGAATTATTATTATTTTCAATCACATTTTACTAGACTTAATGTGTACTGTCAATTTATTAAAAGTTAAACATATTTTGATACAAATCAGTCGATGGAAAGAAGCAATTTAAATACATTAAAATAACACAGACAATAAGTAAGGCAAAATATTACTTATTCTCTCTAATAAATTATCTTGAATGCAATAAAATAATCTGTTCAAAATGCAAACCAAGCCAATCAAATCACCAAGAAAAAGACAGAGAAATTTTTATACCAGTTATATCAATCTTTATATTTTATACTAAAATATAAGGTTACAATATATATATATAGTAACAATTTTAATTTTTAGATGAGGGATATTCTTTGTGACCATTTAAGATTAAAATTAAAGTAATTATACTTAAAATTACCTTATATAATTTTATCAATGTATTAAAAACAACGCATTTCCGGAAAAAAATAAAAAAAACAGCAAATGCGACACCATTGACGGTTTTAATATTGCAATATTTTGCAAGATTTTTAACAAAAATGTAGTATATATTCAGTAGATAATTATTGAGAAATCAAGGTAATATTGTAGTGAAATTCAAATAAATATTGTACAAAATTTAACAAACGAAAAAATACAAGTAAATCTAAAAACTTTTAAAAATGATTCATATTTTTAAAAAAAATAAAAAACCGCAAATGAGACACCATTGACGGTTTTAATATTGCAATATTTTGCAAGATTTTTAACAAAAATGTAGTATATATTCAGTAGATGATTATTAAGAAATCAAGGTAATATTGTAGTGAAATTCAAACAAATATTGTACAAAATGAAAAAAAAAAAAAGTACGAGTAAATCTAAAAACTTTTAAAAATGACACATTTACAAAAAAAAAACCCAAGCCTTATTGATAAAAATTTCTAATTAAAAAATGTAGGAGAAACCATAAAATGACCTTAATTTTTAAGTAAATTTACCAAATTCAGACAAATAGTGTACTAAATGTACATGAAATGTCCAAATATTATGCAAATTTCAAAGACATACTGAAATTTTTAAAAACAATACATTTTGATTTTAAAAAAGCAAATGCAATGCCATTGACGGTGTTAATTTCTAATTGAAAAACATACAAAATAACCTCAAATGACCTTAATTTTTAACTCCTTTTTATACAAATGGATTAACAACATTTTTGACATACTTACTGTGAAATATTGAACAGGAAAATATGGTTATTTGATCATCTTCTATAAGAGTCCAAAATGGACAGCTGCTAACATTTTTGGCATGTGATTGAAAAGAATGTCAGGATTTTGATGTCAGGATTTTGATATTTCACATAAAAATTTATTTATTTATTTTTGGGGGGAAATTAAAACAAATCAAATACATAGTCATTACTCTACTTTCTACTATAAAATTATCCTGGGGAAAACATTACTCTCATATTGTTCAATATTGCCAGGAAAACGTCCTCATTTTTATGAATTCTCCACCACATAAATTTCGCTAGGTATGAGTCGAGGTGTTGTCTTGCCATATCTCATTGATACTTGTTCCTCCATTTTGTGGAACTCCACAGTCTCAATATTTTGAGTATGCACTCCAGTGTCTAGATTTACAAGACTGTAGATGTGATTTACATGGAAGTGATCATAACAGGGTTCATGTAATTCTTCTGTTTCATAAGCCTTCCAGCAATATGAATATACAGTTGAGCCCTCTTCAACATTACTTTGAATGGTTTCCATTAGAATTTTCACTGTCTAATCTTCAATTTGGATGATGAAGCATTCGTCTGTTTCAAGATATAATCCACCAAACATCCATTGTTCTGGGAGTATTCAGCCTGCATGATTTTTCCTTCTGGAAAATAAGCTTTCATCTATTTCCACTATTTTGTTAGGTCCTCCAATTTTGTGGTGTACATGATTTAATATAGCCATTGTGCAAATTTCCCTCATACAATTGTTCTAATCAATGACTGTTTTACTTGCCAAACCAAGCTCATGTTTTTCCCATTCAATCAATGTTAATTTCCATGACCAGCTATAAATGAAACAAATTGCAGTTAGAATAGGAATTTGCAATCCTTCCAGCCATGTCTGCTTTCATATACTAATTTTTTTGTTGCATCCTCGAACATTACAACACCATTGCTTATCCAACCTATGAATATACAAGGTCACATTATGTTCATTTGGACAGACTTTCACTGATGCCTTGCTCTTGGAAATACATGACTGCTTCAATCTCAGTAGTAGATAATTTCCATATATTCATCTTTTTACAAAATTGAAAAAACTCAATAAAAACACACAGAAATCTCAATAAAAAGCTCACAGAAATCTCAATAAAAGTCTCACTGAAAGCACAGCAAAGGCTAATGTGGAGACGTTAATGAATTTAAAAGATTGCACTGATAAGGAATGACACATTTTGACACCTCTCTCATGGATTACTCAAGTGTGAGCACCATTGGTCATTCCATCGTCACGATGTCGCACATAAGTAAATACATGTTTTCACACCTCTCACACGGATTATTTTCTTTCAATTGTGAGCAACAATCATTGTTCCAAGAGTCATTGTGGATGTGAGAAGTCTTCTATCTCCCCAATGTCATACATAAGGAAGTACTCATTTTCACACCTCTCACATGGATTATTTTCTTTCAATTGTGTGCACCAATTATCATTCCAAGAGTCGTTGTGGATGTGAGAAGTCTCCTATCTCCCCAACATCACAAGTTTAATACCAAAGGACCTTCCTTTTCTACTGTGTTGGGAATTTATTTGCTTCATTTTCGATTAAAACTATATTCCGCTTTTGGACTACAAGTAGGAACTCTTTAGATTTATTATTTATAATTGGGCTTCTATTATGGCTCCTAAATTCAATATCTTCCTTTATATCTTCATTAATTCTGAGACTTCAATAAACATTTATCATGGACTATATAACCCTTAACATATGAAAATTCTATAAATAAAATATAAAACAACTCATATTTCATATGTGAAAAATATACATATATAACGCAAATATAAAATATCTACAGCATGATCTACCTTTTTAAACATATCTAATGATAAAACTGTTAATTAAATTGTGAAAAGAAATATTAAATAATGATAAAATTGTAAATACAAATATAATACATTATGTGTATATTTATAACTGATTCCTACAAAAACAAATGACAATCAATTTAATTTTCAGCCTATATTATGTACAACAGATACGTATAGCATGCGTGTGCAATGCATTTAAATTAAAATAACAAGCATTTTAATGACAAATAATATATAATCATTTGTTAATAAACTGAAATTTAGAATCAGTTTATTTATATATAGTACATATATAAGATATAAGAATTAAAGGACTACAGAAAAATTTTAATAATAAGTGACCTTTAGCGTCTTTACTGCTAATATTGATAAATTAAAGATTTAAAACAATTTAATGTATTAAAAAACCAATATTCTCCCTAAATAAAATTCTTTTAAAGCTAAAACAATTTACTCATATTATGTACGAATATAAGGTTGCATGTGAATCAAAATAAAATAGAAAATTTTAATACTCAAAAAAAAAAAACAACTTTAATATGTTGTTAATTATAATGATTAAAACTTGAAATTAGTTTACATATATGTATAAATAGTTAACTTTAAAATCAATCATACCAATATATATAAAATGACCAAATTTAGTTACCATTTAATCTTCTTTAACCTCTTTTCATTTTGAAGTTTAATAACTATTTAATGTGTTTTACTATTTAATGCATTTTTGTCTGCTCCAGTGTGGATTACGATAACATGTAAAATAATTTAAAATGACAAACGCATGAATTCATGAGCCTTTTTGTTAAACGACTGACTCATAGTATTTTTTAAAATCCGGGTCAGGTTATAATGTATCAGTTAAAATGATGGACAGATTTTGAATATGTAGCTAATGCTTATCTTGGCTTGTTTGTTTTCTACTCAAATGTCTGCTCATCAATAATTTGCTTATTTTCACTAAATCTTGTTTAATAATAACATGAAAGGCTAAAACCTTCGACCGAAGTGCCTTAGAAATGCTTATTTGACAGCCAATCAGATGTAATAATGACTGCACATGGAACTCTCAATTCAAGAACACAAGCCAGAACCATGAGAAAAAGATGGGACCCACCTTCCTCTCTACTTAAATTTATATATAAATAAGTCAGACTCAAGCATTCTGAACTAAGAGCGTGAAGCTTAAAACACCACATTTAATTCACTAAATATTATATATAAATAAACAATGCAAAATCTTTCAATTTACAACGAAGCAATTTTCAAATCTAATAAAATGATAGTAACAAAAGTAAATATATTTAATTTATTAAGCACTAGCACAATAATAACATGAAAGGCTAAAATTTTTGACAAAAAAAATGCTTATATGACAGCCATTCAGATGTAATAATGACTGCATATGAAACTCTCAATTCAAGAACACAAGCCAGAACCATGTGCAGTCATTATTACATCTGATTGGCTGTAACATAAGCATTTTTAAGGTGCTTCTGTTGAAGGTTTTAGCCTTTCATGTTATTATTAGATCATCTGCTAGCACTTAATAAATTTAATATATTTAGATCTTGTTTGTAAAATAGGGCAAGATGGAGGGTTTGAATCCTAGACTGCAAATTTAGCATTTAGCCTACCATTTCTAATAATATATCAAGTCCAATAAATATTGTAGTTATGCAAAAAAAAATGTGGAGGAGACAACAGCAAAGTTTTATTTTCTTTAATGGCAAACATCAATCCTTGTTGCTATAGTGTTTTTTATGTCTATTGTTTAGCTCAGTCTTTCATGCACTGCTGATACCAATATCTTTATTACAACAATTGCCAATTTTTAAATATTAAAAATTAAAAAAAAGTTACATATAAAAACTAGCTTTACAGTTTACAAAAACAAAATAGATAAACAAATCAATAATACAATTGCATCACATTCTGGCATCCATTGATTACTTTGGTTGACACATGGTGGCACTACTGGATGGAAAGTTTTGCCTGTTAAATAATATAATTACATTGCAAACAATTTTTAAAAATAAAATACGATCTAAACACATGTAGTATTCTGGCATCCATTGATTACTTTGGTTGGCACATGGTGGCACTACTGGATGGAAAGTTTTGCCTGTTAAATAATACAATTATATTGCAAACAATTTCTAAAAATAAAATACGATCTAAACACATGTAGTATTTTTATATGCCAATATTTTACTCATTGATATTACAAAAAGGTAAGTACTTTAAACACAAACCAATATCTTGATAAAGTCTATATACATGTATAAATATATATTTTATATGACCACTGCCATTTAAATCCCACAATCACAAATAAATGTATATACCAAAAAAATTTGAAATAAATAATGATAACAACAATATATTGAAGTAGTCTTTGTGTATTCACACACAGAGCTTCATGATATTTGTTTAAATGTAATATGAACTTAGGATGATAGATCTACTAGCTAACTCTTTACTCTCATTAACAATATATATATATTGTGCCAAGGCCGAATTGGCACATGTATATAAAATAATTTTGTCTAAAAAAATTATTAAAATAAAAATCTTTTGTAAAAGAGTTTGAAATAAAAGTTGGAAAATAATTGATTAAAAGTGGGAAGGGGTTTTCTTTAGAAAGTTAAACTAAAAGTTTTATAAAAGGAAGTAAAGTTTTTCTTATTAGTATTCGTAAAAATAAATAGTTAAAAGTTTCAAAATATAAATCTCTTCTCATTCAAATTAAAGAAAAAGTAATCTTAAAACTAGTTTTGATGTGTAGAATAAAATTATATATGTGTGTGCAAATGTAAAATAAATATATCCATATTAAAGAAATAAAAAATAATAAATGAAAATTAAAAATTAAAAAACACTCCACGATGGCTATTAATTAAAATGTAAAAACAACACGTTTGCATGGCTGCTACTAAATTAAACGATCTTCAAAAACATGAGATTATCAAAGAAATTTTGACAACACATACTGCCGGAGGATATCAAAACAAAAACACTTCACATATATAAATAACCAAATTTTTATCAGACATTCAGTCTAGTCTAGTCTAGGGATAACAGTGCAGTTTATTATGTATCAGAAACAGAAATGCAGTGCTGAGCAGCTTTTGTGAACATACAATCTTACTTCAGCCCTTAGTCAAATAAGATGAGCAAGATCTGCCCATGAAATAATGTCTGTGTAACAGCTTGGAAATCCTCTGTCAATGTTTAATTGTCCTCAATAATAATAAAATGAATAATAATGAAACTCCTCAAGGAAACGTCCCAGCTGGCTGGAAATATTTGTAATGGAAGCAGCAACCAAGAAGAAAACAAAGTTCTAAATCTACATTCAAAATCCTAGGCAAAACATTTTCTTATTTTCATTTATACAGTAGCCATTGCATTCGTGTGAATCCTCCAAGAGTCAAGGATATGAACTCTATATCATACATAAAATGAACTACTGATATGTGTGTTTAAGTTTCAAATACTATTTAATGATTTATTATTATATATGTGAGTGTATGAGTTAAATATGTGCATGATAAAAATACCACTATTATGTTAGTTAAAATTTATAAAGATATTTAAATTTAGTATAATTAATGTTAATAAATTGTCTTTAAATTTAAGCCTTATTTTGTTGGTCAATTCTTTTTACCAATTCTCTTTTCAATTCCTTTCACCACTATTATGAAATAATGTTTTGTTATTGAATTAAAATTAGACTGAGCTAGTGTTTAGGGATTGTTACGAGTGCTGGATTATGAGCCTACTGTCCAAATACGTTAGTCTTAGACTATCTGGAACCCGGGGTTTACTCTGAAACAAATAAAGTGTTTGGATAGTAGGGGTTTGAATCTAGCAGCCGAGGTGGGCCACGATCTGATCGTGTGTATTGTTGATAGTTAAAGCTATCAATAATATTTCCCACTTTGCTCAAATGTGCTGGTTCATTCACATAACATTTATAATTAAATAAGATTATAAATGTATTATAAAGAAGTTTGAAACCAACCAAAACATTTGCAGTGTAAATAAGATCTTCTGTGGAGCGAACCTGGTGCAATATATATATATATTACAAGCATAAAGCTAAACTAGTCAATATATAATTAAAATTACCCAAATCCAAAATTCAACCAGACCGCAAAAAATAATAATATTAAAACACAACCAAAGGTTTCATTGCTACAAGCAGACTTCTCAAGTGTAAAGAACTACAAAAACTACACAATATATATAATATTAAACATTACCCACAAATCCATTCACTTCCCATCCACCCTTAATATTAAAATAACTCTTAAATAAGTTAATTGCTTCAGAATAAAATAATTTCAATAATAAAGATTCTTTAATTCTTCTTTTGATTTCATTTCTCTCAAAGAAGACAACCTTAGCTTCATCAAAATTAATAGTGTGGCCTGTATATTTTTCATGGACATACAAAGTAGAACTAAGATATCTATTTTTAACTCTACTTTTATGACATAGGTCAGAGTAGTTTGAGTATAAATGAAAGAATAAAGGTTCATAAAAGTAGAGTTTAAAATAGATATCTTAGTTCTGCTTTGTATGTCCATGAAAAAGATACAGGCCACACTATTAATTTTGATGGAGCTAATGTTGTCTTCTTTGAGAGAAATGAAATCAAAAGAAGAATTAAAGAATCTTTATTATTGAAAATTTATTATTCTAAAGCAATTAACTTATTTAAGAGTTCTTTTAATATTAAGGGTGGATGGGAAGTGAATGGATTTGTGGGTAATGTTTAATATTATATATATTGTGTAGTTTTTATAGTTCTTTACACTTGAGACGTCTGCTTGTAGCAGTGAAACCTTTGGTTGTGTTTTAATATTATTATTTGCTGGTCTGGTTGAATTTTCGATTTGGATAATTTTAATTAATTATATATATATATATATGCAAGTGTGTGTATGATTGAATGATGATCCGTGTATATATATATTAACATTAAAATGCATTTCAATTATATATTTGGAAAAGAAAATGTATTTTTTTTATGTTTTTCTAAAAAAGAAATGGAAAAATTAAGTTGATTCATTTTTTTTTGCAATTAACAGATTTTACTAATTGATGGCTAAACATTCAGCTAAAATTTCTATAAGTCTTTTTTAAAACATTTGGAAAAATACAGTTCTATTGGTATGCAAATTATTTTGTGTCTTTGGGGGCAGTTAAGTTTTCTTACCTTATTTTAATCTTGATAAGATTTTGTAGATTGGTGCAAATTATGATTTAATCAACCAGTGTATTTTCTTTTCCAGAAAAAGTGAGCCTGGGGAATTAATTAAAATATTTTTTAAAAACTAAGAAGAGTAAAGAAAATCTCTAGACATAAGAGCTGGAGGGATGGCTAAATATTATTTCTTGTTTTTTATTTTGCTGAGTAAGATTTTTTTAGATTAGTAGGCATATAAATACTGGGTTATATTTCTCTTTTTTGACTCTCTCTCTAATGTACCATTGAGTGTAAGCAGACATCACACTAATTTTCAAGTATCACCATGGCTTTTGAGTAGAAAATAAGTTAGCCTTTCTTTCAGATGATCTCCAGAGGAAGAGAGTGCATCTTTGGTGTGGAGAAACCTATCGATTCCATGATGCTGCTGCAAAAAAGGGAAAACATAGCAGCTTCAAATCCAGTCTTTTCCTGTGTTCAGTAAACCAACAGCCTGCCCAGAACTAAGTTTTAACTTGAAGGAAGACAGTTGTACCATCCTGCCTCACCAAAGTAATCATCAAACAGCCTCCAGATGCAAGTATGAACTTTTAATCTTTAAAGATAAAATATTTAAAGTGTTTCTATAAAACTCTATAATGTCTAGATTTAAATCCCTGATTAATAATTACTTGGTAAAAAAAGACTTGATTCCAAAGAAAGATGTAATTTAAAAAAGACAATAATCTATATATAAGCATAGTAACTTTTATAACAAATCAGTCTATATCAGAATTTAATTTCTAATTGTTAATGGTACAAAATTCTGTAAACTATATAACATTGATTTTTTTTACCATTTCTTTTGAAGTATGCCATTCACATTTCTTTATATTTATATACATCTTATTGATTAATATTATCTATATTATATTGATATGCCAACTCACAAGTATTTGGAGAGATGATATTTTAATATGTAATCACTTAATGCATAAATTGTTTGTTTTGTCTCCAATCTTTAGAGTGGAGAGTAATAATTATTTTATAACTTTAAAGTAACAAGCGCAAGCTTGAATTACTTAAATCATTTGTCCAAATCCTTGTTAATTAAATGTTGTTATTTATTTGTTTAAAAAAAAAAGAAAATCAAATATCTGAATTAAAATTTACAATCTACTTATATATATGTAATTAAACCAATACCTCATTAACAAAATTAAAAATAAATGAGTGCTAAAATCATTATTTAAGTCCACATCTATTTGTTTATATTTGGTTGAAATTCTTTATGACAATTGAAAGAAATAATCTATATGTGTGTTTATTTATGAGTTAAAAGAAATAATCATTACTGGCAATGTTATTTATTATGAAAGTATGTGTTTATCCCACTATATCTATTTAATGACACATACATTTAGAGGAAAAGTACTCTGTCTCAGCAGGTGCATCTTATTGCCTCTTTAGCAATTTACTATAATAATTCAAAATTAAGTTTTACATTTAAGCTCATGGGCATTTTATAGCCTATAAAATATGGTTATCTTGAGTTTCACACCATTGCTTGTTTTATTAAATTTTAAACACAGGCTTAGATATCTATCCATATATGAGTTAATGCCTTTACTTGGTAGAATAATATGTGCCTACATACTTCCAATAAATGAATAGATGTCAAGTAATACTATGCAAGTTGCCAAATGGATATTTTACCGGTACTGGAGATAGCCATGTTTTTGAGCCAATAAATGGGTACTCTATGAGGATAGTGATTTATAACCCATGCTCTAGTTTCCTGCACATACCACACTGATGGCAGACATGTCTACATAGGGATATATATATATATATTATTACTTGATAAAGGAGATTGGCCTATACAGCCAATTCCTATAATAATGAAGTCAGCACAGAATTCAAACCCAGAGACCGCTGTCTTCTGTAATTAGGTTTATTAATCATGCTGTTAGTATTGTTATGTGGGATAGATAAACCATGTCTATAATGTAATTGTTAGTAATAAAGGAAGCTAGAATTATGCTTTGTTCCATAACTCCTGCTGGGATTAATAAAAATAAATAATAATAAATAATCCCTCAGGCAGAGAAGAAATATCTGGAGGTACCTGTAGCCAAACTGAGATTAAACAAGGTATAACCTACAGCCACATTTCCAGGCTACAGAACTTCTTGGCTGCTAAATTCAAACACCTACCATCCAAAGCACTTTATTTGTTTTGAGGAGAACCTCAGGTGCCAACTAATTACATAAAGTAATTAACATGCCCTGAATGACAGCTACTAATTCAGTGCCTGATTTATCCTGCTAGCTCTTAAAGAAACAAATATAATAAACTACATGAATATTTTCTTTGCTAAATTGTTCTTAGTGGTATAATTAAAGAATTGACCAACAATAATTAATGGACAAATACTTTATTTTAAAATACTTTAAATAAACTTATTACTAAAATTTATAAACTAATTTTATCATTTTTCAATAAAATAGATAATGACTAAATATATTATAGGCACACACACTCTTAATAAAATATATAATAATAATGTAATATCAATACTATGCATATGAAGTGCACAAAAACTTGGAATTATGAGCTAATTATTTTATGATTTGGAAAGTTCTGTAACTATCTTTTACTACATTAAGAGATATGTGAATCCACACAAACTATAGTTCATAATATGCTGGCTATAGAGTTCATTTATGCTGACTCTGGAGACACTCAAAAATTGAATGGGAATAAAAAAATAATATTACCTATAAAATTTTTGAAAGTCTCTGAGATGGGTGGTTTCATGATCCTGCTGCTACATGTAGTTTACCAACCAGTTGGATTTAAGTGGCTGGCCATGTCTTGACAAATTTTGGTTTCATGATCCATCTTAATTCAGGAAGATAGATGTACTCCTCAGCTTTAACTTATTCTTAGATGGGCATGGCTTCTATTGATCCAACTGCCGGTGTTTTCCAGACTTGAGGTTGAAACTCAGTCGCATACTCCAACTTCTGCTTAGCAAGGCATGGTATTCATTTAAACTCACAAATCAAATACAACAATGTGTTGAAGAATAAGAGTCTAGATAGGTGAGTGAATCTAAATATGTGAATGAATAAATGATGAATTTTCAGTCCTATTTATGTGATGCCATCTTGTTATTCTTATCTTTTAATTAATTTTTTGATTCACTAATTATTTCCATTGTTCCAAATCCAACAACTGATTAGATTGATTAAATTAGATAAGATGCATTTACTTGTTTCCAGTGTTTGTGAATTTTAATTAATTGGTTAATAGCCATTGTTAATCCCATTCCTACGCAGCTTATCAATTAAGCAATTTTTGAGTTTTAAAATTTATATTATGAGCTTTCCTTTATTTATTTAATTCAACCTTCATATTTTTCTTATTTTCTTTCATGCACACATTTTATTATTTCTATGTGAATAAATAAAAGAGTTTTATAACATAATCTAATTTTTGCTAAATTCATTTTCTTTCTCCCTTTCATGCACACACTCTTTTTATTTCTTTATATATTTAAAATCAACATTACTTTACACACACACATCCCTCATTCTTAAATAAATGAAAAGAGAGATTTTAGTTTTAAAGTTTTTTTTTTTTAAATTTTACTAAGTTAAATTTTCTCCCCTTCTAATTACTCTTTAATTTGCAAAAACTTTATGACAGATCAGCATTTATATTCCCTGGGTGAACTGCATTTTTAAAAGAAAACTATTTAATTTTCTAAATAACACATCTTTCTTAAACTTATTCTAAATTATATTATTATTTATTGAACCTTTAATAATTTCTTTTGACGAAACTTATTTTAGTCATTTATTGGTAACTGATTCTGCAGTGATTTTTATTTATTAAATTTTAGAATCTTTAATTTGTTTATAAAAAAAAATTTTTATTTTAATAATTTTAGACAAAATTATTATGAACATATAATGCTTGATTAGCAGTACAATATATATATATATAATAATTAAAACAGCACAAAAAAAATAAAGAATAACATCTTCCCTGCTTGCATATATCTATATATTCTCTTTACTAAATCTAATCTTACAAGGCTGAAATAAGTTACATTATCTTGTCATAAGCAAAATCAAGCTATTGTTAATTATTAGTGATTAAATAGAATCATTGACAGCTTAGAATATATTCATTTCAGCATTCATAACAGATTTCATTATAGTTCATAGTTATTCATGATAATATTATATTCTTAAACTTTCAATACACTATTAAAATAATACGTATGAGTTTTAGTATTTACTTACCTAATATAAATGGAGTTACAATAGCTGCAACACCATTAAGTGGTCCAGAAAACCCAAGTACAGAGGGCATGTTTTTAGAACCATAATGCTCTGATAATATTGGAATAAGCAAAGTTGTATTTAATCCAAATAGAAATCCATATATTGCTCCAATTGATAATAAAAATCCAAATTCATCTGTAAAAAATACAATACTTAAAGCAACAGCACTCAGAGTCATGCCTATCATGAGGCAGTACCTCCTGGGCAGTTTCAGCATATCAATGATTGGTCCTGCCATTAATTTACTAATAAGTTCTGTTATACTTAATATAGTAAGTATTAAAGAGCTATTATTCAAACCATGATTTAAGTTCTGTGAATGAGCTGGTAAGATTGCAACGACACAACTGTATTGAAGATACACAAACACTATTGATACTACAGAAATCCAGTACAGAAAACTATTTAAAATGCTGTAGTTCATTGATGAGCCTGTACAGTCACAAGGAAAAACTCCACAGCAATAAAACATCTGATCATCTTCAATTATATTTACTTTTGAATCACTTGGGTTAAATTCATGATTTGATTTAAAAGATTCCTTATAAATGTACTCATCAAATCCAAAATATGTATATTGTTCCTGAATCTCCACAGGTTTATTTTTATCATTACTGTTTTTCCTTCTTTCAATATTAGTATTTGTTATTTTGGATGGAATCATTTTGTTGGATCCATCAGTTTCTATACTTGAAGTTGATGGTATGGAATTATCTTCAAATTTCTTTGGGTTACTTTTTGGTCTGTAAAATATACCAAATACAATAATATTTAACATCAATCCTCCCATAATTAAAACAGTTCCAAAAACATCATAATGATCCAAGATCAATGGTAAAATAAGTGTAAATAGGATTGAACCTACGGAGTTACCAGTTAATCTCAAACCATTAGCTGTAGTTAGACGATTTTTAAAATATTGTGTTAAAATAATAATATTGGGATAACTGATAAATGACTGGCCAATACCTTAAAAAAATAACAAAAAATAGTATTAACTTTTTGAATATCTTGTCATGTATATATATATATATGTTTATATGATATTATACTCAATGAGCAAAACATTCTATATATACAATATAAATCATTAATAACTAATCAAGCAAAAGTAAATACTAAAATAAAACATTTAAATTTTAATGGATGTTAAAATAGCAATGTTTAAATAATTTAAGTTTTTATTCGCAAAAAATTCTAAATTTTAATTAATTAAAACTTGACCATTCTATCATCCATTTATCTTACATAAATATATAGTTTATAATAATTATTTTGAGTTTATATTCTATAAAAAAATTATATTACTATTAAATAATGTACATTGGAGGTATTATTATATTGCTTTTTATTTTATTATATTATTTATTGGTGGCAGATTGAGTTAATTAGGCAACAGCATCCTATGATCAAACCTCAACACTGAATTATTATTAGTGACATTCATCATTATTTGCCATATCTTTATAATTTATTTTAGTATCTCAATTTTAGATTTATATTACAAACTTTAATGAGATCCATATTATTAAGATGTATTATTATTCCCTTTCAATTACTTTCAATTAATAAAAAGAAAGATTAAGAATTATTATAAAACACTTAAGAGTTGCCTATCTTCTGTACTATACTATATATTCTGTATAATATTTAAAATGTTTCTGAAAAAATCATCTAAACATTTTATTATTACGTTGAATAGATAGTACAGAAGAGAAACAAGACAGATTTTTACAAACTTTATGTGTGTGTATATATATAAATTCACTAGATGGAGCTTATCAATAGCTCTAAACAAGCTTTTTTTTTATAAGTGCTGAAAGAGAAAGAATTCAAAATCTCTATCATTAAAACCCTTACCTCCAGACCAATTGGTTTCAAGCTTATGACTCACCTCAGTGGAGGGCTGGGTCTCTAGAAATTAGGTCTAAAATACTAAATCAAAAGTCAGCACTTATAAAACATGTTTCTATCAATTTGAAAGTCTGAACTTTTCAGACACGTAAATGTCTTCAAATCCAGCTTTGAATTTTTTTTTCTTTTGGCACTTATAAAAATAAAGCTTGTTTAGAGCCATTGGTAAGCTCCATCTAGTGATCATTTAAATGCAAGCTTAAAAGCAAGTTATGAAATTTACAACTTGTTTTATTAATTATTATAAGTGTACCTTTGATGGATTTTGTGATGCTATATGAGTCTGAAAAGTTCAGACTTTCAAATTGATAGAAATGTGTTTTATAAGTTCTGACTTTTGAGATAGTATTTTAGATCTAGTTTCTAGAGACCCAGCCCTCCACTGAGGTGAGCCATAAGTTTGAAACCAATTGGTCTGGAGGTAGGGTTTTAACAATAGAGATTTTGAATTCTTTCTCTTTCGGCACATAAAAATAAAGCTTATTTAGAGCTATTGGTCAGCTCCATCTAGTGATCTTTTAAATGCAAGCTTAAAAGCAAGTTATGAAATTTGTAACTTGTTTTATATATATATACACACCTGGGTCTCTTTTTACGTGGACTTATTTAACACGATTTTAAAGTTATGTGATTCGTGTTTCACTGGAAGTCGAACTCCGATAATGCGCTATTACTTTAAATAATAAATTTTGCGCACTCATGTTATATTGAAAGTAATAGCACATTATTGGAATTCGACTTTCAGCTTAGTCATTTCAATATTTTCACTGCTTTATAATAGTAAGATTTTATGCAATAATGAAATTAAAATCATGATTTCCACATTTTATGTATACACACATTAAATTTTACAAGATTATAATGTAAATTTGTTCAAGCATTGTGTGTGTTAATTTTGCATTTTAAATCACATTCTGTTTTTGCTTTTTAAAAAAGAACATAATCAATTATTAATCATTTAGTGTCCACAAGTTTATTTTTCAAAGGTCAGTAATAGCAGTGGGCACAATTAAATTTGACAATTAAAAATTAAAATCTGATTTTTAATTGTA
Source organism: Epiperipatus broadwayi (assembly GCA_028023455.1). Classification (NCBI taxonomy): domain Eukaryota; kingdom Metazoa; phylum Onychophora; class Udeonychophora; order Euonychophora; family Peripatidae; genus Epiperipatus; species Epiperipatus broadwayi. Next base: position 13,312,333 of record JAQFVV010000001.1, read on the forward strand.
ATTAACTATTTAAAAATTACTTACGGCGACTTGAAATAATGTAATGTGAAATTTGATTTTTAAATGGAATTGAAAATTAAAGACAAAAATAAGAATTTAATTTTTAGTTGTTAGTTTCATAAACATTTAATAAAATCATCATCTCAAAGATTAATTACTAATTACGTTGTCACCAGCATGTTTTTCGGCAAATAGCTATAATAATTAAAACGTGTATAAAAAAATGTAAATTACTGTACTGTAAATTATGCATAAAAATATATTATTTTGAATAAAATTAAATATTATAGTTAAAAAAAGATTGTCTTGTATCAATTTTTTTCAAATTTGAAATTTTTTATTAGTCATATTTTATTTCCTTATTTTTTATCTGTGTGAATTTTAAAATAATTTTACATTGCTTTGGTTTTACACGAATTTTGAAAAATCACAGACCACATCCCCCCTTTTTTATGTAAGTTACGTCTATTTTTGCACGATTTCGTTACCACGTGTTTTCTGAGGAACCTATCTATCGCATAAAATGAGACCCAGGTGTATATATATATGATCAATAGATGGCATTTTACCAAAAACACCAACCAAGCATACATTTGTTTACATAAATGACAAAAGAGTCAGAATTAACTATCTCTTTCATTTTGCCCATCCTCAGATCAGCTGATTTCAAGCTAATTTGCTATCATCAGTGAAAGATAGAGCCAGGCTCTATCTTTCACTGATGATAGCAAATTAGCTTGAAATCAGCTGATCTGAGAGTGGGAAAAATAAAAGAGATAGGCTCTACCTTTCACTGATGATAGCAAATTAGCTTGAAATCAGCTGATCTGAAGGGGGGGGCAAAATGAAAAAGATAGTTAATTCTGACTCTTTTGTTGTTTGGCTCTATCTTTCACTGATGATAGCAAATTAGCTTGAAATCAGCTGATCTGAGGGTGTGCAAAATGAAAGAAATAGTTAATTCTGACTCTTTTGTTGTTTATGTAAACAAACATACGCTTGGTCAGTGTTTTTGGTAAAACGCCATCTATTGATCATAAATACAAGTGACAGCAAGTTAATGTGATTAAAACTTGTTTTTGTTTTTCATATATATATATATATTAGTAATGGTATGGAAGAAAGAATGAAGATGGGAAGATGGGAATGGGAACATATCATCCCTATAAAATAAATAATCAATTGTAATGGGCACAGATGTCATTACATTGTTTTTTTATTAGTAAACATGAAAAAAATAAAAGTTCGCCAATAAACACTTCTTTTTTTTAGAATTAAAAATTGAAAATTAAGAAATCATCTTAAACTCGCATATATATAAAATTGCACAGATAAATAATTATTAAAATAAAACTTTATTAAAGAAAAAGTATTTTAAAACTAAATTTTTAGAAAAGATTTAGAGATAAAAATATATCTAAGTGTGTACAAAACAAATTAATTATTATTATTGAAAAAATGGAAATGATTAATTTAATTAATCAAATGTAAACTAGCCTTGGGCACCTAAAATGTATAAGCAATGTTCAGATAGAAAAACAATAGAAACTAATAGCAAATGAGAGAAATCCATCAGGAAATTGGACCTCAATGGAAAGATCATCATCAACGATGACGTAACATCCATTGGATCCTAAAGGTAATATAAAAGGAAAAGTTTGGAAATTATTAGATAGTTATCACGATGTGACTATAGGTGTTAGTGCAGAGTTGAAGGAGAAGGGATTGAAAGATGCACTTTCAATTCCTTCAGTTGTTCAAAAAAAAATGAAACATCGTTTTCCGATATTGTGGGCCACAGGTCATCAAGGCCCGGAAGAATACCATCAACCATAAAGGACCAGTGATTAACTGCACACCGATCTTCTTATGACTTTGTGGGATTAATACCTTCCATTACAAGAAATCAGAGAAAAAGGACATTTTTCAAAACAGTAAGAAATATATAATTTATGAACATTTCTAAACAAAAGAACTCTAAATACTAAACTTTTCAATATTTATAAATATAGGAATTTTCTATCTGACTAAAGTAGTTAAAATGTTATTTGATGTATTTATTTTGTAAAATCATTTCCATTTATATTTTTTTTGTTCTTTAAGTTTTATTATGATTTCTGTTTTCTGATAAATTAAAATATATCAATGATAAACTTAAATCAGGCGTGAATGGCTGTATAGATTTGTAAAGTTATATTAGGGGAGGGTAATCTTAGGTTATTCGTGTCATTGTTGAATTGGGTCAATGGATTGGATATATTGATGTAGTTAGTAGATGTAATGCAAGATTCGCTATGGGCAGAATCGCTTGTATATGCCGCACACTTTCTCTTGCCTAGGGAATGCGATCATAAGTTGGCAAAATGACCGCAGTCCGTTTCTATGGAGTTTTTTTTATTGTTCTTTTCGTTAGATAGATGTAATATTCCTATCTGACGAGAGTCAATGTCTTATCTTAACCTATTTGTGTTGCCGTATTCGTATTACATTGAATACATAAATGTATCAGATGGATTGACGCCAGTTTGACTGCGAACTTTTAGCCTAAGGTTAAATAGGGATAGAATTTTTTTTTTCAAATGCGAATCTATGTAGTCTATTCATACTCGACACTAAATAAAAATGCATTAAATTTAAGTTGTTTATAGACACTTTCATGGATTCGTTATCGGTTAATTATGTTTTGGTTTTCATATTTGATCAAAATATATAGACATTCAGTAAATAATGTTACCTTACGGTGAGTATCTAAAATGTATTTATTCGGATGTCTTTTAAGTTATTGGTGTCAATGCGGTGTCTTATGATGAACACCATTGGGTTTCTTGTATGGGCTAATGACCGAATCAAAATATTAAAAAAAAAATTTTTTTTTTTGACTTACGTATCTGTCTCCTTTATAAATTTTTCTAGGTTCAAATGCCTAGATGGCGCCCTGTAGTGCAGATGATGTTAAGCTCCCTTGTTCCAGATCATTATAATTGGTCTCCCAACTGGGGCCGATGTTTAATAAACCATGTATACCCTGAGTAACTTTCTTTTTCAAAATGAAATATTGTTATCTGTTTACATAAAGTCGGATACTTTAAATCTTATAAAAGCACTGCCAGAAAGAAATTGCACATATATTAAACACGAGCAAGTATTAATAATTTTAAATTGTATTTTGTTAAAAAGAAAGTCAAAAGGTTGCAATTAATATGTTTTTTTGTTTGTTAATATATATTATGCTTTAACGTGTGTAAGCGCGCACAGCCACGTAAGTTTATGATCGTAAATGTAGTACCTTACGATGAGTACTGTTTGGAAATTTATTTAGTAGTAACCCTATTTAAGCATTTCAATCAGTCATAAATAAGTTGGTGGTATTTATAATTGTGCTGCAAATATACACGTATAAACCCATTATCTTTCAAAATGTATTTACTTCAATGCAACCTTCATAAATAAATAACTTGTTTGTCATGCCGTGTGTAAAAGTAAAATGTAAAAAAAATAGAATACTTGGGGGGGGGCGTAGACGTAAATGGTCCTTAGGAAAGTGATAGTAAACATTTTTTTTATATATATATATAGTCTTTATACTAACCGAATGTTTGTAAATTTTGTTAATCGTGTACCGTAAGTACTAACCCTAAGTAAAAAAAAATTTTTTTTCATTTTTTTTTTAAGCAAGTTTACTGATATGTAATGGGCACAGACGTCGTTACATTGTTTTTTTATTAGTAAACATGAAAAAAATAAAAGTTCGCCAATAAAAACTTCTTTTTTTTAGAATTAAAAATTGAAAATTAAAAAAATCATCTTAAACTCGCATATATATAAAATCGCACAGATAAATAATTATTAAAATAAAACTTTATTAAAGAAAAAGTATTTTAAAACTAAATTTTCAGAAAAGATTTAGAGATAAAAATGTATCTAAGTCTGTACAAAACAAATTAATTAATGTTATTGAAAAAATGGAAATGATTAATTTAATTAGTCAAATGTAAACTAGCCTTGGGCATCTAAAATGTATAATCAATGGTCAGATAGGAAAACAATAGAAACTAATAGCAAATGAGAGAAATCCATCGGGAAATCAGACCTCAACAGAAGGATCATCATCAATGATGACGTAACGTCCATTGGATCCTAAAGGTAATATAAAAGGAAAAGTTTGGAAATTATTAGATAGTTATTACGATGTGACTATAGGTGTTAGTGCGGAGTTGAAGGAGAAGGGATTGAAAGATGCACTTTCAATTCCTTCATTTGTTCAAAAAAAATGAAACATCGTTTTCCGATATTGCGGGCCACAGGACATCAAGGCCCGGAAGAATACCATCAACCATAAAGGACCAGCGATTAACTGCACACCGATCTTCTTATGACTTTGTGGGATTAATACCTTCCATTACAAGAAATCAGAGAAAAGGGACATTTTTCAAAACAGTAAGAAATATATAATTTATGAACATTTCTAAACAAAAGAACTCTAAATACTAAACTTTTCAATATTTATAAATATAAGAATTTCCTATCTGACTAAAGTAGTTAAAATATTATTTGATGTATTTCTTTTGTAAAATCATTTCCATTTATATATTTTTTGTTCTTTAAGTTTTATTATGATTTCTGTTTTCTGATAAATTAAAATATATCAATGATAAACTTAAGTCGGGCGTGAATGGCTGTATAGATTTGTAAAGTTATATTAGGGGAGGGTAATCTTAGGTTATTCTTGTCGTTGTTGAATTGGGTCAATGGATTGGATATATTGATGTAGTTAGTAGATGTAATGCAAGATTCGCTATGGGCAGAATCGCTTGTATATGCCGCACATTTCCTCTTGCCTAGGGAATGAGATCGTAAGTCAGCAAAATGACCGCAGTCCGTTTCTATCGAGTTTTTTTATTGTTCTTCTCAATAGATAGATGTAATATTCCTATCTGACAAGAGTCAATGTCTTATCTTAACCTATTTGTGTTCCCGTATTCGTATTACATTGAATACATAAATGTATCAGATGGATTGACATCAGTTTGACTGCGAACTTTTAGCCTAAGGTTAAATAGGGATAGAATTTATTTTTTTTCAAATGCAAATCTATGTAGTCTATTCATACTCGACACTAAATAAAAATGCATTAAATTTAAGTTGTTTATAGATGCTTGCATGGATTCGTTATCGGTTAATTATGTTTTGGTTTTCATATTTGATCAAAATATATAGACATTCGGTAAATAATGATACCTTACGGTGAGTATCTAAAATGTATTTATTCGGCTGTCTTTTATGTTATTGGTATCAATGCGGGCATCTTACGATGAATGCTATTGGGTTTCTTGTGAATTCCCTCATGCAATTCCACCAATGATTTTATATTTTGATCGTTTATGTTTATTTTGAAATGTTTTTAACCGTGAAATCTATGTAACCGATCTATACTCAACATTATAAAACAAACTTTCATAAATCTATCTGTGCGAACTTAATTAAAATGTAAACTTATAATATTATAAAAATTAAAATGAAAATTTAAATTCTAAAATCAAATTAAAATCTAAAATAAACATACTAAAATAATAATGTTAAATTTTATATATATGTGCGTAAATAAATGTTTGTATGTTAATTACTGGCAGTGGCTTATTTTATTCTTTTTTATATATATTCTTAGATAAGAATTTTTTATATTATTTAATCTCTGCTACTCCTTGAGCTAGCGACATGGGCTAACGACCGGAATCAAAATATTAAAAAAAAAAATTATTATTATTTTGACTTACATATCTGCCTACTTTATAAATTTTTCTAGGTTCAAATGCCTAGATGGTGCCCTGTAGTGCAGATGATGTTAAGTCTTCCACATCATCCGGATCATTATACAATGATGAGAAAATATAAAAAGAAATATAAATTAATAAATATAAAAGATTAAACATATAAATGAGCTGAGAGAATCAGCATGAGAATGAAATAACTATTTGTAATAATAATACTAATGATGATGGTGATGATGATGATGATGATGATGATGATGATGATAATAATAATAATAATGTTATTAATCAACAGTCAACAACCATCGTAACTGAATTTAAAAGAAGTATATTATAAATAGGCTAATTATCCTAGCCATTGCCAAACTTAGGGCAAAATACAACACTATAATCTGGATGCACATCCTTAAGTATCAAAGTATTACTCATAATAAAAAAATAATGCTGGAATACTAATACATGCTGATCATCATCAATGTTCTGACCAATGATACCATTAGTGTACAGGCCAACTATAAACTAATTTTCTCTAGCAGAAAAACTAAAATGCAGTGAATGGACTTTAAAAGTGACATCTTTGTGCCATCAAGATTTATCATCTGGATATCTGTACACAAACATAACCCCCCACATATACATAACTTGATCATTATTGCTTTCTAAAGCTAGCTCAAGATCACAAAGAATTTTGGGATTGTGACTCTGAACAAAAGAAAATAAAAATTTATAGACTTACTCTACTATAACTGAATAGCTTAACTGGGATAATTTAAAATATCCTTTAAACATTAAACTGTACAAATTCAGTCATACATACTGTCCATTCATAAACCAGGTAGATGGAGAAAATTAAAATATAACATGATAATATGATAATTTAAATTTATATATTTTTATTAAAAGCTATAATTTTACATAGCAAATAAGATTGACTTGTTATTGATTCTGACTAATTAAATTAACCCACATTAATTTTAAATAGACTTATTTTCCTTTCAATAGCTAAAATTGGAAAATAACTTTTCACAATTAGAGATATGGAAATTTTTAATTGGTTAGAAACCCTTTCTATAATTTTGAAGAAAAAAAATAATATTCTTCTCCTGTTACTAAGTGGAAAAGCCAGTAAGTGTAACCATTTCATTACAAATTTGTTGTATATCATGTATCCCCAATCAATATTATGAGATCGGTTGACTGCAAATTTGGCATTTAATGTATTTATTATTTTATGTTCTAGTGGGATGTAAACAAATATAATATTAAGTGTTAAAGACTTATGATATAATGTTACTATCAGCATGTGTGCATCTATATTGTAAGAATGACTTACAACTCTGTCACACCATCCTATGTTAGCCCATATTACCAATTGGAGTCATGAAAAATATTTGTTTAACTAATAAATTGCTAAGCACATACCAGTGTTATTTTTTTAGACACATATATGTACAATAAATATTTTTTTTAAAAGCTAAAATACTAAATTCCACTGCAATTTAATTTTTCTACTGTAATAAAAAATATTATAAAAATCATTAAACACTTAGGTTAAAAACTCTAAAGAAAAATCTATCAAACATATTTGTATGTTAACACCAAAGTTAGAAACTTGTGTTGTATATCATTAATTAGATTTAAGATGTTTAGATAAGATGCACAAAATGATGATCTAATCTAAAATTAATCACTTAGCTACCAAGTGCAGAAACAAAATTAAAACTTCATTAATAATTGTTTTAATATCATTACTGAAAGTAAATAAATATACAATAATAGGAAGTTATGTCAATATATAAGGAAATGCAAGATTCAATATATCAAAAGATGGAAATGAGCTAATCTCACTTTCAAACTACAGCTATATAAAAGCAATTCAAATCTTCATTTTCTCTTTCAAAATAATATTCTTGCTAAATAAAAACCAACTTCATTATGCTTAAAAATTCGAATGCAAAGATGGATGGGTGTATTCGGAATAGCATTAAACTTAGTAGAAATCAAACTAGCAAATTAAATTGAAAATTTCTAAACAGCCAAGTCAATTCGAAAAAGCAAAAAAGATTTTTTTTTTTTTAAGAAACTTTAATTTTATTTACACAAGAAGAAGAAAAAAATAAATTTATCAACAATCGAAGAGAACGAAAGTAAATAATTGTTCTCTTATATATATATCACTACTAAATACTCAATTGGAACCGAATAAACTTCATATATATGTCATTATACAATATGTTCGAGCTAAAAGCAACGATACCATAGGGAATAGAATACCATCACTAGAGTCATGAAAGCACAGTGACTTCATCTGTTTCATTGCTGTAAAGCCTGAAGAACATAATCAAAATAAGAGTCATAGATCAATTCATAGATCACATGACCCTATCTCTTAAGCTTGTAAGTTATAAACAGTGAGGATTGCCAATTCCTCTACAAGCTTTATGATAAATGCTTAGCCAGAGCCAGCACTTAAAATATTTCTGTCAGCAACCCCTCCCCAAACCCCTGACCATGGTTTCATGCCTTGGAACTCCTCAGAGAGGTGTCAGGGTACTGAACCTACCCTGACACCTCTCTGAGGAGTGCCAAAGCATGAAACCATGGTCAGATGTTTGGGGAGGGGTTCCTGACAGAGATATTTTAAGTGCTGGCTCTGGCTAAGCATTTATCATAAAGCTTGTAGAGGAATTGGCAATCCTCACTGAAGAACATACTTTGTCTTTTACAAGATGCCTCCCCTAATTCAAGAGAAAATCACATGGACAGGATGTCTATATTATTTTTCCAAACAAAAGAATACTACTCTTTGAGGGAACAGTGTTCCATTTTTATCCAGAGAGATCTATTTTGAAAATGATGGACTAATAATAAGAAAGATATTTCCAGCAGACTCATCAAACATTAACTAATATGAATGATTGAAAAATTTAATATTTTTTTGATTTTCTATTATTGTTAATTTTTTTTTTTTTAATTTTCATTTTCACTCTTGAAAGCAAATGTGTTTACATTTTTTTGGAAAAGTTTATTATGATGAGTAAGGATGGGGAAGTTATTAGATTTAGCTAGATATTTTTTTTTTTGTTATTAAATAAAATTTAGAGCAACTTGCCTTTCCAATCAAATTGACATTAACAGTATAATGTGAAATAAAAGGCAAGATTTCAATATTACCTCACATTAAGCAACTACACTATAAAATAGGACAGAATTGATGTTAGTTTGTTAATTGTTATTTAATCTTTGTTGTGTTTCTTTTGTGTAATTGATTAACAATCTTGCATGGATACTTCTTTTCTATTAATGTTAGAGATGTCTATAGATAGAGGGAGGTTCCAAGAAGATTTACCACTGTCAATATGAATTGGATAACAAGGTTTTTATGATGTGACTGTAAGTAGGATTGATTAGCCAGTTAGATTCACTGTTATGTAAATATTATTTTATATATGTTTTTTGTAAATAGCTGATGCCAAGCACATGAACTTCTACCATGGGGCTCAGGGGATAAGGATTTTTTATTATTATCATTATTAGATAACAATATGGTAGAACCTCATCCTTGACATAGCAGATTATACAATTCAATATTATTAAATATTTTTTTTGTTATCAATAAATGTTGAAAGAATTTGTTATCTTAATCTGGTCTCTAGCTCATCATTATTTTTATACCCACCACTAGCATTATTATCAACATTATTATCTCACTTATCATCATCATTATTATTATTATTATTAAAAGAATAAATAGATAAATTCATGCCAATTGGTGTGATAATCCTCAATATATACATAAATGCACATACCCACCTTATTCTATGTGCAATAATATTAGAAAATATTTATAAAGCTTAGATAAGCAATTATCTTCTATATAGAGATGCAATAGTTTTTAATTAGTATTATTTCATTCCCAGTTAAGAAAGTCAAAAATAATTACTCCCTGAGTTTGAATACTGTAGTATAATGGAGCTAGAAAGGGGTGAGAACTGGATGAACTGACCCAAATTGTATCTAAGTTAATAGAGCTAGTCTATTGGAAGTAGATAAAATCATAGGTTATGTATTTCATCATGTAATCACTCGCATTCTATCAAAGACCCAGGTCTGACCATAGTAAGATGCACCCCCCTCTCTCCTGAGTAAATACCCAACCCATTACAATATAATTTTAAATGATCAAAATTGACAGTTTTTATTAATTATAATTCCCATTCCTGCTGAGGATGAAAAGGCTGCTCCATAACTACTAAGATATGTTGATGGATCTATTTGTGATCTATTATATATTTTTGTTTCACTTAACCCTATTACTTATGGCTGGATAGTATTTATTCATTTTTTAAATTTATAATATTTTTTTTATCAAGTTTAATCCTCGAACATTTAAAGAATCTATTTTTATCTTCATGTTTGTTTTTATTTATTGTATGAATTTATTATACTTTGTTTTCTTGATAAATTAATCTGATTTCATTCTCTTAATATCTATTTATCTAGCTCACCCTATGTGAATACTTTTCAGTCATAAAACTATTATATTTTAAACAAAGTACATTTACCTTTTCCATTATGTCAGCCTCTTCATCCATTGTAGATTCTGTATTAGTGTCTGGGAGTCCTTTAGAATTGTTTTAACTTTTTTGTTGTTGTCATCAAATGGTGATAAATTATGTTCACTTAATTCAGACTTTTCTAAGTCAGGTTTCCTATGTTTTTGGAGTGGATGGCATCCAGGTTTACATTTAACTGAGGTATTATTTATTTCCAAGTCTTTTTGTTGAGGAGTTGATATTAATTTGTTTAGTATATTCTCCAAGATTTTATTGTTTATTACGTTCATTTGTTTCCATTACTTCTATGTATTTTTGAGATACTTTTGTTTTTTCATTTTGTGTGTATTGTGTTGTATCTGCTTGTTCATTTATTTGAATTTTTATTTTTTTCTGGACTAATACATCTATTTCATGTTTTGTGTTGTCTATTTCTTCTGTGATGAAACCCTTACATTGATGATTTGGTGATGTTCTCAGCTTACATTGTTGGCATTTTAGTTTTGGGTACTCACTGATTATGTGTCCTCTTTGCAATTAAAGAATTGCAGTTTTGTTTCATAAATTATTAAAAGAAGAGTCATTTCTTGGTCTGTTATAAGCATTGCAATATCATTTGGGCCTATGTTTTTATTTAAACATACTTTAAATTGGTAGCTATTACTTAAAATCAGTATTTGAGTGTTTTTAAATACATATTTTAAAACCTGATCATTTCTCCGAAAGGCTGCATTAGTTTTTTTGAAGTTGATAATATTATCATTTAAATATGTTTTTTATTATTCCATTAACAATATTTTCTCTGTTCAGATTTACTTTGATTAGTGCAATTTTATGTAGTGTTTTGATTTTTTTTTTTCAAATCTCTCTTTTTGTTCTTCATTATAAAATTTGACTGCAATATATCTGTGATTTGTATGGTCGGCAATTCAAAATATTGAATTCTGTAGATTATTTTCATTAATTGCTTCATATAATTATTGATCTTTGGGAAACATATGTAATGTGCAGTTTATATCTGTGATCGATACCGAAAAATAAATCTCAAGGGATGGTTGAGTTGAAGACTTCTGCTGTTTTATTCAGACTTTCTTCTATCCAGTTTTCTTTCATAATATTAATTTGAATTTCTGATTTTTCTGAAAGCATATCTAGTTTCATTATATCATTAACAGTCGATTTATGAAATCTTGGACTCTGCCCTGTCTTCTTACCATTATTTAAATTGTTTACACATATCTTTTCCTGATTCTTTTGACTTATTCTTGGCATTTTGATTGCTTCTGCATACAATTGTAAATTATACTTATCTTCACATGTGGCAATTATGGCATTCACCATGCTTGTTTGTCTATAGGTTAACAATCAAAAATCACTTGTGGAGAGGTTTGAATTTTATATAAAAATAGATCCTTTATGATCACCTTGCTATTATTAATAATACTGTTTGGTTTCTGGATTAATCCAATGGCTTGCTTAGGGGAAAAATTAAGGTGAAATTTCACCATAAATTTTGCTCTCTTATTCTGAATTACTATACAGTAATTGACAATTTTGTAAACAATATACATTTTTTAAGTATCAATAGGATGAATTTTCTCCATACCAAAGAAAATTTTAAGAATGCCTTTCAAATACAATATAATTTAACAAAACACATTTTTCACATATGATCCTATAATGGGCTTCAAAAATATATAATGTACAATTTTAAATCCCATTATACCAGACAATTTTTATACTATATATAATAAGATAGGTAGAATCATGTCAGTACATGGAATAACATTATAACATAGATTCGGCATGACATCACAAAAAGATTGCCATTTCCTGCACTACACGATTAAATAAACAAACAATTTAGTTATATAACTGATAATGATTTATAAATTAAATGTTCATTTGAATTTAAATTTTAACTGCAAGTAACGTATTATTGGAAACAATGTATATTCCTAAGGTAGCTATGCTAATATTTATTTACAGATTTTATTTTTAACTCATTAAAGTTTTTAGAATTATATTCAGTCCTTTTTTGTTTTATTTTGTTTTGTTTATTACATGTAAATTGTATTTGATAATATAAATATTATGTAGTAATATGTAAAATTATATGCTCATATCATTAAAATATACTATATAAAATTTCTATGTCTGATGCATGATGTCTCTCTGTTCCAGGTAGTAACTAATTATTTTTGAATCATGTCCTGTATTTTTTTTATATATTCCATGAGCTTTTTCTACAATTGGTGGAATTTTTTTTTTTTAAAGTTTTTATAATTATTTGTGTTGTGAATTTGTAAATTGTAAATAACAGGATTTTTTTGTATTTAATTCTTTTTTAATGGATTTAGTTTTTATTAATCTTAATTTGATATTTCAAATTTGCTAATTCAACATTAAAAGTCCAGTTATTAGAAATTTAAATAGATAATATCCATAAGAATATATAAATTTAAATTTAAAAAATTGGAAACAATTTTTGTGATGGAATGAATATATTGGTACGTTTGAATTTTGTCAGATATGGCAAAATAATAATAATAAATAACAGAAGTTAAATTTGTATTTTTTAAGAGTTTTATAAATGTAAATTTTTGAAGATTAAAGAAAAAGTTCTGACTAGTAGCTAAAAATCATAGTTTTACAATGAATATTCACTTTTTTTTTATTTGAAAATTATCTTAATATTTTATAATAACATTATATCAATGAGAATTGAAAACTGACAAAATATTTTATCAAAATTTACATTCGATAACAACTAAAGTGAGATATGGCTTCTGAAACGTTGGAGGGGGGGGGGGAATCTTGAATAATATTAGAGATAAGATGCAATTTTGATGTATATTTCTACTAGAAAAAGAAAATATTTATCTATATATTGTGATAAAAGATTTAATAAAATATATGTTATTTATTTTTGAATAATTAACCTTGAATTTTAGATAATATTTGATAAAATTGACATTGTTTATCTTGTTAAATGCTTTATTGATATATATATATATTGTAATGCTATGGGGAAATACGGGGTTGTATCTAGAGTAATGGTCATCAGTATTTGATCATCAACTGCCTTAAATTGGTTAGCCATTTGTAACTCTACAGAAAATTGGGGTTTAAACCATGAGGGATATGAGGAATTGTATTTTTATCCTTAAGTTAAAAATAAAAAAAAATCTCAAAAGGGATGAGCATAATAGATCACTCTGAGAGATTATCATAGCTAACTATAATTTTACCAGCACTCTCCAAAAATAATAATCATTGATCATCATAAATGATCTAGCAAAATAGATTAACAGTCAATCTTGTGACTGGATTTAAAATGAGCCTTTGCCAGCTTGGGCAATTATTGAAACCATAGTTTGGATGCAAACTTAAATACTAATCCATAAGAATGCAATCCCAAAAATAATGTTGGGATATTAAGACACACTGATCATCATCAATGCTCTGGCCACTTAGTACCATTAATGTACTGGCCAACTATAAACTTAATTTCTAATGGAGACCAAATTAAATAAAATGTAGTGCATGCCCTTTGAATAATATCCTCTTTGTGCTAACCCAGGAATCATCATCATCATCTGGATGCCCATACACTAAATATAAACCCCCTATCCCATATAGTTATTATGCACAAATCTAGCTCAGGAAGCAAGAACTCTATAATTTATTACTGTGAGCAAGAGGGAAATAAATCAATAAATTAGTTTATTATAAATAATCTTAAGCAACTTACAGGCTTTCCCTACTTATAACCAACTAGTTTTATTGGAATCATCAAGAAAAAAAACTAAATCTTAGAATATAAGCTGTCATGATATAAGGTCACACACACACAACACTTCATGAAACAGACATTGGATAGAATAAAATAATTAAGACTAGAAATAATATTTCTTTAAACAATGATTTAATATTTAATTACAATGACATGATAGTATGACATTTAAAACACCCATTTCATCAAAAAATCACATTTTTACAAAAATTACATTAACCAACCAATTAATTTTTATTCATGAATTAACTTTAAATTAATTAGGTCCTTTCTTTAAAATTTTTAAGAGTTTGTTAAACATGTTCAAAAAAAATCAAAGATAGCAATCTTTGATTCTATCCAGTGGGCCAATTTAGAGAGAAAAAACAACTTAAATTTATAGCAGATTATACTTTTTTTAAAAAAAAAAAACTACTTTACCATTTGTAAGAGAAAATTGAGTGGGTTTTACAAAAAAAAATATGCCTAATAATTTGGAATATTTTATCTTAGTGAAGTATTTACTGTTATCAATTCTTATACAACACACATAAAAAACTTATTACATTTATGAAACAAAAAAAATTATATTAATAAAAATATAGTGTGCACCCATAATAAAAAAAATAATATGTCTGGTCATGGCTTTAGTGTTGGAGTCCTTTTCAAGTCCAATTTTCTATTAAATTGAGCTTGGTCTGTAGCAATTCCAGGTGATTGAAAAATAGCAAAAATTTGTCTATTTGGTACTCCTCTTAGATTTCCAGATGAGACAGATATATTCAGAGACTCATTACTCTTGGTTGAAGCCATGGTTGCAGACTGCTTAAAGGGGTTTTTACTTTCCTTATATTTTCTTCTGATGAAGGTAGGTTACATGGAGGAAAGTGATGCCTAGCTTTTAGATGAATATAGCATATAGTTTTCATGGTAGAAACTATTTTTAATGATAAACTCATAGTATGATAAAGCTGAATTAAAAACTATTATTATATTTAATAGCTTGGATAAGATTCTTGCTGTGTTATCCACAGGTTGGTAAAGGTTTCTGCTTCTTTCTTTTCAGCAGCTGGATTAAAACATCATTGCTTTCTCTTCAACATATAAAATATATATTTTTACTAAGACAATAAAGTATATATTTTTATTTAGTGTCTCTATAAACATATCATGTCATAGATAAAGCTGGTACCACCTTTATTGTTAAAGGAGGTTGCTTTAACTACAGGCTGAGATCATTGATAAGTTAAATATTGATTGTCATCATCTATATTTAGAAACCTATTAAAGCCTTGAGTAATTGGCTTTATTGTCTAAATAAAAATATATACTTTATAAGGAATTTGAAATTATAAATAACTATTAGTCTATTTTCAGAATCTAAAAGTTGTAATTGATTGTTTATTAATCTACTTTCATAACAAGTTACATTTGCCCTTTTAATGAAGTTTGTTTAAATTTCTTTGCATTATTAATCTTTCACTCCTTGGACAAGGTGCAATCTTTAATGTCTATATAAACATATCAGACTATAGATAAAGATGGTACCATTTATTGTTAAAGGTAGTTGTCTCAACAAAAGGTTAAGATTATTGACAGTTTAAAGATTGGTTGTAATATGATGGAAATTTTATTACTAGTGAAGATGTCTTACTTCTAAGAGGCACTTAATCCATATTGGATATCTATTTTGTATCTATATTAAAATAGGACATTGTAAACCAATTTTTTATATATAATTCAGATCCATGACAAATAATATATATAAAAAATGTTTTGTTTTTTTTTTAAAAAAAAATTATTTTATTTGAGGACTATTGCTCTAAAAGTAAAAAAAAAATTTTTTTCTTGGACTATGATTTTAGGTGGGGTATTTATAAATTAATTTATTTGATTAATACAGTTTGTGATCAACTAAATACACTATTCTTGATTAAATTAATTAATTTATGTCCCCATTCCACACTTTCATTTAAAGTTATATACAACAGCAAAAATTGTGGTTCAAAAAAATATTTTTTTGCTTTCTAGTGCATTAGTTCCTTTATTTTGTAACTGATCATAAACATAGAAGCTATTCATATTTAAAAATTGAGAATCTAAAAATGTCAAAGTTCCAGTATTTGAAATTAAATTTGTGGTCTGCTGACACAGATAGGCTGAACAATCATAAAATATTGCAATGCCATCTACACCAAATGTGTACAAAATTTAATAAAAAAATTTTTTTTAATGGAAGTAGATTAAAAATCAATTACTAGATTTTTGTTTTTATTAAGGCAGTGGTTTAAAAAAGCAAATTTTACTTAACCAATACAAAGGAAATTTTCTTTCTATTTTAATTAATTGTAAATTCCTCTACATTTCCCCCTCCCTCAAATTAAATGAAAGTGTTTACTTGTAAATGTCATGTACTGTGAATGATTCTGGGTTGAATGTTTGAAATATGACTGGCAATGGTTGAACTGCTCTGAAATTTGCATTGCTATATTGATTTGTCATTGAAACTGAACATGTGTTCAAAATTAAAATCTAAATTGTTTGTTAAAAATTAATTGCAAGATTTGATCTAAACAAGCAGAACTCATAAGTTAAATAAAAGTATTTTTAAAAAAATCTCTCAGAGTATGAAAATAAACTATCAACACAGTAATTCATTATTTTTTGAGTTGTTCAGTCTTTTTAGCTAGTTAGAATCTCATTCATTATCAAAATTAATTATGCAAATCATTTAATGAATTACTTATTTGAACTCAGATAAATTGAATAATATATTACTATAGTTTCCAATCCATTTATTCTTGAACATTATTACACTTATTATGTAAATAATATCTTGGGTGCAATTTATTATTGCAGTTTGTAGTGTTATAATTGACTATTTATCAGTCTGCTTTTAGAACAGGTTATATTTACCTGTTTAAGGAGGTTTATTTAAATTTCTTTGTATTAATAATTTTAATGTCTGTGGTCAATTTACAATCTTCAATGTCTATATAAATATATTGGACTGTAAATAAAGGTGAGATTTCACCTTTATTGTTAAAAGAAGGTTACCACAAACAGCAGTTTGAAATTCCTTGATTCTATTGACATTGGGATTGGCTAAGTGTTGACTGGTTTTTAATAATTATTATAGTTTAGAACAACAATGCAGATGTGAGAATTCAGGAAATCAATTGTATTTTTCACATATAGATATTCAAATCACTAAGCAGAACAAGTAAACTGATGTTACAAAGCTGAGTGGTCTGACATAATACAACAAAAGTATCATTCTTGTGAACCAATATTCCTGATTATGATCATTAAAAATAGTAAAATTAATGCCTCAAATTAACATCATTCACATGAATAAATTTTTAATCACTTGATTAACATTATATTAGAAATTACTACCATGTTTCCTTGGAAATAAAACTAACCAGAAAACAAGTGCTAGCATGATTTTTTAGAATGCTTATAATATAAATCCTACCCTAAATATAAGTCCTAGTTAAAATCCTCAATCACATAAATGGTTGATGGATGGATGTAATTATAAACTAATGAATGTATAAATAAACAATATTATTGACATTAATGCTTTAAATAAATGATAATATAAATTATATGGTTCTTTTGGGTTTTCCTATTGATAAATATAATTCAACTTGTGTAGAAAAACAATTTATCTACCACAAGTCAGTATTATCAGTCAATTTATAACTTAATTTTATATTTTAGGTACTTATTTAATTTATATTTAGAATAGATTTAGAATGCTTGATTTAGTTTTAGAGTTTCATCATGGTAGTTTTTAAATATTCAAGATAAAAGAATATTTAGTTTGATTTCTTAAACATTTTTTTTCCTCCTAAAAGATTTTATTAAAAGGTACTTTCTTATTTTCTGTCCTGCCACTGCTAGAGACGTCATTTCCGCAAAAATTGCAGAAATATTCAGAGTAGGGGGCCAAAAGCAGACGACGCAACTTCTGGCCACTAGATGGCGCTTTAGTAAAATCATCACTCTTTCTTCTAAAGAAAAGTTTTTTAAAAAAATATCCAAGCAGGACTATTACAAATAAGTTAGTGTTTATAAATTGCATACTTGATAATGGATGAAAGTGATTGTGTTATATATGAATTGCTGTAATTTAATATGCCATATGTTGTAATGGATGTACTTGATGTTCACATGTGAAATACAGAATCATTTTCTGAATTTTTGTACTTGCATTTTTTATTGCTTTTGTGTGAACAAACTATTCTTAACTGTAATCATTTTTGATACCACTTCTGTCTTGCTAAGTCTTCAATTAACACTTGATTTAATGGTAAATTTAAATGGAATAATATTCTGATCACCAGATAAGATGGGTGCAAAAAAAGGAATTATTCTAAGTATAGGAAAGGAATTGTGGGGGAGGGGAGGCTCCTAGGATAACAATCTTACAGCTTTGTAAAGAAAAGTACTTAAAGAGATATAGATTTTTAAATATGAAAAAATAAGATATCTCCTAAAAATAATCCCTATGTTATCTTTTGGAGCAAAAATTTACAGGTTTTATTTTGGGGGAAACACAGTACTACTACTATTACTATTACAACAACAATAATATTTTAGCTATAGTGTTAACATATAATATTTGTATTCAACTAGAGTGCTGAAATATTAAATACCACTAAACATCACATGATCACCATCTCTTATGCTAGCACATAACTGTTGTTAAACAGGCAAAACTTCTATACAGTAGTGCCATCCTATGCCAACCAGAGTAATCACTGGATGCCAGAAGACTTGTGCATAAAATCCCCATCTAGTACCTACTCATCCAATATCCTCAGACTAGTTTCTGGATTTGGCCTTCATTAGTGAGTAGAGAGTTGCATTAGATCCTAAGATCTAGGTGCAGTGCTCTCAGATCCAAGGCTCCTCATTGACAAAGGCCACAAGCCAGAAACTAGTTTGGGGATTTTGGATGAGTAGGCACCAGATGGGGATTTTATGCACAAGCCTTCTGGCATTCATTGATTACTCTGGTTGGCACAGGATGGCACTATTGTATGGAGAGTTTTGCCTGTTTATATTAAATACCTATATCAGAAGTGCATTAAAGTCATTATAGTCAGAAAAATTTTACATACTACTGCTATAAATATTCAAATAAAAATTGTCATATGAACTTTTTTTTTAGACTTTCCCCCCCCAAGTTCTAAATAATAAAATGTTTTCAGGGTGGTCAAAATTAAACAACATACTAGAATCTTAATTTTTTTTTTCAATGTTAAAATGTTTAGATTAGAAGTGAACTAATTGTGAAAGCATCACTACATAAATATAATAGATTCAGCCTGTAAATATATGGCTAAAATCACATGTTCTCTGATAAATATAAGGCTACTAATGCAGTAAAAGAAAAAAAAATGTAGAGAAACAAGTTTTTATAATAGTTGCAAGTTTTTGACTGCAGCAATATTAGTGATCTACAAATAATGAAATTTTCTCATAAGAATAATTATTTAATTTGCCCAGAGATTGTGTCAAAAACTCTAAAAAGTGCAACTGAAAACTTAGAATTGTAATAACTATAACAACTATTTCGTATGTGTGAAGGAAGCAAAATTTTAAAAAACCTAACAACTATCTGCTTCATTTTATTTGAAGTATGTATAAAGGCCACAATAAATAAAAAATTATAATTATCTAGAATCAGGGTTTTTATTTACCTGGTAAAATGCTGATTATCAGTACTACAGCAGAAGCTTGTCTTATAAAAAATGTACAGCACAAACCAAATGACATTAAAAAGCCTCCAAGAATAATCATTGGTCGACTACCATAACGGCTGCATAAATAAGTGCTAAAAGGAGCTAAAAGTAAATTCAAATGAAATCCAGTTCATTGACATATTTCAACACATACAATATACTCAACTAAATGAAAATTTGATTCAAAAAATATAATTAGTAAAAAAAAAAAAATCCATTATGATTTTATATATTTTACAAAGTAATATGGTATAATATATTTTTTTTAAAAATATCTAAAATAGTAACATAATTATATTAACAGAATTACATATATAAAAAGATTATTATATATACAAATCTATTTAATTGTATAAATAATCCTTTTCAAGTGAGTTTAAGAAAAAACGAATCCTACTTGATATCCTAAGAATGATGAAGTTTAACATTTATTCCCTATTATTCCCTAAATTAAACTCTCTTCAAATGAATATTATTTCTAAATTTGTATATATAATATTATTTTTACATATATAGTTTTGATAATATATGTATAATTTTATGGCATAGGTGCTAATACATATATCTACTACGTCAATAATTACTTGAGTTCAAATTTAAGAAAAATTTACGGTTCCAAGTAAGACTAGAATTTTTTTTTTTAGGAAACCAGCCCTCATCTGATCTAGGTATCCATTTAGTTATTGCTTAATAAATGAATACCTAGAAACTTTTAGTTAAAGCGTAAAACAAGACAACCCCCTTCATCACTTGGGGTTTATTAATTTGATTAATATTATCTGCTTTCTCACTGTTTCTTTGTTGGAGAGGCTTTATCCTGCAATGAATTATTTAAAGATTGTTTTAGTTTTATGTAATTTGCAATTTTGACTAATTAGCCACTATTAATAAACCTTTCAACATGCTTCAACTTACAGGCATTAAAATACGTTAAAAAATAAATCCTCCCCAAAAAGTTAGAACTTAGCCATCTATAAATAAGCGGTGTTTACATTTGGTGTAATGAATTTTACCCTTATTTAGAAACTTACCAAATCTGATAATCTCTATACTGTAATGGTTGGATACGTAGACTTTTAAATAAAGCTAGTTTTACATATGACCAACAAATGTTTGAAATGGTGGAGAAGAGAGATGGTACAAGTTTTAATGTTTATCTTTTATTAAGACAATTCTTGAAAACTCACTTGGGAGATGATTGAGATTGGATTTAAACACACAATTTTACTGAACAAATACTCTTCTATTTTGGGTTTCCATGATGTAATAGTCTCCTTTAATACTATAAAATAAAGTAGCAATAAAAGCACAATTAAATTATTACATTTGAAGGTCTCTTCTCATTTTTTCTCCATTCATGTTCAAAATCATCACATAACTTAATTATTTCTGGCAATGGCCAGGAGATCATAATTTTCCCTGATCTATATCTTGAATGAAATACCAATAATAAAAAAAGAATCATGAGATAACATTAATTTCACAAATGTTGAAATAAAATTTACAAAATTATCAGAAGTGATTATTCGATCTTTGAATTTTACTTTCATGTCAATAGTTATATAAACTTGACTTCCATTTTATACTTTCTAAATGATTCCTTTTCCTAAATAAATTACCTTCAAATTCAAATGATATTTTTTTATTTTTTAACACTTGTTATATGTTTGCATTTTAGTAGAACCCAAACAATATTGTAAGCACATTACACATATTATTGTGATTATAGTTGATGCATGTGTATTTTCATGAGTTTGAGGTATAATACTTTAAAAGTAAATTTTAATAACATATCTTCTAATTACTAACATAATGCCTTGATAGCAAATTTAAAATTTCTCATTTTTTATAAATACTCATTTCAAATTATAGCATTAATGATATTACTCTTATTGCATCACAATGGAAATCTATCAAGTTTAAAATACCTTACAGATGAAATTAATTAATAAAATTATAAAGAAGTGATACAATCATGCTACTAAACATTGCTTATCAAATATAATCGCATATATTTATAAGCAAATTCTAAATCCTTCATCATAGTGCAAAACATGCAAAATAATACAAAAAGTTTTTAGGAAAGCAACAGGGTGTTATTACCTTCATATGGCAAATATCTTTATCATTAACACATTAGCACAATACTTTTTATTTAAAGATCTACATAGGACTCATGGTGCAGATTAAATTAACTGTCCATAAAAACCATAAAATAGTGAAATCTGTGGTCAGCACTTCTCTTAAATCATATGAACAGGCATGCCTAATAGTAAATAGATTCATTAACTATAAATAATAGTTATTATATTAATTTATATTGTCCTATAACATAAGTGTTCATACATTTTTGCATTCAGTTTGTTAAAATCAGACTGTAGACATTCCCAATAATTCATTCCTACCACAAACATGCCAATTATTATTAACATAAACTTTCATTATTTGATGCCTTTTCATTTTAACTTTATTACATTTAAATAAGGCAGTATTACAAGTAGTTATAAGTATTCAAAATATCAATATAACTTTTTCAAAATTAAATAATGCATTTGTATTATTAACATATATTCACACACCCATACATTCACATACTAATGTTAATATAAAGGATACATGAGCATACTTTCATATGACCCACCACTCTCCACTCTATCTCCTAATACTGATACACTTGAACACATATATGTCGAAAAATAAATAATCACCAATATATGGTAAACCAGCAATCATCAGTTGGTCCAGATTATCATCTCTATACATATATGCAATAAGTGCTCAGATATATATTAAGATAGCCAATCTTCATACTTTAATGGACAGGCTTCAGCCCACTTCATACACCAACTCTTCAACTATCCAGCCAATTGAAAATCTGATGATGGAATGCTCAAAGGCCATGCTGAGACTGAGATTCTCTTCACACACATGTTGACCTAAAGTCAATCTGACACCCATGTTGACCTAAAGTCAATCTGACACCTCATGTACAGGATATAATCCATTTAATACATATACGAGGAATGGGCAGACATCTCTACTATGTAATAACTGAAATACAGGTTTATGTTAAATAAATTTTATCTTTGATAATTAAAAAATCAATTTAATTCTAAGTATTTTTTTATAAAGCTCATTTTAAATTTACTCTTGATATTTTTTTCCATATAAAACAACATTCATAATAAATAATTTTCACTGAAGGTTCATAATACTAAATAACATATCACATTCAAGAAATAGTATAACTTTTAAGAAATAGATTTCAAGAAACTTTTTTTCTTTTCTTCACCTGTAATTAAATCATTATGATAAATAGCATAGTTACTTTTTGATTCCTTGTCCCCTTTCAATCCATATTCTTATGGATCTTGAAATGCATTTTGAACAACAATAAAAGGAAATATAAGAAAAAAAATTATTTTATCAAATAAAAGAAGATAAGGTTAGACAAAAAGGAAAATTTTTTTCTTTAAAATAAATTAAAGACGATAAAATAAATTTACCTTTGGAATCTATTACTGTCTTTTAATGATGTGTAATATATGTATGTAAATAATTTTGGATCCTTTGTTATTGTTTTTTGATCATATGAATTGTCTCTGAATTAAGCAGTATCTAATGCATTGTCAAAAATATTCTTATCTGCTCAAGGTATTAAATTTGATTAACATTGTAGTCAGATAAATTTTCCATAGCGAGCTAATTCTCATAGCTAATTATGTGGAATGGCAAGGAAATATTCTGGATATCATGTGGGTAAGTGAAACAATCCAAGAGAGGAGGGCAGATCCTATTGATTTTTATTTACTCATTGAAGGTCTCTGTTTTATATAGGAGCTAATTTAATTAGCAATGAAATTTTGATATTTTTATGTGTTTTTTTTTTAAGTTATCTTTATTATAGAGAAAAATCTAATAAAACTAACTCAATCTGGATACCTCCTTATGTTTGAAACAGTTGAATAAACTATACATTTTTGACTCATATAACTTCATGATAGTTTTTCTCAACTCTATGAAATTTGATGAATAAGTTACCAGGTTCACATACCATCTAACTTAATTACACTAGTTTTCTCAAAAGCATAAATAAAACTTTGATCTTAAAACAATTACATTGCTTTAAAAAAACAGTCATATTAAAAGTAACTAATTAAAACGGTGCAAATTTAGTACATGATCTCTGCCATTTTGAATTTCAAAAATAGCCAAAAACATCATCTGACACATCTAAGTGATAAAAAACTACGCGAAAACAGAAAAAAATTAGAACTTGGGTCACATGACTTGGAAAAACCCACCAAAATGCACAGTTAAAAAAAAAAGCCAAAACACGAAAAATTAACATTTTTTCATTTTAAATTATAAATCAAATAATTTATATAGAGAGAGATCAAGATTACTATATTTAAATCTTAATCAATAAACACTACGGAGCTTTTCTCACCTACTGGACAAGCCACCAGGTGACACTGCAGAACCACCAAGAAGCCTGCAATTGATAAAAATTTTTAAAAATATTCACTAAAAATCACTTAATTTTAAAAATGGTAACCCCCCTCCCTGTCGCACGAGAAATTGGTCAAAATCGCTGAAATTGAAATGTAAAAAAAAATCGCTATAAATCACTAAATTTGAGAAATGGTAGACCCTCCCCACATGAGAAATCTGTCAAAATCACTGAAATTGAAATGTATAATTGGAAAATATATATATAATAAAAGCCTACGAAATTAAACAAATTTTTAGAAACCCCCCTCCCCTCCTGCACGAAGGGTTCAATGAAAAATAAGTAAAGTGCAAATTATGAATGCTATTTTTAAAATGCTATGCAATAAATGAGAAAAAAAAACTATAATAAAAGCCTACGACATTAAACAAAAACATACTAAATCTCAAAACAATTTAAAAAATAAAAGTATTTATAAAATGCAAAAACAACAGCACGAAAAATGGTGGGAAATATCTTAAAAAAGAATCACTCTCAGTTATCTAACTAACATATAATAATTCAAACCTTAATAATAGACTAATACATATTAAGTAATCAATGTTTCTACTAATCTATAATAGTGTCATTAGAGTTTAAATTCAGTTAATATGTTACTCTATTACTAGTTTATATCAAAATTATTGCAAGTACTCAGATTAAGTCACACATATATAAAGTCAACAAAATAGAAATAAAATAATCAGAATAGAAAATAGAATTTGAAAGTAATTAAAATAGATTACCAATTTCCCTGGAGAGTGAGTTCATCTTTCAGTAGGTCATTGAATTTTTTCATCCTTGCAAAATGAAACTTGGGCATTCTAGATCTCTCCATTAGTGACAAAATATGGATATATATATATTATACTGTCTAGTGATCGTGTTTTCTTTTACTTAAAGTTTGTTATTTTTAAAATAACTTACGCACAATTTTAAAATGTAGATAGAAACTGAAAAAATAGCGTAAACATTTTTGATACTATATGTAGTATAAATAAATTTCCAGAACTCGGGTCATGTGACTGATTGATTTTGCAAGTTTTGTCATGGGGAAATTAATCTCTATGTTTTTAGAAAGTGAAAGTATTTTTTAAAAAATGGAAAATAATACTTTTTCTCATTTTAAATTATAAATCAAGCACAAACTAAATAGAACAGTAATGTTTTCGTTTTACTTCCTTTCATCCCAAAGCCAAATAAAAAGTAATAATGGAGGAAGCCCCTCCCAAAACCCCCCAGAAAGCTTGATGGATCAATATTTTGAAAAAATGCATATATATAAATTATTTGATTTATAATCATATATTATAACACTGCAAATGTACAATCACTTTTTCTTTTAAAATATATATGTTCTCCAATAATATCAACAAATTAAAAATCCTTCTTCTTTTCAAAAACTTTATTTTCTTATATCAATACTGAACATATTTATATAATACAAAATTCCAAAAATAACTGTAAGAAGATAAAAACAGTTGAAATGTTGGAGTTTTGTATTATATAAATTGTTACATTTACCATTTTCAAACTCCCTCCTCTCGCAACTTATAAATATATGTTCAGTATTGATACAAGAAAATAAAGTTTTTGAAAAGAAAAAGGATTTTTAATTTGTTGATATTATTGATTTATAATTTAAAATGAGAAAAAGTATTATTTTCCATTTTTTAAAAAAATAGGGTGCTTTTCTAAAAAAATACACTTGTTGATTTTAAAAATGTGACAAAACTTGCAAAATCAATCAGTCACATGATCCGAGTTCTGGAAATTTCTTTATACTACACATAGTATCAAAGATGTTTACGCTATTTTTTCAGTTTCTATCTACATTTCAAAATTGTGCGTAAGTTATTTTAAAAATAACAAACTTTAAGTGAAAGACAATAGATGGTATAATATATATATCCATATTTTGTCACTAATGGAGAGATCTAGAATGCCCAAGTTTCATTTTGCAATGATGAAAAAATTCAACGACCTGCTGAAAGATGAACTCACTCTCCAGGGAAATTGGTAATCTATTTTAATTACTTTCAAATTCTATTTTCTATTCTGATTATTTTATTTCTATTTTGTTGATTTTATATATGTGCGACTTAATCCAAGTACTTGCAATAATTTTGATATAAACTAGTAATAGAGTAACATATTAACTGAATTTAAACTCTAATGATGCTATTATAGATTAATAGGAACATTGATTACTTAATATGTATTAGTCTGTTATTAAGTTTTGAATTATTATTATATCTGTTAGTTAGATAACTGAGAGTGATTCTTTTTTAAGATATTTCCCGCCATTTTTTGTGCTGTTGTTTTTGCATTTTATAAATACTTTTATTTTTTAAATCGCTTTGACATTTAGTATGTTTTTGTTTAATGTTGTAGGCTTTTATTATAGTTTTTTTTTCATTTATTTCATAGGATTTTAAAAATAGCATTCATAATTTGCACTTTACTTATTTTTCATTGAACCCTTCACGAGAGGGGGTTTCTAAACATTATTTGCCTCAGATGTTCTAATCAACTTTTGTTTTAAATTTCAATTTTCTATTCTGATTATTTTATTTCTGTTTTGTTGATTTTATATATGTGCGATTTAAACCGAGTATTTGCAATAATTTTTGATATAAACTAGTAATACAGTAACATATTTACTGAATTTAAACTCTAATGATGCTATTACAGGTTAATATGAGGTTTGGATTATTATCTGTTAGTTAGATAACTGAAGAGTAATTCTTTTTTAAATTGCTTTGACATTTAGTATGTTTTTATTTAATTTTGTAGGCTTTTATTATATATATATTTTCCAATTATACATTTCAATTTCAGTGATTTTGACAGATTTCTCGTGTGGGGAGGGTCTACCATTTCTCAAATTTAGCGATTTCTGGCGATTTTTTTTTTACATTTCAATTTCAGCGATTTTGACTGATTTCTCGTGTGGGGGGTGGGGGTTACCATTTCTAAAATTAAGCAATTTTTAGCAAATATTTAAAAAAAATTATCAATTGCAGGCTTCCTGGTGGTTCTGCAACGTCACCTGGTGACTCATCCAGTAGGTGAGAAAAGCACCCTAAATTGTTTATAATGTAATTCTCTTTCTATTTAAACATGGCATTGTAATGCTAATTGTAACAATTCTATAAAGTAATGACTTTCTCTTTCTGTTATAAAAATCTAATGCACGAATCTATAACTTTATTTTTTTTAATGCATTTTTTTAATGGGTTTCACAATTTCTATTTTTAATATTTTAAATGCAGTAAACTTTTAATTTCAATATAAATTTTGTATGATTTAATTTAATATGCTAATAGTTCAATCTAGCTAACCGATCCTAAATTTTTTTATTAGATATCCTCAATATTATGGGATGCTAAATCGTAAATGTAAGCTTTCTTACCTAACTAAAAGTTTGCTTGATTGAATAATATTTTTAAGTTTTTCTATTTGCTTAGTGGCAGATAATTCACTGCTACATTTAATCTATCATTTTATTACCATGTTTACACTATTGATTTTATTTTCATATTATATTTTAAAGTAAACTTAATGACCTTACCTTTGTGTTTTTTTATTATATGGTCAATCATTTGCCCACCATGCCATCTAGCATGGCAATTATTTCTGTAATTAGTTACTAGTTAGCATATTAATATTTGTTTAATGAAGGGGACAATATTCCCTTTTTAGGTTGTGACATCCTAACTAATATTAAAGGTCATTTACATACCTTTCGAGAGGGATCAAATTATTTCATATCATTACGTTAGATTCTATTAAATTTTGAGGGCCTTAATCCACATATCAGTGTCATTAAGAACCTGATTTATTTTTTACTATTAGCATTGCTTGGCTTAGATAATGTTATGAAATTTCCTCGTTTTGCTTTGTCAAACTTAAAACCCGGAGGAATGGGATTTTACTTATGGCATATCCTTGAATGGGGTTTGGAAGCACCGACTCCAGGATACTGTCAGGTGGTTGTTTAGGCTCTGCATGGGTTAACACTGAAAAAACAGAGCATGGTATTCCTATGCCATCCTCTTTTCAAATGCTGACCTGTCACATGTACAGGCACATTTCATATTCTTATATAATTGATGAAGCATTTGTCTTAAAATGGACTCAATCCTTTCTAGCATTATGATTTAGTCAGCACCGCGATTCTTGTTTAATATTCTTATATTTGCCCACTTTAAATCTGTAAGATGTAATGCCATGATTTCTAAATCCATCTCATATTTTTGTTTATATTATAAGTTAGGGAATGTCATTTTAAAGCTTATTTAAGTTACCTGCTCTCTCATTGAAACAATGTTCGAGTGCGCTAACAAACAATGGTAAATAAATCCTCTCCTGTCAGAAAAGAAGAGAATAAAATAAAAATAACTTTTCTGTTTGAACATTTTAAGGTTTAATAACTATTTAAGTGAATAGTGTACTATAAATTATAAAAATATTTTCGTATGTGGTTCAAATGAACCATAGTAAATTGATGTAACTTATATCCCATTTATCTGTTTTTAAGGTCACTCATTTTTCATAAAATAATCATAGCATTTAAGTTATATAATATGGTAACATTGGTATTTACTGTTAGCATGTTAAGCCGCATCTTTTGAATATCTGTACATTTTTTGAATCATCGTATTCAATCGCAGATTTGTGTACTATTTAATCATTAACTAATGTGCTATTATTATGTAATTCCTTCAATTCGCAAATCAGCATTCATAATCAAGTGAAACCATAATTCTATTGGTGTTATAGGTAAATAGATTCGTGACTGTTTATTAAATTGTATATTATTTGTTTATTCATTTTTCTTAATTAATATTAATAAATTATTAACCATGTAATTAGTACTTGAGTCTGTTTTGGCTCATGATTTAAGCATACACATCATTAAATAGATTGCATTGTATATGGCTCAGTTCCATTGACTTTAGGCCAATTTAGATTTACTAATAAATTTTGATGAAAAGTCTAATTATAATCTTAAGCTATTTCATTCTGTTGGGGGCGTGGGTTTGAAGCCTAGTAGTATTATCATTCTCTATAGATCTCTTGTTTCTCTGCTGTTGCTCTGGACAGGAATAAATAAAATTTCATTTGTTATCATCAGAAATGTTATTCGTAATGTTATAGGTCTGAAAAATAGGCAATAGGGCAGAGTTCATGATTGTTCCTGACTTATGTATCTTGCACATGATTGCACTCGAGGTACTTTTGCCTAGATGCTAGCTCTTGTTAGACGAAGAAACAATTCTGACCAGTACACTACCCATGAACTATATTAACGTACTTGAAAGTTAAATAATGGAAATACTATCTGCCTGACAAACAAGAATTATAAACTAGATCTAGTCTGGAACTCATCAAGGACCGATTTTAATGATTAAGTTAATGAATTCATGACACTGTCTAATATTCATAAACCTTCTTTAATCAAACAATTTAAACCTTAATCTAAATGTTTTCATCTAATAACTTCTTTAATGTAAGATGAAGTAATTCTAGCAGATCTTGAGATCAGAAATCAAATGTTAATTAAAATAACTTGTATTTTCTTACCTGATTTTCATATGTACTCAACTCTCTATATAAACTCTTTAATAATGTCTCTCCTATCATTAAGCCTAAATGATATAATATTTTCTTATCCTATCTTGGTGCGGCAATAATATTTTTATAACTTTTATTGCTATATTTTATATCTTGTATTTTTAAACTAATATGCCAATAACCTCCTAAACTCGCAAGCAAATTCACTCTTTCTCTCTTTTAAATCCCCTCTCTTTTCATAGGGAGGCTAATTAATTACTAGTTAAAAACATTTTGTTCTTTTCATTACTGCAGACTGCTTGCCAGCTTGGAAGAAAACTTGCTAATTATACTTTAATGTTATACAAATAGCAGAGCAGAAATCTGCCTTTCTAATTAAATAATTCTAAGAATTTTTTTTTAAATTATAAAAATAATAGCATTGATTCTAAAATTTTAAATGTGTTTATTTGAAATTAGATATTTTATGCTATGAAATAAATCTTAATTACCACCACCTAACATTGATATATGATTATTTTTAGTATGTTATAAAAGCACTTATGATCAAATATTCATCTGTTGTTTTAACATTTGTGGGAGTTCACATATATATATATAAATTAATGTAATAAGGGAAGGGGTTTTTTCAAGTCAAGGTAGATTAACATGTAGTTATGCAACACTGGTTAGTAATTCGGTCATACCATTATGCTGGATATTCCAAAATATATAGGTATTGTTCCAAGTGTTGCATGCATACAGTCTTCTTTGGTTACTTTTATATATTTGTGCTTTATCCCACCGGGTGCATCAGAAAAGCCAAACCCCGTTTCATCATATCCAGGTCTGTGAACAAGAAGATGATACACCCTTGGGACCCTTTTTGCTGTGTGAGGTAGCTCTGCATGGGATCATTCTTAGACAGACAGCCCATAGCATCTCCCACCAGATCATTCTTCATTCAATGAGTTGATTCTGCTAAAGATGCAGACAGAAATTGATCACTATTTCATCTATATAAAATATGAAGCACCTTTTACGATCTGAGACTGGATTATAGATAAATACACCATCATGCTTGCACCACTCTTTATTTTTAAGTTTAAGTACAAACTTATGAATATCCATCAG
Organism: Epiperipatus broadwayi; assembly: GCA_028023455.1. Taxonomy (NCBI): domain Eukaryota; kingdom Metazoa; phylum Onychophora; class Udeonychophora; order Euonychophora; family Peripatidae; genus Epiperipatus; species Epiperipatus broadwayi. Next base: position 13,343,373 of record JAQFVV010000001.1, read on the forward strand.
CTGTAATGTTATGATCTTATTAAACAGATTTCTTTATCAGTTATTAATATTCTCATGTGTGCACCATTCTGCAACACAGTTTATCATTTTCAAATGAACTCTCCCACACATATTTCTTGCTCAGCATAAGCTGATCTTAATTATTCCAGTTATTAATGTTAGTAATAATTACATAAAGTTATAATAAAACTAAATAATACTTGGTAGTTAAATTTGATCAAGTGCTACCATTTCTCACTAGGGATGGATCAAAGAATGTTAAACCTATTTGTATTATAGCACTATTCAAATCATATTTCCATAATATAATCAGTCAGCTATTGGCATATAAATCAGCCTGCACTAAAATAACACATCAATAAATACATGTATGATTTACCAAATTGTAAATAAAGTTTTTCTGCTTATTAATGAAATGTAAAAAGGGAGGCTAATGATAATCAATAGGAGAGTTATTGTATTCAACTTATTAAAGCTTTGTTTAAATTACATTATTAAATTAGAAATACATATAACTAAGTCTTTAGAATTATTGTTTCCTTTATTTAATAAATATTATATCATGATTAAACAAACTATACTTACCATGACTAGATGATGAGATCCTACTAATCTTATGTGTAAATAATGTGAGAGGTTATGATCTTTTGACATGTTAAAACTTGTGATTATTATTATAAGGGCTTCATAATAGTGTCCATTTTCAAATAGTCTCCTTGTTTTTCTGCTTTATGATGCTGGCTGAGAAAGATGAAAAAATAAATCAGGTATCATCAGGATTGTTGCTCATAAGTTGGTAGATTGGGAAAATAGGTAAATAGGGCAAAATTCATGAGTGTTCCTGACATGGGTATCTCACACGTGATTGGACTTGAGGTACTTTTGCCTAGATTCAGGATCTTGTTATATGAACATACAAAACAGACTGGTGACAATAGGGAAATACAATACACTCCCTCCTGTAATGGCTTCCTACCTTCCATTGTATAAAATATTTTAACATTTTTTTATTTAATTGATTCTGCTTTTAACAATATATTTTTACTTAAAATAATATAGCGTGATTTAAAACAATCAGTTTTTAACTTTGAAATGTAAAATTATACACGCACACATTGCTTATTACTAATGTATGCAGATATTAAGAAATAAATTATATATATGATGGGAGATAGGCTACAATTCAAGAAAACATGAAACAAGCATATATGCATGCAGATATGCATTATTTCAATATATTGTAACAAGATGGTACATACAGAGTTTATATGGGAGTAGGGAAGTACTACAGCAATCACTGTTTTTACTGAATAAGAGCAAAGAAATCAATTAGCAGAAGTAAATAAATTTAATATAAATATTAAATATAGCACCATCTGAATTAATCAGTAGTCAACAATCATCCCTTGAGACTGAAGTTAAAAAAAGCATACTATAAAATCTTAGTTTAATCACAGGAAAGCCAATGCTAAATTTTATGCATAATATTATAAAAGAATAATCATTATTATTGCTTGATGCAAACATAGCTAGGAGCTAAAATAACTATGCAACCAATTGTATATGAAAAATTCTGGGATCATCTTATCAGTGTTGATCATCATCAATGCTTTGGACTTCAGGTATTATAAGAGTACTAGCCATAAATGAATTAGTAATAATCACAAAATCTATAAAATGAAATGAGTTGTCTTCTTGTGACCTTCATTATCTTATTATCAAATTAAACATCCTTTTTTACTCCTGCTTACTTTTTAAAAGTATAAAGATATAAAAAAGAGTTACAAAATTAATTTTAAATATATATGTACATATATTTAAACTCAGATTTTTAAGTTCCCTAAAGCTATCCATTCCATCTTACCAATGTATGACCATATACATGTGAAAAAAAAACTCCAATATATATATTTTGTGCTGAACCAGCACTCATCATCATCTTTGATACATACATATATATAATCAGTGCTCATTTTATATTAATATAGTAAATCTTCAAACTTTAATGGTCAAGCTTTTGCCAACTCTTCAGCTATCCATATTATTGAAAATATAATGGAATACTTGTTGATGCCAATATTATTGTCATATCTGCATTAATTTTAAGTCACTCTGACCTCTCATGTATAGGACCTAGTAAGTTCATTTAAATACATACAAAAAGAATGGGTATAATACAGGCTGAATATATAATATTTAAATACAAGTAAGTTCAGTATAGACAATATAATTGTATTTAAATATTACATATTCAGACTGTATTCTGCCCATTCCTCTTCTGTATATTTAAATGGACATATTAAAGTCCCATACATGAGGGATCAGAGTGACTAAAATCAATATATGTATGACAATAATATTGGCATGAACAAGGGCTTTGAACATTCCATCAACAGATTTTCAATGTAATGAATGACTGAAGAGCTGGAGGAAAAAGAAGATTGAAGTCTGTTTATTGAAGTTTGAAGATTTGTTATCTTAATATAAACTGAGCACTGATTATATGTGTGTGGGGGAGATGATAATCTGGACCAACTGATGAGTGCTGGTTTAATACAAAATATGGATATTGGAGATCATTTATCTTTTTCACATCTATGTGGTCATGTGTACTATTTGTTTAAGATAGAGTGGATAGCTGTAGGGATCTTGAAAGTCTGAATTCAAATCCCTTCTAACATTGAGTTCTGTATAGACAATATACTTGTATTTAAATATTATATATAATAAAGAATAGAAGTGAGGAGATAATATCCATGTAAATAGAGATAACCTTTGATGTTACCAAAAAATTACTAATTATTATTTACTTATTGATAATGCATGAGGGTAAACTAAATTTTTTATTAATCTATAATAGCTCTTTTGTTGAAGTAAAGGGGTCCTCTTTTAATTCAATCCATGTTATTATATGGATTTAAATTTCAGAAAACTATTTTATATATATGCCCATGTTAAAGATATGATTTAAACTTTTTCAAATATGAAGTAATAAATAAATTTGAAAGATAAATACAGCTAACTTCATATAAACAAGAATAAAAATATATATAATAAAACAATAATAATAATAATAATAATAATAATAATAATAATAATAATAATAATAATAATAATAATAATAATAACAGCAACAACAATAATAATAATAATAATATAATTTTCTACTTCTCCTATGTATTAATTTATATTATGATATGTAGTAGTAGTAGTAGTAGTAGTAGTAGTACTAATAATAATAATAATAATAATAATAATAATAATAATAATAATAATAATAATAATAATAATAATAATAATAATAATAATAATAATAATAATAATAATAATAATAATAATAATAATAATAATAATAATAATAATAATAATAATAATAATAATAATAATAATAATAATAATAATAATAATAATAATAATAATAATAATAATAATAATAATAATAATAATAATAATAATAATAATAATAATAATAATAATAATAGGCTTTATACCTATAGATCTTTTAAAAATTTCTTACCAGTATTAAAGTTTCTATTTTCCCATACCAATATGTAACTTTGCTCTTTTAATTGTAGAATGTAGGTGTATATGTTCCTACTGTAATGCATTATCAACAAAAAAACACTTTCATCATAATCGTTTTCTTTCTCTTTTGTTATTGATTTGACCATTACACATATATAATCAGTACTCAGTTTATATATGTGTGTGAGAATGATGAACTGGACCAAATGATGTGTGCTGGTTCAACATGAAATATATTGGAGATCATTTTTCTTTTTTGCATGTATGTGGTCATGTGTATCAGTTATATAAGATGGAGTAGATGGCTACAGGAAGCTTGAAAGTCTGGATTCATATCCCCTCTAATTACATCTAGCTTAAAAGGTAAATACTATATATATATGTATTTAATTATATATATTTGAAGTGGAGTTGGGCTGGTCATATTGCTAGAAGAGATGATAATAGATGGACAATTAAAATTTTAAACTGGATTCCAAGAGATTGTAAAAGACCCAGAAAGAGACCACATGTGGGATGGATGGATGAAATAAGAAAGTGTGCAGGGGTGAGGTGGAGAAGAAAAGCTGAAGATCAGAGATGGATTAAATTTGGAGAGACCTTCATCCTGCAGTGGATTGATAATGGTTGATAATGATGATGAATTATATATATGTAAAAACAAAAGTAAATCACTCTTCCTCGGGACATGAATTAAAAGCACTCTAAATGTTGAACAAAGAATCAAAAATAGAATGAATCCACTTGTTCTTGGAACTCTGGTGTTTATAAATATATCTTTATCAGCATTGTGGTAATTTAGGGTGAAATTAATCTATCAGGCATATGGAATGTGATACTTAATATTTATTAAACAAATAATCAATTATACAAGAATGGAGACAGAATCTCTTTTAACACCTTGATTATAATAATAAAATAAAATTTAATAGGTAAACATTAAATTAAACATAGTTCAATGTATATATGTAAACAAAGGGAGCAAATCACCACCCCTCAGGTTGTTTGTATATTAAATTTTATTTATTATAATCAAGGTATTAAAAATTGTCTACAATCTTGTATAATTGGATTATTAGTTTATTAAATATAGAAGGTCCCATTCTATCTGGATGATATATTAATGTCTTGCTGAATTACCAACAATGATGACAAAGTAATAGGTGGATTCATCCTATTCTTAATCATTTGTTCAACATTTAATGCTTTTAATTCATAGCCTGATGGAAAGTAATTTACTCCCCTTTTTATGTTTCATTTAATATCTATATAAACTATGCCCTACATTCTTGTTCTGCATGTTATTTATATTATGTTTCAGTGTATGTGTGATAAATTGTATTAAATATGGAAAATAAATTAGAAAATTATTAAAGCAGATGTAAAATTAAATAAGATAGGTAAAAAAAACCCTTATAATAGTAAAATAAGCCTATAACAAATATATTGAATGGTCAAATCAAGAAAAGTTAATAAAAAAAGAGAAAAAAAAGATTATGATGAATTGTGCTTTTTTGTCGATAATGCATTATAGTAGGAACATATATGCCTACATTCAACAATTAAAAGAGCAATTATATATTGATATGGGAAAATAGGAACTTTAATACTGGTAAGAAATTTTTAAAAGATCTATAGGCTTAAAGCCTATTATTATTATTATTATTATTATTATTATTATTATTATTATTATTATTATTATTATTATTATTATTATTATTATTATTATTATTATTATTATTATTATTATTATTATTATTATTATTATTATTATTATTATTATTATTATTATTATTATTATTATTATTATTATTATTATTATTATTATTATTATTATTATTATTATTATTATTATTATTATTATTATTATTATTATTATTATTATTATTATTATTATTATTATTATTATTATTATTATTATTATTACTATTATTATTATTATTATTATTATTATTATTATTATTATTATTATTATTATTATTATTATTATTATTATTATTATTATTATTATTGTTGTTATTGATTTATATATTTTTTATTCTTGTTTATATGAAGTTAACTGCATTTATTGGTGCTCAGTTTGAATTTCAAAAACAATCAAAAACATCGTCTGACACATCTAAGAGAGAAAAAAGTACACAAAAATGCAAAAAATTTAGAACTTGGGTCACATGACTTGGAAAAACCCACCAAAACATCTCACAGTAAAAAAAAAAAATCCAAAACATTATTATTATGCGATCTTATATCTATTTTGTAAGGTTTTGCTTGACCAGATTTCTAATTTTTTTACATTTTGGCTTTTTTTTTACTATGCGATCTATTTGGCTTTCTTTTTTATTATGCAATCTATTTGGCTTTTTTTTATTATGCGATCTCATATCTGTTTTGTCAAATTTTCAGAATTATATGTGTTGCTTTTTATTTATATTATAATCATGTGACCAGAGTTCTACATTTTTTATGTTTTGGCTTTTTTTATTATTATTATACGATCTCATATCCATTTTGTAAGGTTTTGCTTTACCAGATTTCTAAGTTTTCATGTTTTATCCTTTTTTTTACTGTGAGATGTTTTGGCAGGTTTTTCTAAGTCACGTGACCCAAGTTCTAAATTTTTTGCCATTTCGTGTACTTTTTTATCACTTAGATGTGTCAGATGATGTTTTTTGTTGTTTTTGAAATTCAAAATGGTGGAGATTGCATACTAAAAGAGCACCTATTTATCTTTCAAATTTATTTATTATTTTATATTTGAAAAAGTTTAAATCATGTATTTAACATGGGAATATATATAAAATAGCTTTCTCGGATTTAAATCCATATAAGAACTTGGTTTGAAGTAAGAGAACCCCTTTACTTCAACAAAAAAAAACTGCAACAAAAAAACTATTATAGATTAATAAAAATTTTGGTTTAGCTTCAGGAATTATCAATTAGTAGGTAGTAATTGGTAATTTTTTGGTAACATCAAAGGTTATCTCTATTTACATGGAAATTATCTCCCTCTTCTATTCTTTATTAAATATAATATTTAAATACAAGTATATTGTCTATATTGAACTCAATGTAATTAGAAGGGATTTGAACTCAGACTTTCAAGATCCCTTATCTTCTACAACCAGTATGCATGACCACATAGATGTGAAAAAGATAACCAGATTGTTATCTCCCCCCCACACACATAATCAGTGTTCAGTTTATATTAAGATAGAAAATCTTCAAATTTTAATGGACAGGTTTCAATCTTCTTCATCCTATAACTCTTCAAATATTCATTTCATTGAAAATCTGTTGATGGAATGTTCAAAGCCCTTGTTGATGCCAATATTATTGTAATACAAATGTTGGTTTTAGTCACCCTGACCCCTCATGTATGGGACCTTAATATGTCTATTTAAATGCACAGAAGAGGAATGGGCAGAATACAGGCTGAATATATAATATTTAAATATAATTATATTGTCTATACTGAACTTACTTGTATTTAAATATTATATATTCAGCATGCATTATACCATCCCTCTTCTATGTATTTAAATGGATATACTAAGTCCTATTCATGAGAGGTCAGAGTGACTTAAAATTAATGTGGATATGACAATAATATTGGTATCGACAAGTATTCCTTCATCAGATTTTCAATGATATGGATGGATAAAGAGTTGAAGGGTGGAGAAGATTGAAGTTTGACTATTAAAGTTTGAAGATTTACTATCTTAATATAAATTGAACACTGATATGTGTGAAAGACGATTATCTGGACCAACTGATGAGTGCTAGTTCAGCACAAAATATGGATAATGAAGATTATCTTTTTCTCATGTATGTGGTCATGTGTATTGCTGACCAAAAGGAGCTTGAAAGTCTGGGTTCAAATCCCATCTGATTATATATATATATGACACTTCTCTAAATTAGCACATAACTGTTTCCTCTGTATGCAAAACAATCAACAAGAGATAACACATGCTTTGAGGTGATTTTTAGCACATCATTTTTTCAATTTCAATGATTAAAGATTATTCATTGGTTTATAATCCATTATTAAGAATATATACTATTTATTTATTTATTTTTAACTATCTCTTTTTATAATTGAACATGCAACAATTGAATACCTAATAATTAGCCGGTTTTATCAGTTATTTTTTAAAAACAAATTAACTAGAGAAATCACTTGAATTTCAACTAAATTTCTTTATCTCTTTTTTTTAATCAGGATCTCGTCATCAATTTATATAACCTTACTCATCTACAAGATAACATATTTTGTTTCTTAATTAACTGCATAATCATTTTGATTTAATTATCTTAGGACAGAATGTTTTTATGAGATCTTTATTAAATGATTTTTTATTTCTTTCCCTTTTTTTTTTTTCAATTACAACACTCAATTAAAATAAAATAAAAGACAAGAATCTATACACAGCATATAATCTTATAATTATCTATCTTTAAACTATTTTATAAGCAAAATTCATTTTAATTATGCCGATTTTTATAAATACAGTTATATCTTTATATTGTAACCTTTATATTTGGCAAACATAAACACACTTTTATTTTCAAATTATTAACTTATATAAGATCTGCTTTCCATAACTTCATCAAATTCTTATATTAAATAATTAATACTTTTCTCAGTAGCTATGGAAATCAAATCTTATTTGAATGTACTCATGTACACTTTTTTTAAAAAAATTTATTATTTTGCTTTCCTTCTTTTTTCTAAAATCAAATTTTAATTAGTCTAAATAAAAAAGAGAGAGAGATCTTTTTCTGCTAATAGATTTAACTTTTGCTTATCTTTTCAATCTAATTTTAACTAAATTACAAATTTTAACAATATACTTGCTTTCCTGTATATATTTTTTCTTCTTTATCTTTGCTTAAGGCTCAGTATGTGTATGAGTTTAATAATAGGTTTTAATTATTGTGATTTGGATCATATAATCACTATATATATTGTACTATTTATATATATGGCATAAGTGTGTTGGCATTGGGTAATATTTAAAAGCTAAAAAAAAATAGAAATAGTCCAATAAATACTATTTATTTATTTATTTTTAATGTAAATTCTTTTTTTTTTTTTTTTAGATACATACAATGAAAGTTATTTGTGTGTTAGATATTATCTATTTAATTAAAGTTAAAAGTGGAGGGAGTAGAAATGCATAGATTGTTGATCCAGATAAATAAAAGAAACATACGTAAATGATTACCATCACAATAATATCCTTTGAATGTTAATTAAAGATGGCACCAAATGAATTTATAAAAAAAGAACTTAGTAGCTAAAAAGAAATACAAAATGTACAAAATTTGTACTCTGATAAGAAACAAAAGAAGAAAATATATTCACAGAAATCCTAAAACTATTCAAGGTATAAAAATAAGCAGACAACTTTGAAGTGGAGTCTTTTTTTGCTGGAGGTTTTCTTGTGTCCTGGATGGAGTGAGAGGACAAGATGGGCTAAGTGCAGTTTTCTTGTCCTCACAACTGCAATAAAATGCCTTCATCCACGACTACTTATATGCAGAGTCAATTTATCCAGCATAGAAAAAAATCAGAGCATCTCACCATACCTTACTATGGATCAGAAGCATGAACATGTTGACAGAATTAAATTAAAAGTTAACTATCATTGAGCTCTTCATAAAAAAAAAACATGTATGGTATAATCAACAATCCATGTAACAGCAAGGAACTTATCGGTAAGATACTAGTCATAAAATAAATCATATTTGATTCAGTATGTGCACAAATTAAACAATTATAAGCTTACCCTATCACTAAAGAGACATTGTTTTTCCTCCATTCTTCAATAGACTATTTCATTAATTGCTTTTGAGCAATGACTTAAAAAAATTGGAATATGAACTATGTAATAATTTGATGAACATTGTTATCTGGATATGTGTGTGTTCCTTTCCATTTTGATAATAATTCCATTGTGTTAATGTCATAATTATAGTCTAATACTTTAGTTAATTTATTTTAATAAAATTATCAGTAATATCATACTTTCATTGTGCATTCTTAATTTGAGTTTGCTATATTTTGTTAATGAAATATTTTAAGAAATGTCTAAATTACCTATGCCAACATGTTCATTTAATATCCGAATGTTGGGGAAAATTCATATAAAATATTAATTGTCAAGAAAATGAAATCAAAAAAATATGTGTATGCCATGCAGCAAGAATCTGTGGGTCTACAGCCCAGGTGCCCTCTTAAAACAAATAAAAAACTGATTCCATTGACCACACAAATACAAATCAAGTATTATGTCATTTAATCGGAAAATATAACTGTGTTTTAGAAATATTGGAATTCACACCTGAACAGAATACATCTTGCATAGTTTGATTAACTAACATATTATAGTGCATAATATAAGACCTAATCTACCAGAAAATGGTACAAATATATATATATATATGTATGTGTGTGTGACTAATACAATAATTACCTATATTTAAAAAATTGGAATTAATATTACATATAATCGTTAAATTTTTTAATATAAATAATCATATCTAATTATTACTTTATTATAAAATGTAATAAAAAATATTGGTGTTTATTTGCTTATGACAATTTTCATAACTCCAATTATTTCTGAATATATTGATTCTTTTAATAGCAGTTTGAAAATGAAACAAAATAAACTCATTTTTAAACAGTTAAAACTTTTAACACAAATTTGCAAATAAAATAATCTCTCTCTTGTTAAACTCATTTCAATAAATATTTTATTAATAATAAATAGTGATTACATACTAATAAAGGATAGTTTAAAATACAACTAGCTCAGTTACATTATTATGCTTCATTAAAATTTGCATATCTATCTTTAATATACTTTTATATTATTATATCTTAATTAAATTTATTATCAATCATCAGAATCAATATAGTTCTAGATTATATTAATTAAATAAGTATTTATAAAATTATGAGACTGCGAAGTAAAGTTACAAAGTAATAAGCAGATTTACACTGAGTCAATATCTCCCAAGATACTGTCTCAATGGCATAAGAATACTATCACTACCCTATCACCTTACTACTACATTTATAGCATTCTTATGGCTTTTAAATGAAATAAATTATCTTTAGTAATATTAAAATAATTCCTAACTTTAACTTAAAATATAATTAAATAATCTCAGGTTCTTCTAAGCTGTTTTAAAATAATAATAACTCATGTAAATAAGTATGATGTGGGATTTTATATCAAACTTAAATACACCTAACTTATTTAAATAATAATAATAAATACTAATCTTATAAGGTAATTTAATCTCATATATTTTTATGATATAATCAATCATTAAATAAATAAACAATCATATGTAGATCTTTTACTTCATATGGTATCTTCATTTTAAAATGGATCAAAATCTTATACTTAATAATCTGTGGCAATAAACAATATTGTATTCTTATAATGTGTATTATAATCATCTTATGACCATTGTAATATTTATGTTCATGTCAATCAATTCTGATAAAATAATGTTAAGCAAATATGGTATTCAATTCTAAGTAATAATAACAAATTCAATTTTGTGCAAATATTATGTTTATTTCAAATCATCTGATGTCAAAATGCTGAGGTGAAAAATAATGAAACTCGACACACTTTTAAAACAAATTAACAAATTTATTTACAATAACTTCAAATAAAATTTATTTACACTATGTACAATTTAAAATTTATGACAACAAATAAAATAAATAGGAATACAAATATAAGAGGCTTACACTGTTATTAATTTATGTACTTAATAAGGAATTACACATTCCTTCAAATGCTATATTAATATGATTATAGTGTGTTTTTCGTAAACTTAGATTTTTAAATAAATAATTGTACTTTAATTACTACAAATAACAATATATCAAGACTATTTATGTAGCATGTGTACATAATGTAGCTCTACTAATTAAATAGCTACATTAATTAAGTATCATTTATAATGTATTATCGTGTATTCACTTTATTACTAGCATGGCTTAATATCTGTATATAAAATCAATATCTCTTTATAATGTAAAACGAATGATTGGCTATAATTATATTCCACCTAATGTAATTCTTGTTATATGTTTTATAAAATATGCATTCTATATCTGTATTATTCAAACATTAATATTTAAATCATTTATCAATTTTAAATTCATAAAACATTACATTAGATAAATTTTATGATTCCTTTCTGTGTAAAATCATTATTTTACCCTATGTGCTTTACTAACCTTTCTAATAAATTTCTATCTATCAAACATATTCTAAACTCATTTAAAACATTTTCCGGAAAACAAATATCAACTTCAAATAAAATATTCATTATCCAAATTACTCATACTATATTGTCTATACTTAGTAAACTTTTCAATCTAAATATAGACTTCTACTCATAACGTAACTTAACTTATTCAATAAACAAAATACACAAAAATATAGACTTTTAAAATCCTTTTCTAAATTGCAAAAATAAAATAATTACTTAGATAAATAATAAACATCATTTTAATACTAAGCATAAATAAAAATATCAAAATTATTTACGAAAGAATCATATAATTATTTTCTAAGCCTTTACATAATGTTGTATCATGTTTATATTATAAATTAAAATTATGCATATTTTAATAAAGTTTGTTGTCAATATAATGTATGTGTTTTCATAATATATTTATCCATTCATTCTACAACAACATAATATTCAGTTAATCTAAAGAAAAACATATTAAATTCATTAAAAATCATTATACAATATTTTTTACCATAATAATAATATTGTCCATTCTGCTATCCAGTATTCTTCGGAATTTGTAGCTTCATAAAATAAAATCATTCACATTTTCACTCATAAACATTCATTAGAATATTCCGTGTTATATTAATTATAAAAATAAGTTTATGTAATTAATTATTATATTACTTTTAAGTTACTATTTAATAAATGTACCTAACCTACTTTTTAATAGTTTAATAATATTTTAAATTTTATGTTAAATAAATAAAATAAAATTTATATTACGGATTCCATCGATGACTTTTGTTCTACCATAAAAGTTCTAACAAACATCCTACGTATAAAGTCAATAAAACACTATTTCCTGTTCCGTTGTATCACGTGTTTCTTGAAAGTTTATAATAAAAAATGATAACGTTTATTTTTTAAAAAAAAATAAGTTCCACAAGAAAACAAATAAAATTAAAATAGTTTATAAGTTCTTTGGATCCAATTCTTCATCAATTATTATTTGAAAGTTATTATTTCAACTTAGTTTATAATTGATAAATTGTCATTTAATTATTTTTCAATTAACTTGGTTTGGCTTAGTTTAACTTGATTTGGATATCCATGTATTACTTGCGCATTTATAAATACCATACTCCGGTAAGAATTAATTTCTTCATCTATAACGTCCCGCGTTAGATAACTTCAATAAAATAATTTTACTATATTACGATTTTTAAAAATACTCATACTTATAATATATTTGCCTTTTCAAATTATCAATATCTAGTCTTTTAAGCATAAAGACTTAACAAGGCAAGTATTTATTTAAAATTACTACCGCTTCTTATATCTTTCCTTAAGATACATATTTTACTTTTATAATTTGTCACAATACTTTCTTTTACAGAAATATTTATATTTCTTTAAAATATCTATTAGTAATAGACAATAGTAATTTAACTTTTGAAAACTATTTATAATCCAAAATACTACTTTTCTCCATCTTGTAGTTTTATGTACTAATCCAGCGTCTGTTACTTTTCCAGCATAAAGTTTCTGATAAATTTCTCCGATACGTGATGTTTCCATTGATTATTTGTACGTAAATTGAGTTTCGATATTGAGAAGATGAATAGGGAATATTAAGTTCCTACTGCATATTCATTACTTTAAAAATATTATAAATTATTCAATAACACTCTTATGATTTTACAACTGATTTTTAAGAGCGTTTATAAATTTACTTGGCTATTTTTTAATAGCACAAACGACTTAGAAGTTTTATTGTAGAGACCCCCTCAACAATTGAATCCAGCTTTTATAGTGGAAGAGACTCCACATCTGATTGGTTCGATTAAACAATCAAACTTTCTTATTTACATATTTACCAACACAATATTAAAAATAAATAATGACTTATTTAATATTTTGATATTTTATCAAATTCTTTCAAAACAATATTTATCGTTTATTTAAATCTATTATACATTCTTTTAAAATATTATTTCTCACTTAATTTAAATCTTAACTTCTATAAGATCATTTAAAATAAACTAAATCTTTTTAAATACGTTATATTTTTAAGACAATATTTTTAAAATCAAATTTAATATTTTACATTAATATCTTTATTTTATCTCGTGATAACTCACGTATTATTTATAAATTTTACAACATGATTTTGTAAAATAGTTATGCAACTTTATTAGACAACTTCCACGCGTGTGTGTATAACATCTGTTCTTTATCACAAGAACGCTTGTCTAAAAATAAACTAACAATTGCAGTATTTTAAAATAAATATTTTTAAATATTTAAGATATTATAATAGATTTTAAAATAATTATTTGATATGATTAAAATCAAATATTAATCTCAATTTAAGTACTTATAATTTAAAATATTTTTATTCACTTTTAACATATATTTCAAATTAAAAAATATCTTTATTTAATTTTAACTTAATCTTTTAAATACTTTAGCTTCAAACATTTGTTATTAAATTTATTAATGCAGTATTACATCATAATCATCATCATCCTAAACATCTTCTCCATATCAACACAATTCACATATCAAACACTCATAGATTGCTTTAATTAAACTTATGGTAACATTACCACAAGCAAAGTCAACATCACATCTTTAAAATACTTCTTAAATTTAAAATTTTCCACTAGATTAGCACAAAACTTAAATGGTGACCCATATAAAAGGGCACAATATATATATATATTTTAGTAAAATTATCAGTAATATAACTCTTTCGTTATGCTTTCTTAATTTAAGTTTGCTATATTTTATTAATGAAATATTTTAAGAAATGTATAAATTACCTATGCAAACATGTTCATTTGATATCCAAATGCTGGGGAGAATTCGTATAAAATATTAATTGTCAAGAAAGTGAAATCAAAAAAATATTACATTTAGTTATTTACTGCGAAACTATGGTATGTAATGCGACAAGAATTAGTGAGTTTACAGACCCTACCGCCTTCTTAAACAAATAAAAAACTGATTCTGCCAGTCATGCAAATATTAGGTCAGTTAATCAGGAAATGTTACTATATTTTAGAAATATCCACAATCACATCTGGGTGGAATAAATCTTGCATAGTTTGTTTAACTAACACATTATTTTGCGTAATATACGACCTAATCTACGGGAGAATGTTACAATAAATATATTATTTTTACTCTCAAAAAAATTACTCTACTAAGAAATTCGTCTTTTAACTGTATTTCTCAATTGACAAACTATTTTAAATTATATGTGACTGAAAATATGTGTGTCGCTATGAATAATAAATAAATAAAAATTCTAACAATTACAGTAGTCTTAATTTTAATACAAAATGTCAGTACAGATTTTAATACATAACTTTTAGATTATGTAATAGGTATATGTGGGTGTATTGTGAATTATATAGTATTATTAAAAAATAAATATGACTAATACCTGTGGCTATAGCTTATTCTTTCCATGGAAAAATATCAAACTTTGTAAATGTGTATACATCTTAGTTTAAATCCAATTAAATCCCCTTCTTAAACAGATTGAGGCAGAACTTCCAGGAATCTTTATACCCCAGCTGAAGAAACACTGTAAAGCATTTGCCTACATGGATGATGTCCTTGTCACCTTACCTTCCCAAAAATATCTAAAACCTCTCATACAAATAATCAACAAATTTTCCGAATCCTCCAAACTTTCCTTCAACCTCAACAAGTCATCAGCATGGAAAATCAACACCGGCAAGAAGATATCATCGCCTTTCTCAGCAGACCCCCAAAACTTTTTGTGGTTTCCCATATACAAGTCACCGCAAGCCATGTCGATACAAATACAGAATTCCATCATTGAAGCCACCACCAACACAGTTAAAAACCTTGCCAAGGTTTATTTATCACTGCAAGGGAAAATCTCTCTCCTCAATATCAAGGTAATGGCAAAGATTAGCTACTATCTACCCATAATTAACATGACAAAGGCTTTCAATACCAAAATCAACCGAATCTATGCACGGCTGTTGTGGAATGGTAAAACAGCGGCCATAGGAATTGAACGCATGCAGCGACATAGTAAAAATAATGGTATGTCGTTGCATGCTATGTTTTCTATATATTACCAAAAGTGCCACTCTCTGATCCACATCCTACAAAAGAAATTTCCCCAGATTGTAGCGGAACAACCAGTCATTCCATCTGACAGACCTCCACCTTCAAAGATAAGCTGGCTAAATCAGATACTTGACTACCTTTTCGCTCACAATGGCCACTCTTCCCTAGTATTCAGACAAAAAATCTCCATTTGGGATGCTCATGGCCTGCTATTTCCCACACAAAACTCTACCATTCCTTACCTAGGTGGTAACAATCACGTGGTCACCAGGTTTTTCAAGCATCTCAAGCTGGAGCCAAGGTTCCTGGACTTTCTCGTAAAAATCAACCTGAATTCACTCCAGACAAACTGGTTCCTGCACTACAGGAGATTCCTCAAGAATATAGATCCTATGTGTCACAACTGCCATAGAACCTGTGAAACCTTTGATCATATGATAAATGATTGCCCAGCATATGACAAATTCAGAACTTTCATTACTTACCACTGCCACATTTCCCTGAACAAAATCTTAAATATTAAATGCTGCTTCCTGTCCAGGGATTATGTCACCACAAGACTCTCAACCTTTCTGACTTATGCCATCTGGTTGGCCAGATGTCGCAACAAGTTTACCTTTCCTCATCCCAAGCCTGAAGACACATTCATTTCCAAGCTAAAGGAATTTTGCCATAAGGACAGAATAATCTCTTCCAGATTTTTATTTGACAACACGTGGAGCCTGATTAAGCTGGATTAACAACACCAGTAACCACATCAGAACATTTGGTTGCCTGACTAACATGGATAACTATTATTTTTGATTTACAATTGTATCACTATTACATATGGTTTTTTCAATAAAAT